>WKFP01014004.1:366606-384333 GCA_011057875.1 Pterocles orientalis | reverse complement strand
TGGGGCCCCCCCCCCCTTTTTTTTTTTTTTTTTTTTTTTATGAGAGTAGAATCTCACTCTTACATTTTTAAGCCTATGTTTCATGATAAGATCACCAAATGACATTTCTTAGCCATCTGTCTTCTTCTGTTACCATATACCACCTCTGTAATTCAAGTTTCAACTCACTTTTCACTTAAAATTTTTCAAGAAAAACCTTAGTGGCGTGGTTATTGATACATTTTTCCATTTAGAAAGGAATTTGGCAAAACATTTACTAATAAGTTGTTTTTAAAGTTATATTAGTTTTCCTGCTTACTAATTAGACTATTAATAATTTACAATAGCTTTCAGATGTAAAATACCATTTAAAATGCTCCAAACTTACAAAAAGTCCCCGTCACTGTGATTTCTACAGTCTTCTTAAAAACAATTTATTCACATACAGTAATTAGAACAAGGTAATTAGAACCACTGACAGAGCACTGGTTGTTATACAGAAAAGCAGATTCTCAGCACAGACGACTTACTATTTTGTTTCCACCCATTGCATACAGTGTTCATTTAGCTCTGTGATGAAAATGCAAGTAATTCCAAAACTATTACGATTTTCAGTCAAGAAACAGTGATTGAACTGTCTCACGATTGTAAGTTTTTTACTGAGTAAAACCCTCTACTGTTTACATGACCATGGCATAAGTCAAAATAAACTCTGGCCTCAAGCAGAGATGCAGCATTCCAAATTACATGCCTTCTTCATGTCTTTTAATTAGCTTTACAAAATTTAACAAGGAGATGTGGAAAAAAAAAAACTAACAGTGGAAATGTGATAATGTACTGCAGTTATCAAACACAAATGACAAAGGGCCAAATTCAGACACCTGAGACAATTAACTGAATTACTTCAGTTTCATTTTGAGGTGGCATTCAAATGCTTCTGGGGAAACTTTAGCGTTGGTTTTAAAGTTATCTTCAAAAAGATAATTCTGATACATAACCCACAGGCTTCAGAATGATATAGTTCAGTCTTTAAAATGTCTGTCTTAAGCTACAGCAAGACAGGTGGATTCTTACATATATTACACAGAAAACAACTTTAAGACGAAAACAAATAGGTTATTTTACAATTAGCAGACCTATAAAAGACTTCCTAGTTTCACAAAATATGTATATACCCCCATAATTTTGGTTTGCTTACCTTTAATGGAAGGCTTACAACATAAACTTCCATTCTTAGGATAAAGATATTTCTGAACATAGAGGGCAGTAAAAAAAAGTGCTAACTGGTTTTATCGATTACATAGCAGCAAATTGCAAAGAGATATGGAGGGCATATTCTTACTTGCACAAGCAAGAAAGAATGTGCTACCCTTTTTTCCCCATATAAATAAATAATCCCAGGTCTAAAAGTATTCTCACAGGCGAGCACTAGGTCCAAAATATGCTGGCTTGACTGTAGCTTGTTTTCCTGGCAAGGTAAGACCATGCTTCTGGGAACCAGCGTTTATTCACATTGCTGTACTTTCTGTTCAATGACTTCATAAGTTCCGGAGCACACAAATAAGCACACCAATGCATCACACTTAATATTGATGGAATAGGTGCCCTACATTTGAGTAGGGCGCATCTTGACTGTGATTTTAACATTAATGAGATTCTCCCCTCCCAATGACTGGACAACAAATCTGTTTTCTTAGTTTCAAAATCTTGTAAATATTTCTGAAGAACTTTAAATTCCATTCCCTCTCTTTCCTTTCCAAGTATGGCAGTGACGGCATGAGAAAACTATAAACTTAGAGCCTTTCTTATAAGGGTTTTGTAATTCATTAGAATTACTGACATTTAGAGTCGCAGACATCATGCATGCAGGATCCAAAAGCATTCATTTTACAGACAATATGGAAAGCTGCCATAATGGAGGACAGAGGCAGAAAACTGCACTCATTTCTGGGTAACAGGAGACACAAAAAGTTAAGGCATTTTTTGACACTTAAGTTTGTGGACTCACATTGATGGATGGTTAAGTGTCAGATGGGGCCACTGTAATTCATCTTATGATAAAATTGGTAATGCTGAGGCTCTAGGTCTGTAAACACATGCTGCCACACACCAGCAAGCCTTGCTCCCTCTTTTTCTCTACCTGTCCCTTCTCCTACCCCTGCCACTGATTGTGGGGTCCTGCCCCATCCTTCACACCTATTCTGAACTTCATCATGCCTTTCCATGGGCTGATTTAATTTATTAACCCAGCAAGGAACTATCCACACTCTTTCTGCAGGATGAGTGAGTTGAACTGGCTGAACAACAAAGATATGTAATGGGAGCACACGGCTGAGGGAAGGCCAGCCTTCGCAGTGGTGGTAAACTCTTCACATTATCCCTTACAGCCATACCCACATTCACTTTTGTGATCATGGCACACACAGGGTGACGTGCTGAGGTCAGCATGAAGGTTTGTATATATAGCTTTTTGGTTTGTTTGTATACATAGATGGTCACCAACATAAGAAAGAAGAGTAACAGAGTGCAGCAGCATAGCTTAGCTAATACTGCTCCCAAAAAATCCTGCGTGTAAACGGATGCTCCCGTCGTACGTGCCAATAGCTGTAGCCAGCACAGCTCTGTTTGCACGTGCCTAGCTAATTTGGGAACGAGTAATGAAAGCAAACTAACAGTAATAATTAAAAATATGCCTATGAAATACCTGTCACAAAGACTCCTGCCATTTACCTCCCAGCGTTGTTTTTAGTAAGCTCCCCAAACATTACGTAGCCCAATATATTATTCTAATGAAAACTGCATACTGATAGTGGATAATAAAAAGGTCTCAAGCAAATGGTTATTTAATGGTACATAATTCAGCTGAGGTTGTGCTTTCCCCAGGTTACACTTTCTATGACACGGGAAGAGTCTTGTTTCAAAATGCAGTGCGATTTTTTTTCACCTACCTGCACAAGGCCTCAATAGCATCTCTGTCCAGAAAGTCATGCTCTCGCTTGACTAGAGCGATGTCAATTGGAAAAAGGAGATCTGTAGGAAAGAGATAGATGAGGAATCAAAATGACTCTTATTGCCATCAGTGAGTTATTTCAAAACAACGATCTGCCTCCAGTTGAGTTCACCAAGATGCCAGTGCCTGCCACTCCTCAGGTAAACATATGTTACCATCTCAAATGTCAGAGAGGCTTCCTTTTCACCTACAAGCTTTTGACATGCATCTTTGGTAACTGAAAGCTCACATGCAAAACGGGGGAAAATGAGCAAAGCAGAGATGAAACAACAAAAGAGTGAAAGAGACAAATGCGAGCTCCTTATCTGATGTGAGAAGTTGAAACTGACTCAGACTAGCTTGATTTAAAATAAATACACACTCTCTACCAAAGTACTAATATCTCACATTAAAGAAAAAAGGTCAGCAAACCCCAAATCTCTGGAAAAGAATGAAAAACAGAATCTCCTTGGCTGTTAATCAGGCTATTTAAAAGTTTGACACCATTACTACATTAATGAGATATGGACGAAATGAAAGCAAGCCAAGCTGCATGGAGCCCATACTGCCTCCTCTCCTTAGGAGATTATTTAGATAAACAACTGGGAGAGTGAGGGGGAGGAAAAAATGTTGGCAGAGAGCTGAAAATTTACTACAGCTCTGGAGCAGCAACCACATATATATTTTTTACTGTCCTCCACAGATTCCTGACTGTCATACAGGTCCTGATCCAGCATTCCTTGCACAGCAAAAACTCCCACCAAAGCCACTGGGCGTTCAGGACACACAGCAATACAAGAACACAATCCAAATATACTGTTGCACTTGCATACAACATTCCTGGTCCAAGTGAGTGTCTACAAAATATTTTCATCTCCAGAGACTAGAAAAAAGTGAGCTGAAATTATTAAAAGAACAGGATCGATATTAATTTGAGAAGCGATTAATAATCTGGCTTTTTAAAATACCAATAGATAATTTCTCTAAATGAACTATGTGTCCTGATTTTGCCTCAGGAAAAAAAAAAAAAAGACATTTTCTGTGAAATGCAAGAAATTTTAAGTCTTTCTACAGGAAACCACAGTTTTAGCAAAGCAACTGACAAAAGTTAACTGATTAACCTCCATTTTAAATGCATACTGCATGGACCACTCCACATAGGTGGTTTCTCAGAACTCTCGTGCTATACCCAGTTGATCCATAGGTGTCCCCTTCATTATTTTAAGTCCTGAGTGCAGGTAAAGGGGCTGAACGCATTCAAATGGCATTTTTTACCAGTGCTGATGTAAGATTTTCCCTTGAGAAAGTTAGAACCTTAGAGTGCCCACAAGAAAACATGGGAGAACTTAAGTGAGAAGAGGTGACTTAGAATCATAGAATCATAGAATGGTTTGGGTTGGAAGGGACCTTAAAGATCATCCAGTTCCAACCCCCCTGCCATGGGCCCGGACACCTTGCACTAGACCAGGTTGCTCAAAGCCTCATCCAGCCTGGCCTTGAACACCTCCAGGGATGGGGCATCCACAACTTCCCTGGGCAACCTGACTTGGAAGAATTTGATAGACTGCATAAGTCCATTTTTTTTTTTTAATGCTTAATTTGTGCTTTGTTGTGGTTGCTGCTGCCAGGGGGGCCGGCAAAGGACAATAGTGCATTGTTTTCATATAAGGACAGCTGTCTTTTAAATGAGTATGGCTGGCCTTGCTCTCACCTCTGCAGTCCTTTTGATGCTAGGTAGGATATGGTCCTACATTAGAAACTTCATACAAGTTCAGAGTCTTTAGGTAGGGCAGTGGTAACCATAGGTAGGATGTTTTCTGAATAAGAGTAATTTCTTAGGAGATTTACAGCTCAGAATAACATGAAACCTCCAAGCCCACATATTCATCTGGGAGTCTTGTCCCCAGTTTTAACAAAGACTGGAAGTACAGTCCCAACTCTGCATTCCAAGAAAATCCTGGCATCTCCATTGGCACAAAAAAAAAAAAAAAGAAATAATAAAAGAAAATTTAATTTCTGAACAGGCGAAGAAAAATTTTGCCAAGTGCTGCTTTTGAAAGTGCTGTTATAATCTCATATTGCCGATGCAGCTGCAAATCAAAGCTCGAGATAATTTTTCAAGAAGGTCAGCTCAGCATTTGCTGTAATTTCCAACAGTTATTCGCTGGAAATAATGGACTTTCTATGCTCATTCTTACAAGCAGCAGCTGGAGTTTGTTTTATAAAAAAGAAGAGGCAGATAAGAGTGCATAATAATTTCACTACAATGCACGCGATTTTAAGTTGGGTTGGGAGAAATTCTGAACAATAGCATACCTATATAAAAAGAACCTCTACGACATCACATGTTAAACCAACTTCTGTATTTTACTCTGCATCACTATAAGAACTGCATGCCAAAACTGCAAGTTCCTAGTAGGTTAGAGAGACAATGAAGACAACAGTTTTGCTTGAGCAAAAGTGGATATGCTAAGCAAATCCATCCCACAGAAGGACAAATAAGGTCAGTGCAGGAGTCAGGTGTCTCTTTGAGGAGCTGCTGCACATCTCAGCAACAATGGCTTGTATGTTCTTTTGTCCCTTCATAGCGAGCCTGTGTCTAACACTAACTCAAGCTGTTCTGAAAAACCACACAGGATTTGGGAATCATGAGGTGTACAAATGCATCCACGCACACACAGAATTTCCTACCTCTGCTCCATTAGGACAGCTGGCTGGGGGAGCTGGACACAGCTACTGTGTTTCTCTGAGACAAGCTACACTGGGCTTGGAGCAGCAGATAAAACTTCTACAAAATTTCCAACATTTACAAAATTTCATTTGTTCGTTTGAGTTTTAACCACAGTGAATGTACCATAGTGCTAACATATGGTTTGTGCCGTGAGGATATTTGGAAGCTTCAGACTAAAACAGAAATCCCCACTGAAATTAAACTCCCAAGAGTGTTTCAGAGTCTCATTGGGTTTAGTACATCTATGAGTGTGGTGGGCAGAAGAGTGCAGCCCAGACCCTAAAAATCATCTCATGTGCTGGCACTTCAGTTGTGCCCCTGAACCTTATTTTACTGATGAATATTACATTTTATTGTCAAAAAATTGCCAGGGAATGATCAGCTCGCAAGCTCAGGTGCCTACCTTCATAAAGCTGTGCGTACTGTGGGAACCCGGCAGCCCGCAGCCAGTCACAAGCTTCCTTGGCCTCGATTTCTGGAAGAGGGCACAAACAAGACACGCTCCCATCAGTGAATTGCAAAGCAAAAACGTCCTCTCCACCACTTCTACTATTCCATTTAAAAAATAAGCATGAAAACATTCAGCAGTTTTGAACTAAGATGGAGGTTTGCTTGTCCCAGTTTGCTTTTTTTCTAGTCATGATCAAATATATCTTAGATACTGGAAAGTCACTAGCATTCATTCACAATTTATCAACAGCTCATCATGTTAATAGTTAGAGAAACAGGCACAGATTAAAACTGCAGGAGTTATGGATTATTCCATAAAGGTTTTGTTAATGCTAGAGAAACCAGCATCGCAATCAACTTGAGCAGCATTTGCTCAACAAACCTTAAGATCCTCTTGGGCAACCATTTTGTCTTGACTGAAATTCCTAGAACTGGTAATACTGTGCACTTAACATCTTGTAGAGAGTACTGACAGACCCAAGCCCAAGAACAACGGACACTGGACTGCAGCTCACTCAAGCGCGTATTTACTACCCTGGTTTCACTGGAGATCTTCAAAGCATTTATGAGGTACTTGGTATATCACAGGAAATTCAGCTAACTTTCCTTCACACTGCCCAAAACAGCATGCCACAAAATTAAATTATTTACATTTGTATACTTGACAATGAAAGAAAGTAAACATTCTAAACATGGGTTGTATTAGTCTGTGAATAAATTATACATAAATTCATTTGTTACCTAATATAAGCAGAAATAAAGGAAATGCTATCTTATTAGCTCAAACTTGGAAAATATAAAAGGTATTTGGCATATTCTCCAAGTGTTCAGGAAATTGATTAGGTTAATTTTGTTCTAAAAATTCAAGAAAGTGCTACTGGGAATTTAGGTCCCTGCTTAGAACTGATCAAACAGACAGGAAGCAATCAGAAACTCTTAAAGTTCGTCTGGCTTTGATTATATTCACTCTTCTTGATGGACCAGAAAAGAAAAGCTTCATTATGCACAACTCAGTAGACAATTTTGCCACCTACTTGGAGAGGATACTATTTCAACCTGCTGCAGAAACCATGCGCAAAGACTTTTGCTCAGAACCACCCAGAATACAAATTACTACATATAGGGCAGTGAAGAGCCAAACACAACATAAGTAAAATATCTCAAGATTTTAGCATGTTATGAAATATTCCCAGTGAGATACAGATACACAGTTAAAATAAATGAAACCAGCAAGTACCTTTTAGCATCTCCAAAATGATGGCAATTCCCCTCTAATATTCCAAGTAGCTACAACATGGTTAAAATATTTGTGCTTTGTCAGACTGCTTTGCTGAGATACATACCCAAACCAAGGGGTTAAGGTGAGCCAAAGCACAACATTCCAGATAAATAAACAGTTAAAAATCCACTCTCACTGAAGTAACGACAAGCAGGCGTTTGTGTAACTTTTGTTTGCTTCACATTTGGGTTATGGGACCACATGAGAACAAGCACGTACAGACATACTGACTTAGCTACTCATTAAGAAAAAGCATTCTTCAATTCCAGCTACAGGCAATTGTAAAGTTTTGCTTAAAGTAGTATTTTCATTTCGGTATCTTAAGGAAATACATGGGAATGTTAATTAAAAAAGAGGAAAAAAATTAATTTTAAATATATTTAAAACTTGTACTTCTGAAGCAAGAACAAACAACAGAATATTACTACCTCAGAAGCAATGAACAATCTGCAATTAATTTTTAGGAGTAGGTAAAATTAACTATCTTATAGGTCACATCCTGGAGAAGTGTCTGGATTGAATGAGAATTTTACCTGATCTAAAACTGAAAAAAAATTATCCCTGCTAACCAGTAGGGTTACCTAAAAATGCAGGTAGATGCTTGTAGTGTAATTGAAAAAAATGTCAGATTCCTTACTACTACAGTGGCTCTTAAATGTGTTTAAATATTTGTTCACAGGTCCTTTACTGAGCACCTCAGGTGTATGACCTGTAAAATATTTCCAGAGCTAGAAAATTATGAATATGCATTAACAGACCTTTTTTAAAGATTCTCTATAGAACCTCTGTATTTTTTTCTGCAAATATATGCAGGTTATGTGGAAGTCATATTTTATGGGCACCCAGGTGTCAGGTGCCTTGGGATTTTCAGAGCATATTTGCTTTCAAAATACCTTTGAGAATTCCCCAAGGAGTCTACCTAGGCAATGAAACACCCAAGTTATTCCTGGTTGGCCACAAGAACTGCAGAGAATAACAAAACACTGGTGCACCTGTTCATTGATTAGGCTAGGCAAATGCCTAGGGCTGGGTACAGGACAGCACCAAGCGTTTAAAAGCAATATTTGCCCCATTTCTATCTCAAACATTTCAGGAAAGCCAAAGTTGCAAGGACTGTTGCAAGTCCTTGGAAGGGTGAGGGGTTTGGAGACATGGCTTGAAGAAGGCGCCAGGGCCGTCAGACCTCTCCCCATGTCACCTCTATCCACACAAAGCCTGTGTCAGAGAGGGACGTGGCAGGGGTATGGGTGACAGAGTGGAGGCAGGACCTAAAAAAAAAGCAGTTCCTTTTGTTCAACTCCAGTTGGACAAACCCAGGATTTCTCCTAGAATGTACCAATGCACTGTGACCAGATGAACAGAAAGGTCATTTCCAACCCAGCTTCCCCATCTTGACCTGCTGGTTACTGAGGAGCCAGAATATGAACCAGCCTGTGTATGTGTGTGAAATTCAGGCTGATCAAAATAAAGTGGGGGGGAATGCAGCCCAGAGTGCGTTGAATAGCCTGCACAAAAAGCTGAGCACTCAGAACTAGTTCCCTCACATAAGACACACAAATTTAAACTTGTACAGGTAAAAAGTTCATTACCACAACTGAACTGGAACCTGCCTTTGAGAATAAAATACATTAGTTAAACCTGAGTTAAATCAGTTAAATGACACCAGAGGACAAAGCTCATTCACACACGTTCCAACCACCAGCTTTTCTTCCAGCTCAGCAGCATCAGCCCTGGGACTCTCAGTTTGACAGCTGCCACAGTTTCATATCCAGGTGGACATGGGAATACGTGCAAGTCCTTGTCATCTGGATCAATGGCAACTTCTGTGCCAACAAGGGACAAAAGAGAGAAGAACAGAGCTTCCAAAGTCAGATTTTCCACTACTTCCAAAAACTTTTAGAAGCAACAACACACCCAGAAGCCTTCAGGCTCCCAGGGGTCCTACGTTACAGATCATGGCCTGAGCTACGAACTCACGGCCAAGCAGAGCATCTGCTTTGTTGGGACCAGCTGAAAGCCACAGGGAGGAGAGGGAGCTTGCAGAGGAACCCTACACTGCTTTCCAACCCATTTTAGGGAAGCCCTACTTTAGCCCCAATTAATCTGCAAAGCTATTTCCCACCATGAGCATTTTTCCGATGAAGACCTGGCAGCTGAGCTGATACAAGTTGCTGCAGGCGAGGGACTGGTTTCACTCCCTCCTCCCCGCTCCATCCCTGTGGTGCCACTTCCTTTCTGAATCAAACATCCTTGCCAGTTAAAACCTTCACAACAAACTACAAGTCAGTATACATTCCAGGCAAGAAATGTATGTGCAGCTTTTCAGATGTGTGTCCTGTGCCCTCCCACAGCAGCAGGATGTTCTTGCATGAAAGAACCACTGGCAAGAAAGAAATCACGCTACTATTTCTAAATGTCCTGATACACAATAAATTCTCTTAGAAAGTAAAACAAAACCCCCCAAAACAAAAAAAACAAAAAGAAGTACAATGAACTCTTTATTCTTGGTGTTGTGTAAGCAAACAGCAGGCAAATGTGTTAAAGAGGAAACAGGAAATTTTTATTAGAAACAGCTTTATTTGTTAGTTCGTTTTACAAAGCAGGCCTCCATGCTCAAATCAAGGGTAGGAGTTCCTTTTGTGTATGGTTGGGAACCATTAGTTCTTATTTACCCACTTCCTGGGGGGTTAGGCAGACCCAATTCTTCCCCAAACTGGTAAGTGAAAATGGAAACTTCTAACTTCCTTTTTTGTTTAACTTCGGCTAATCTTGGTTCCTGGCCCTGCAAGTTTGCAAGTTTAAAACTTCATAGCAAAAATATCTCAATTTACATCTTGTTTGATACTGCAGGTGCAGAAGGGAGAACTCTTAAGATGTTTATACTCTTTTGTACCTTCCTTCCTATAGAAAAGAAAAACCACACAGTGTGATGCTGCAACAATGTTCTTTCAGAAAAATAATAATCATAGCAGTCTAGCTAGGAGCAGTAAGATATTTTGCTTTCATTCTTCCTCTCTTTTCACTTCCACTAAACAACATGCAACTTAAGCACCAGCTCTTTCAGGGTCTTCAGGAGAAGGTGCAAAGCAGATGTAGCTTTGTACAGTCACGCACCGACTCCATTTTCACCTAAGTGCTAAACATCATATGATCAGTTCTTCCAAGCAGATGGTTTCCTCTTGCCTCAACTCAGACACCTTTATAGCTGAATTAGCACCTCCACACATCGGTTGTACTCATCTCACCTTTTGGCTCTCTTAAGAGAGTAGACTGTAAAAATCTGTAGTGAGACTGTCCAAACCAGTACTGTTAAAATCAAGTTTCAGCAAAAATGGGCTTAATTGCTGAAGGCTCACTCAAATGCCATACCTAACAACTGTTTTGTCTGGGGTTCTTTTTGGTCCTAATTTCTGACCAGGTCATTCTAGTTGAAATGCACTATTTGCTTTTTTTTTCAGAAATGAAAAATAAATTGTTAAAATTGAATACAAAATAATCTTCCTGAATTAGCTTGCAGGAGAGTCCCTCCTATGCGACGTAGAGAACGTGTTTTCTCACCATGAATGCTAGAGATGAACCTGCTTGCTTGTTACTGTACTGCATAAAACTCCATAAACTACCTGCATGTTTTATAAGGCACAGATGGAGCACAAAGATGATCCTTTCCTGTCCAGGATGCATGCTCCAGTCTAATGGCTGCAGAAGCTGTCCCTCTGAAATTTCTGGCGCTTTGCAAAATTTGTGTTCAACTCCAAAACGCCGTCCTGAGCTATTAAGAAACTTGAGATCATTCAGGATCATATTTTTTATGACCATCTGTGGTATATATGAGAAATACTCTTCTCCGGATAGAATTCCACTGCGCAAGTACAAAGAACTATTTTTCCAAGTGCTGAATTACATCCCTGACATGTAAACTGTGGTCCCAACACTAGATTTGATCACATTATTCCAACCACTCTGTCTACAGATACGTGAACACGGATGTGAAATCTGAGACAAACAGAAAAAACCTGCACTATAGCAGCTGTGTACAAAGGAACAGGCCATGCGCTGAAAAGGATAAATTAGTTCTGTGTAATGCCATATGCCTGCAGCCCTTTAAAGTTGGGACAGTATGACTTCCTAAGAGTTAGCCTGTTATGTGTCCATGGCCTCAGATGGTTGTCATTTTGAAGATATGTGACTGTAGCTTGAAAATAATTAAATTCCTTTTCATAAATCTGTTTTCTCTCAAATCTATGTAGTTAAATACTCTTTAGGCAGTACCACTAGCATAGTGCTCCACACCTTTCAAGAAAGCAGAATGTAGCAAGGGCTAAAGAAAACAAAAACGTAATTAATGAAGAACAATATTTTATAAGGATAATGCCCTTAAAACAAACACTGAAACTTTGTATATCAATAAATATTCAACCACTAAAAGCTAGAGAAATCTGAAAATCTCATTAAAAGCTCTTGCCAAATTTCTAACACTGTTGAAATCTCTTCTCATTCACAATCCAATCTTACATCACTATCCTAAAATATTAGTCTGAGACATTCAGCCCATGAAGGATTAATTTACGGACGAACCAGTGAGTCCAAGAGAATAATGGGCATGGCTTTTGAACTGACGACAAGCTTACAGGTTTTGAAGGGAAAGCTAACCACCTTCCTGAGAGGGCCCCTCTTCTCCTTTAACCTTTAAAGCGCAACTTATACTTGCAACAGCAGCTGCCTATTTTGGTGTGTTCCTGAATTTCACTGTGCTTCAAGCTACCTTCCACAGTCAAACAATACATGTCGTAATCTCCACTTAACAGCACATGGCTCCACAGTCAATTCACGCAGATATTGACACACACACAGTTTTAAGAAAATATTTCTTACCAAAAAGTTTCTGGGGGGAAATCCCACAAATTCGTGAAAGAAACCATATATGATATCAAATACATACATTGCTTTCTAGTCATAAAAACCCTGGAAAGAGGTCGTGTTGGGGAATGTTACTCAAAAATTTCTCAGCTATGTTATGATGACCAAAGAAACACTCTCCTTGTGTTCTTGCTGGCTTTGCGTTAAACATTGGAACAGCTTTTTCAAGTTATAGAGCCTTGCAGCAGAACAGTAACTATGCTGCTGATGTTATGCATAAACCACAGTGAGAAGAAACAGAGTCTGTTTAGAACTTGTGTGTGAACAGATGAAGAAGATGTAAAAAACCAGGTGTTTAAGATCATATATTGATATTTTCTCTGAAAAAAAAATCAGGAAGCTTGATTTTTTTTTTTTTTTTTTTTTTTTTAACACAGCTTTTGGAAAGAGCAAATGGCTTACTTCCACTGATGGGGTTTTCAGTTTGTTTATCCCCTTAATGATGAAAGTTAAATGAAAAAAAGAGTTTCCAAAACATCTGCATAGGTGTATGTTGGCTGGATGCAATTTCCTTCCCCACTAACTGTACCAGGTTACATGATATAGCAGCTTTAGTTGCTGACCAATCCTCTTGGCTAGCACACGAAACGCAATACTGCTTTTGTGAACCAAAATCTAATTAACTTGAATCTCCTTTTCATAGTCTTCAGCATGTCAAAATCACTTTCAATTTTTTTTTGCCTCAAAACTTAACAATACAAACAGCATTTGACGAAAATGTTTAAAATGTTTAGTGATTGAGCCAACACTTGCTGAAATGAATTTCAGAGGAAATTCCCAACATGGATCCAAGGATCTCTAAAACCCCAAAATACTCTTTTTCAGGAATAAAGGCAATCAGTTTCACAGCGCTCCTCATTATTTTTACCCCCCCAAAATATTTAAAATGAGACTTCAGCTTTCTCTAACTCCAGTTGTGCTGTAAGCCCCATCCCAAGCATGGGGAATTGCCCACATTTTCTTCAGAGCACAAGGAAGGACCACCACCCCAGAGCATGCCCTGGCAGGCAAGAGGTCCTCCATTTGCCAAGAGGACCTGGAGCAACCGTTATGCTCAGAAAAGCATCAAAGCAGCACCATTTTGGGTTTTAATACAGGGGTACAGGAATAAAGGATGCTCCCCTTGCCTCTGTCAAGCACTTGCCTCATACACTCTATAAGAGACTGCAATTACTGCTTATGTACACACGCTTAAGTATACTTCTAACTGCCCAAAGTTAGCTGTATTGCTTCATAATTTGTTGAAGACGTGTTCTAGGAAACAAAAACACCATCGCAACTCCTGGTTTGCACTATAAACCATAGTTTATTCCTAAATGGTTTTTGCGTTTTGAGTGTATACAAGAGGATTAAGAAAGAAATTTAGAAAACAATGCAATACAAGTTAAAAACTTCATTTAAACAGAAAACTAAAGCTTCACGTTGCAGTTTTCCCACCAAAGAACGATTCTTTTTATAGATTAAAGATGGTCTTCTCCCATCCCACGGATGAAGAGGAACAAGATGTCAAGTGACTTAAAAAAACCCTTAAAAAATAATTGGGCACGTGGGTTATTTGTCTGGCCTGTTTAACACAGGGTGGTCTTTGAGGAGGATTATTTGGGGCAGAGAAAGCAGTTAGTCAAATCCTCTGAAGGAGGTCATGTTGACAGATTCCCGAGTGAGAAACAAATCCTCCTCCAAAGACTGGGAAAAAGATGACTTTAACCTTCCCTTCTCTTAGAAATTACTTGGTTAGAATGACCTTTGAGAACATACTGAAGGGCAAAACATTAACCATTGCTGCTCCCAAGCCCAGCATTAATATTCTTCCATCGCACCCTGCCTGCAACCTAGTAAACTTATATATTGCATGCAAAGCTCGAATCAAAGGCTCATCAAGCTCTGGAGGGAGGCAAAAGTTAATTGGTCCAGTGTGACAGATATGTCCTCTAAAAATGCCCACTGTCTGGGTTACCTGTTCAGATCTAGGAAACAGTAACAGTAAAAGAGCTGATCTGAGCCATCACAATGGTTCATATAGAGGAAAGCAGATTTTATACAGACAGTTACTTCTAGCTCGTTAAGCCTCAACCTCAAAACCATCTGCTGTATGAAAGAAGGACTACCTTTGCATCATAACCATTTAGTGCTTACCTCACTGATGACCCAGTTTCCAAAGTGTATGCACCCTGCGTGGATGATACAAGACTGGATACAAAAGGTCAGAAATACCTGTGACAATGAAGGAGCCCAGCGTAACGCTGGTTGTGTCCCAGTTGAGTGCTTTTATCTCTAAATCAGAATTAAAGATGCAAACCTGGGTTTTCCCAAAGCAAGTATTACTATGAACTTTCTATTTGCAGATATTACAGTTACAGTATTCTCTCTGTGATATTGCACACTTGAAAATGCTTTTCTCAGTTCCTGATCTCATGGTCACACCTTGCAACTTCAACTTTGGGGATAAGAGAATGGTTTAGACACAACAGAACCATAGTAGCACTGCCAAGTCAACACAGCACTGAAGGAGAAAGCAGAGAGACCACTTATGGAAAGAAGAAGGGAAAGTAAAACAGATCACAAAGCTTTACATTGTAAAGTTTCTTGTATCTCATAATGCACAGCAAATCTGTTATCAGAGAGAAGGAGAACCAGAAGGAAGGATGGCCACCACAGCATCCAGTTCTATGGGTCCACAGGGTAACAGAAAGACCACCCCCAAAACGCAAGAATGCAGGGGGTATGTTTTTCTTAATCCTGAATCTTCAGCAAATGACAAGAATAGGTTGGTGAAAGTCAAACTGTGTCCACTGCTGGCTTCAGAAAATGTCTTTCATGCATCTCTTCAGGAGGAGTTCTTTGCATAGACTGAGATGAGCATTTGAATGGACAGTTTTAGATAAATATAAAATAACTATATTTAAAACCAGGTTTAAGGAATACTGCACCATTTGGGGCTTTTAAAAAAATGCTCTTTTAAAGACACCAAAGTACTTCAGGAAGGTGTGTAGTATATGACCTGTAACTTTCAGATAATGAAACTCAGTGAATTAAAGCCAGCTGGTTAAGTCATTCTTTATTTTACTTGAGTAATGTCAATTTTACTTTAGTTATGTCAATGGTATAGTATACTAACAGACCTACTGATTTCAAATATATGCTGTACGGGATAGGGTAGTACTCTGTGTCAGCAAGTATGGCAGAACAAGTATCCAGTGAAAAGAACCAGAAAGCTCCAACTGCAGCCAAATCCTATGCCCCCTTCACTGGTGGAAGACAGACCATTTTTTCCTTAAAACAAGAGAAGGGAGAAAAATAGAACATAAAATAGACAGGAAAAAGGAAAAAAAATTGAAAAAACCTTCAGAAATAAAGAAACACAAAAGAATCTTGATACCCTGCATCAGTCAGAATTCCTGATAGCATAGGTACAAGCAAAAAATACGCCTGTAATTGTTGAAATTACCAAAATTACCAGGTATCTACACTCACTACATCATGAGAGCAGATATAGTGTTTTGTAATTTATTTGCCCTGAAGCACCAAGAATCAAACTGTAAGAAGAATATGATACCCAGTGAAGACATACAAATTACATGGAGGTATCATCTCTTTACTTGGTGGAGACCAAACCAGCAAGTTTTCTGTGAGCTGCAGATCATTTGATTGCTGTACTTCTATAATATGCACAGGAAGGAAGGAAGGAAGGGTAAACATCTGAAGTTATTTTTATTTCCCCAAGTCTTCTGGCTATACTGTATGAATGCTAGGGTGGGTCTGGCATTGTCTGAAATGTGTCAGGGTCCTTTTGCATAGCCTCATTTCCTTCTTCCTGTTGTTAGGAGGGATAGTTAAGCATGAAAAATGCTTGTTTACAGTACAGGACCATCCTGTTAAGCACATGAGTTCTCTTCCTCCTTTTAACCAGCCAAGGGTGCAGTTGTGTTTATGCTGAAGCCAACAGTACAACTCCAATCAGAGAGGA
Organism: Pterocles orientalis; assembly: GCA_011057875.1. Lineage (NCBI taxonomy): Eukaryota > Metazoa > Chordata > Aves > Pterocliformes > Pteroclidae > Pterocles > Pterocles orientalis. Next base: position 368,021 of record WKFP01014004.1, on the reverse strand, counting down.
ACTGAAAGAGAAGTTTGAATCTCTAAAGAAGCCCAAACATAACATGCTGTGGTATTCCGACCAGAAGAAACTTTATCATGCAAACTGCATCTCTAAATATTTGCAGAACTCAAATTCACATGCCTCAAACAAACCATTACCTAGAATGTAATGAATTAGAACTATAAAGTAAAACCAAGTCACCTCTCATCTCTTTCTTCTAGGAATCCTAATATAAACATTTGAGATTAGTACATAAGGACAACTGCAGTACCTTTTTCCTGCCCTTACCAGAGGCAAAATCCACAGGGTACTTGTGAGTTTCCATGACTAGCAGCAGTCTTTCTCTCTGGCTCAGCAAGTGTAGCTGCAGCACTGGCTGGGAAGACCCTGACTCAAAAAATAAAAATCCTAGACTGAATCTACATCACTGAGATTTAAAACCCAAATAAAAAAACATCAAGATATAGTCTTGCTTTTAACTACTGCTTAGAAATTGAATTTAACAATAGCTCCATGGTGTTTAAAACAATGCATCTGCACTTCCTTTAGATAAAAAAAAAAAATCAGTTAACAAACCCAGTTATTTTAAAAGAAGACAAAGAGATCAGGAAGTCCTAGAGGTTACAAAAGGTAGCTCCAAATCCTTCCATTGCTATGAACTTGTAGATGAAAGGAATCTTATCAAAACGATAACTACATCTTTTTTTACATATACTATATTCCATAATCAAAGAACCTTAGCACTAATCAGGATTACACAGGCAAACTGAAGTAGTAACTCAAACCCATTTGCTAGAGAGATATTGATTCCACTTCCTGGCCACCTCAGCCTTTCTCTTTTTGTTGCTTCTAGAGGAGATACAGATCACCATGCTTACAGGACATCAGCAAGGACACCTGGAAGATGTGACAGCAGGCTACAGCTGTAGAATCAACAGAGGTGCCTGGTGCCTAACACCAACAGAGATGCCTAACACCAGCTGTGTGTGCTGTCAGCCAGCAACAGCCTGGTTGCCAGACAGATGCTGAATCAGTCTGGCACTGAACTGTTGATAGATTCACAAGCAGAGGCTCGTATGAAATCTGCTTGTCTATTATCTTCCTGAAGTTCACTACAAACAGCCTTAAAACATAACCTGACTCACAGCGTTGTCACTGATTTGCTGCCAGGAATTTATTGATCAGGGCAGGGCAATTCAAATAGATCACACTTACTCCTATACAAAAAATAAAAGCCTATATAATTGATGTCTACAATGAAATTACACTCCCCAGTCTTTCAATTCACCTGTGTTAAGTACTATGACACATCAGGCAGAACCTTCTGACCCAGTTAAATACATTCTTTAAATGCAGTTATTTCTTCAATAATGTTCCCAAACGGAACAGGGAAGAAAAAAAAAAAAAAAAAAAAAAAATTTTTTATAAAAGAA
>WKFP01014004.1:323381-357667 GCA_011057875.1 Pterocles orientalis | reverse complement strand
TTTTTTTTTTTTTTTTTTTTTTTTTTTTCCATCAGACTTCAAAATGCAAAGTGACTGGAGAATGCTTTTACCTAAATCTCTTTGAGTAGTACATCTGACAGACAGACTTTACCTGGCTGTTATATTAAACTTTACAACATTTCTGTAACTAAAGCAACAGAGCAAACTCTTCACTCGCTGTCCAGTATTTTAAATCTAATATGCAATGAAGCAGATTCTCTGCTGGTGTAGATGGTCATTTTTGAAGCCCGTGGTTGCACAGTAAAGTGCAAGAGCTAAGGAGCTACCTGTGTAACTCTGTTAAATACAATTTATTCCAGTGTAATGCAGGTTTACCTTCCGGATAACAGGCTTACTTGTTCTACAACAAGAGATTCATTTTTATACTACACAGTTAGTACAGCAACAAATGCATCCTGAAGAAACCCTTTCTTCCTCCATCACCACCAAGTGTCCAGCTGTCCTGGGAATGTGTCGGGCCCTGTGGGAATCTGAAAAATTGCATACATGGAACAGATGCAGCTCTGATGTTTTTAAAACCTTTTTGCCATCGGATTGTTCAGGTCTTTTGTTTCTGATGGTTTTACTGAAGATTTATTAACATATATGGTGGGTGGTACAAAACAATAAGCTTCAAATAAATATAGAATCTACTTATTTTTTCACAGACCCCAGTTAAATGTATGAACAACATTATTTATAGCACGTGGTGCTAACAAGGGTATGAAACATTTCTTGTATTGTACTTCTGAGAAAAGCAACCCAGGAAAAAAAGTTTGATCCAGCTAACCTGCTTTTTATTTGATCACAACTTCAGAGAGTTCAAGGCAGCCAGGGACATACCTGCACTAGGATCAATGGGGCAAGTGATTAACAGTGATAGGTCGCCCTACACCTTTCATGCTCAAACCAGAACGTTCTCTCATTTGAAACAAGAGCCTTTACATCACTCAGTAGAATTATATTTCTCATGAGAAGCATTAGAGTACAGAAATAGTGTCAATTTTTTTACAGAAAATCTTTATTTTTTCCAGATACAGAAAGTCTGTTAAGCCTCAAGATTAACAGTGCTCCTGGCATCCGATTTTCAGTCAGGAAACATAAAGAATGACTTGAAAGGTGTATACACAGAACTTTCCAACTGATTTACCAGTAGCTCTTTAGAATCTGTCATGCATGTCATATTGACCTTACAAACTTAATTACCTAAGCCCTAAGAAACCACATGCTTGCCTCTCAGCTCCTTAATGTAAATCAGTGACAGCACTATGAAGAATCCCTAAAATCCTGAAACATCCTGAAAACTTAGATTCTAACAGCTCAGAATACGCAATTTCTCAGCTGATGAAGTGAACTGAATTCTTTGGAAATTATTTGGAAATAAAAGCCACGTCCCGCTTGACCTAGGGTGCAAGAATCCCACGTGTCAAAAAATTATGAGGCAGATACCCCAAAATCAAAAACTATCTTGAAAGTAACACGTTTTAAACACATGTTTTAGAAACTTTCTGGTTTTATATCAAAGACAAGCATTTTCTGTGATTGCCAATATGTAAAAACTGAGTCAAACCCCAAAACTGATGTTCACCTCTGGTTAGGTATCTGAGGAATTTGGCAGCTTATCTCCTATTGTTATTTCTGTTGCATTTCAGATGGTTAGCTGACTTCATCATGAGATTTGGGCCATGTGGGAAACTTCCAGAGTAGCTAGCTACTGCCCACCAAGGCAAGCTTTTACCTAACCTAGGATTCTTGGGTGCTCCATCTGTTTCCAAAGGGCATGTTCGTGCTTCCTGCATTACCTTTTCATAACATCTTCTCTTCCTTAATCTACGTGAAGAGTTCTGTGCCTGGAATAAGAGTTTCTCATCTTTATGTCTATAGAACCTGCGCTGGATATTATTTTCACCTGCTATCAGTTTCTTCAGCTCTTTTCTTCCATTTCCTTTCCTTCTCTTTCTCTCTTCCTCTTCTTTTCCTCCTCATAGATGGCTGCTACCAATAGTGATTGTGAGGGGTAGAAGTGCCCTCCTTAGCTCTTTTCCTCATCTCCTCTTCCTTTTCGACAATGCAAGTGAAGAGCAGGTGGAACATTAGATCCAGAACTGTTGAACAGTGTTCCCCAATGAGGGAAAAGGGAAAAGCATGCAAACCAAAAGAAAAAGATATCTAGTTCCCAGCAGGAACTGGGAATCTAGAACTCAGAAGGAAACTACAGGAAGACTGCGAGATGAGATCACTGCTAGTCTGAGTGACCTGTGCCTGAGTGTACCTGCAATTGTACAGCTAATGCACAGCTAGCAATTAATTTAATGGCTCCATGGAGCCAGGTGATACCCAGTGCGCAGAACCCTTGAATATAAATGAGTGTAGGACATGAAATAGGAAAGAGAGTGGTCTCTAAGTATCCTGCTGAATTTCTGATAGAATTGCTTTATATAGCAATTAGTTATGTTAGGGCAGAAATCACCAGAGCACACAGAGTACGAAGTAAAAAAATTTGTGAGCTACCCATCATTTTATAGCTATTCTGTAATGTAATGCAGAGCAAAATGGAAAGTTCAGACAATTAAGACGGGTTGGTCTACTTGTCTTGAAATAATAGTTCTCATCTTGCCTGATCTCCTTTGATTAGAAAAGGCTTTGTTTATTTCAGAGTAAAAAGGAATTTAAACCTAATTTCTACAAATTCATGTATCCAAGTCTATTTGGGTTGAAGGGTATATTGAAATTTGAGTGCATAAATGCTTGTAGGATCATGGCCTTAGATTTTGGATGATGGATTTTCAGGCGGTTTCACAGACCATTTTTGTGATATCAAACACACTTCATTTGAAACTCTTATTCCATTAAGAACAGCTTCTCAAGAGTGAAAAGCTGATGCTTTATCTTCTGGCCACTTGTACCTGCTTATTCTGATCTGGCTGATAATGCAAGAAATCAAAGTACAAATTCTCAGAACAGCAAGGCTTTTCATCATGGTCTCTCTGCATGAAAAGTCCATGTGTCAGCTAAGAAAATAAGTTTCTAATAATACTTGGCACTGAATGAGTGGCTTGTCTCAAAGGAGTGCATCAAGAACTGTTTATCTGATCTCCATTACACTGAAATAGGTTTCACCTATTTGAGTGATCTTTGTCTTAACCATCTTTCTATCAAGAAGCTTATACCGGATACGATAGCCTTAACAAAGGTGTTTTTTTTTGTTGTTGTTTTTTTTTTTTTTTTAATAAAGAAATAAGAACACACTAGGAATATTTGCATTGGTGTGCTCAATAGTGTTTCTCTGTTGGACTGGGAACAAAATTCTCTGTACCTCTTTAAAATTCTGGAGAATTTTTAAGCCAGGCAAATATTATGCAACTTTCTCTATGCATGAGTTTAATATCTCTTCTAAAGATTTTTCCTAGGAGTGTGATGTCCTTTTCATTCTATATTTAATTACTGAGTATAATTTTCAGAACATGCTACTATGCAAACTCTGTGAGATGCCACAAACTTGTGAATGTGGCTCTACAATTTGCAGTGTTAGCAAATAAAGGCTCTTAGTCAGATTTCTTTGTAGTAGTTCGGCATAGACTGTATATACCGTAAAGAAACAAATACACTCTCTAAGACTGATTTAGAAATAATACCTCTATTTTGCTTTACATTTGAAAGAGTAATCTGAAAAAAAATGTATGCATTAAAAGGCTAATTAGTTGTTCTTGGTTCATACAGCAGCAGTTTAAAAAGACAAGCACTCCTTCACAGGCTAAAGATGAATCAAAGTTCTCTGATTCCTGTAAAAATATGTGTGTCTACAGTCATAGTTTGTTCTGGATCAGTTCCAGCGCATTGTGACAATAGGAGCTAGAAAGGAAAACTCAAGAGTGTATTTTTAATCACTTTTACCTCTATTAACAATGTGATACTATTTCCATTGTTCCTGTTATAAAAATAAGTAGCTGCCATGTTCCCCAGAACTGATTATTGTGTTTTAGTCAACAGATCAGCCATCAAGACATTGCAGCCTATCAGGAAAGGGAGTGGAAAGGAGCAGACAGAGAAACCTCAAAGGAAAGGACAAGACACTGTGTCTTTTGTCCTTTGTTTCAAGATGGAAATAAACTGTCTCCACTTTTGATAAGCTCTTCTTTTGATCTTTGTCTGCAATAACTAGGATTAGACACTAAGTTTTTTTATGAACCTGTTTAGGTTTAGCCCCCTCTCAGATAATATGAATATGAGTTATTTGTCCTCCACAAACAACAGTATTAATTAACTTTTTATTATTTACTTCTATTTATGGAGATTTTGTCTTATATGCAAGTGTAATGGATATTGTTAAGTTTGGGGAAGATCAAAAGTATTTTTTTCTGTAGGTTTAATTTGAATATTTTGCAGATATGTGAAAACATAAAAATGCATATAAAATATATGAAGAATTATTTTCTGTCTGTCTGTATTATGTAAATATACAGAGATCTGTATATCTATCTGTTCAGGAGGAGTCAATTTAGGATTACATATCACACTGTGCTCCCATATACTTCAGATGGTTTGGAAAATCTGTCCCCTACACAAGGCTATAGGTCAGTGCACTCACTTGTGAGTATAGTGAAATATTATGTTAGATACCTTTGGCTGCAGAGAGGAGCTGAGTTGTTACTCTAATTCATGCTGAAAGACAAATTGGTTCCAGTCATTAAAGGATATCCTGGGAAATAAGAATTTGGGATTCGGCTGGACTATGTTAGAAGCATAACTGGAACATTACCTGCTTCTGGTGCAAGCGTAAGAAGAAATTCAGGTGTTAGTTTAAGAACAAATGTGGTTTTATTTGTTTACGTAGCCAGAATTTGTCCTAGTCAAAAAATCCCACACCTCAAAACAACTCCACAAGAAGGTAAATTAAATTAATTGCCCTTATCTAAGAAGTTAAAAACGTAAATCTAGGGAGTTTTCATGTGTATATTCAAAGAACTCAAGCAGCAAATGTGTTCACGTATAAACATATTTGTGGTATATAGTAAGTTGTAATTTCTGAAAATGGTCCAGAATTAAAGAGCGTTTGCATATTTTCACATCACTGTTAATTTGTAGGTTTTAAGGATCATTGCAACAACCTAAATGACATGTCTCAGTTAGGATTCCTGCTTGAAGGTGTATCTGACTCCCTTAAGAATGCACCTTGATTTTAAGATTTCAAGTGACAAGTAACTTCAAAGTTTAAAACATGACAAATTACTTCAGAGTTTAAAATGTGTACCTTAATCTGAATTTTGATCCTCTTAGAATCAGTATCTAGTCTTTCGATCTCTCTATGCTATTGTCTGCCAGCCCAGGTTCCTCTTTTGTGTCCAGAAGATCACGATCAAGTTGTGGGATTGCAATAAGAACTACATGATGCAAAGCTATAACATGCCTCCTGTTGTCAAGGACAGAAGAAATTATCTATGCTTTGCCGAGGCACATCATTGTAATTGTATATAATTTCAGGCTTACAGATTAGAAAAATGTCATAATTTTTAGTAGCTTCCTGGAGCGTGTAAAGGTGTAGTCATTTACCGGAAAAAATACAGAACGCTCCTTAAGGGACTTAAATTGCTGGATCTTTGTATCTCCAGTGGAATATAGTCTACTGTTATCAGCTGAATAAGTGATACAGTCTAAACAAAGGGTAATAATGTTCAACTGCAATTCCAGGAAAGGAAGCTTAATGTCAACTTCCTGTTTTAATCTTACAAAAATAGAAAGGTTGATAGGATAAATGAACCACTCAGAGGAGAAGATTTTGCTTCACTTAATTAAAACAGACCATAAAAATGTCAAAGTAACCTTTTGCAACATTTCACTGCAAAACTCCCATGCACCACTACTTAGAGTATCATTTTCAGGCAAGAGACTGAGAAGAATCTCTTCAGAGAAACAACTCTATTTTCTCAAAATTTCTTCTCATTTTCCAGCCTGGAAATCATGGTGGCAGCTCCATGGACATTTCTCACACAATTTCCTGTATCAGAAGTAAATTTGGAACTTCTGCTTCTGGAAGATATCAGCAAGTCAGAGATGCGTGGAAATGAAAGAAACACAAAACAAATGAACTATTTTGAGCCCTATGAAAGGTTTTGTTAGGTTCAATTTGAGTTCACTTTGACTTCCTGACAATGGTAGTCGCGCAAGTGGAATAAACTCACAAAGTGGAAGGAACACTTTTTGGACAAGATACCTGGTATGTTGGCAGGAAATGAGCAAGAAAGATGGTCCTGCATGGACCTGAATGGAAATGACATGATTGTAGGACTTCTCCATCTCTAACTTCTGCAAATTCGTCACCTGTCAACACTTTTATATATAGCTATTATGAAAAGTGTCTAAAACACAAGTCAGAGAGGTGAAAAACTGTGATTACTACTTTCTTCTTTCCCCCTACCAAACCAGCAGGATAACGTGTGAAAAATGTGTGCGCGCTACCATAACCCTCATAGCAACAAAAAGCAGGATATCCATGGGACTGCCAGAGGGCAACCGTATCAGAAGAACATGCTATGCATTTCCTGAGATCTTACAAATACTACACCCATGATCAGTCCTTGCCTTGGGTGGAAGGTGTTTATTTCACACTTGGGCATGAATATCTCATCTTCTTAGAAATAGCTTTTTTTTACAGCAACCCAATAATTTTCATTTTCTGAAGTCTTCCAGGGTGAACCTCTGTTTTGATGCCAAGCTGGTGGATGGAAGTCTTTTTGTTCTCTTAGGCAGAGCCTTGGTACAGCTGTTGGCATTTTTTTCCCTGATCAGGATTTGATCCCAGATTTTTGTTTTGTTTGTTTCTCACTAGTTTTTATTGCCTTCCAATTTGTTTCTTTCTTTTATTTTTTTTTGTGGAGTTGCAGGTTTTTTGGCTCTTCCTTGCTAACATATGAAGTTGTTCAGAATGGGAGATCAGAGAGCAACTTCACGTGACAGGGTTTCTGTGTGCTTTTATGACCAAGACAAGCGCTGCCAGAAGAAAACAAGAGGAGGCAGACCTTGTGAAACATCACATCTGTACATGTAAAAGTTCTTCTGAAACATGCTAAGGGTGGATATGGGTGACTGATAGCATCTGCTGTTGGAAGATGAGCAGCTCCAAGTTAACACTGAATTCCATTTTATTAGCTAACACTGACCTCTATTTAATTAATTCCTGATCCCTTGAACAATTCAAGGACAAGATTAAACAAGTTTACCATAACCACTTTGATTTTTTTTTGATGCGAAGAAGTTAAGAATAATGTGATTAATCACTTCTACAGATAAAAACACGAAAAGAGGAAGAAGGAAGAGGTGAAAGAGTGATATGAAGGAATCCTAAACCATGTGGACCTTCTTCCCTTACCTGGAGACTGATTTTGTAGTGAAAGGCAGAGGTTATCTCCCACTAGAGATTTAAAAAGTGATAATCCCAAATAATGCTGGAAATCAGGTCAGTGTTTTGTGAAAGTGGGAAACAGATATATATGTACAAAGCAAGTTCATACTGATCAACAAACAATGCAATCTCCTCACTCCCTGTTGTGCCTGAGACATCTGGGTGTTTCAGACAGCTGTGACTGATGAGGAGTCCATCTGTGATGAGCTAAGGATGGGACGTGAGCCTTGGAGTCAAAATGGAATTGCCTACTTTTGACCAAAATGTACTTTATGGGCGGGTGCGCTTTGACTGCCAACTATGTGTTTTGTTTTGGCACTAGAAATAACTGTCTTGGATACCTCCCTTTGGAGGGCTAGCTGCTATTACAGATATGTTTCAGAAGATTCTTCCATTTTTTAGCAAAATTTATGAAAATTAGAAGGAAAATGCTCATCATTTGCCAGATTTACAAGATATATTTTTCCTACATACTTAGTGGTTTGGGTAATTATTTTCTTAATGAGCAGACTTGTCAAAACACATTATGGTGGCTGATTTCACATCACCACTGTTTTTCCTAGCAGTTTTTGATTACTGATTATATGATGCAGGAAAACATTCATTTTTAATTACTGCCAGTAATTTCTTAGAGGTCAGTAACAGCAAAACTGCTATAGCTTACCTAAGTATTTAACATCTTTCCTAGGGAAAAGAAAACCAAAACCCAAATATCTTTTTTGATTTATAGTTATTGTTTGAGTTCAGGAAGTGAAGTAGTTCTGTGTTTGTTTATACATTGGGAACTTAAAGGCAAAAGATGATGAAAAAGGCCATGTCCGTCTGTGCTATTACTGGACTCTGTATACAGAGACATGCTTGTTTGCGTTACTGTGGTACGTTTCATCTGAGGTTCACAAAGCATGCTGCAATGAATTTAGTAATTTCAATGCATAAGTTCTCATTTTACAGTTGGAGACACTGAAGCACACCAAAGGGCATGGGTGTTTTCCATAGCTGCATTATGACCTGGCTGAGAAAGTTGTGAACAAACTCTGCAAGTCTTTACCCCTTTCCTCAGCTTTACCCTTAGGTACCACTCGTATAAAGGGACACAGCTGGCTCATCCCTTGTTTTTGCACCATTGTAACAAGAGGAAAAAGCTCAACTAATACCAGCTCAAGACCCCGAATTGCCTGAAATTTGTGTCTTCAACATGCATATGACTCCTTCTACCACACTTCCGGGGCTACCAGGGCCCAGAAAAGGGAACATCTTCTTTAGCTCAGAGGGGAGCTCACCTGGGTGGCTGCACATTGCTCCTAACACAGGTCAGGGTCTTAAGGGTGCCATTAGATATAGTTATATCTAAGATGCCATGAAAGAAATTAAATTCTATGTTGTTTTAGAGAAGGAGAATAAAATACTGATTGCATTTGATGTATGGGCATGTATTTGGCATATGGCGTGTATTCAGGGATACATCCCATGTAGTTTACTTTTACCTTATCACTAACATTCACGGTCTGCTTGCTTAGGAATAACCTTTGCGGTTATGTTTGAAATCCTTGATGTACGGCTCAATCTTGCCAGTATAGCTATAGCATTCTGTACCACTTTACCAAAGTAATTTTAAGTGTCCAAGGATATGTATTTCTTGGTCATTTTAATACACCAGTTATCTGCAGCTTGCATTCTCTGCTAACAGATGTTTTGTTACTAGTGTCCAACATTATGCAATAAGACAGTGAGTCCTCAGAACTCCCTGTCAGGAACACAAAGTACTCTAAGATAGATCACTTTCATATTTTCTGGCATTCGGTGATGGGTAAATCTCCAAATAGTTTGTAGGTCCAATTAGTTTAAACTAAATATCCAGAGTTCAGATTCCTAGAGCTCAGTTTCTTCAGACTACAAAACCAGATTAGCTATCTAATGGCGGCAATGGTACTGGTAAGGGAAATGAAAGACAAAAAACCTTTCTCCTTGTTTCTAGAACTGTCCCAGTTCAGCTTGAAATCAACAGAAAATTCCCTTTCTTTCTCCTTTTCTTTTTTCTCTTTTCACTTCTCCATCCAGTTTTTCACCTTCTCTATTTGCTGCTCTTTACATATTCAGGATGAAGTTTTGTCTCAGATACTTTCACATGACCTCTCCGAGCTACACCTTTCATTTAAACTGCATCTTTTATTTGTACCTATCTGCGTACTCGGGTGCTGAGGACTTGTTTGGAAATAAAATAAGGATTTTCTGAGACACATGGAGTCCAAATTTACCTTGATCATAATATTTCTCAGGAAGACAATTGAAAAGAAAGGACTTTGTTTGAGGTCTGGCCGAAGAAGTCTTTAAAGTGTCAGAAACCTTCCTGTTATATACTAATCACCCATGTCAACTGGGAAGAGCACAGGCTGCGAAAGTAGATTTTTTTAGTTACAGCTTCAGTGGTATCAAATATTAGGAAAATGGAAATTGTTTCATTTTGCAAGAGTGGGAAGAGGGTAGATTTAGATTAAATATTATGAAGAAATTTTTTCCTGTGAGGGTGGTGAGGCACTGGAACAGGTTGCCCAGGGAAGTTGTGGATGCCCCATCCCTGGAGGTGTTCAAGGCCAGGCTGGATGAGGCTTTGAGCAACCTGGTCTAGTGGAGGGTGTCCCTGCCCATGGCAGGGGGGTTGGAACTCAGTGATCTTTAAAGTCCCTTGCAACCCAAACCATTCTATGATTCTATGTTTCTATGACATCAAAACAATTTCATGTGTTTTGACTGATTTTATCTCCTTTGCGCACACAGTGTAGTACATTTTCTTGAATGATTAAGCATAGATAAATTGGTTCTTCAGTACAGGTGTATGAATGTATAATTGACATTTTGACACTTTCACTAAAAATTTCTTTACTCAGGCAATTACATTTGAAATGCTGTGTAGAAGAATTTTTTTCTTCTGATGGAAGATAATTAAACATAAGTACAATTTCCTCATAATTTTGCAATGGTGACATTTTAGAGCCTGCGTAATTTGCTTTTTGCAGCTGTTATTTTGTTCAAGGAGTCAGTGTATGACTTGACATTTCTGTAAGGTTTCCAAGTAGAACCACTTTTACTTTCTTTAGTGTTACAATATTTGACAGGGCCAGTATGATGTGAATATACAAATAAAGAAATTGCATAAATTTTAGTGAAGATGCAAATAACTAATTTTTCTCAGACCTGAACTTGTGCTAAAAATCATCAAGCACCATGGAGTAACAAATTAAACTAGATGTTTAATGCAGTACCAAAATATAAATACAGCAATCAGAGCTGATACTGCAGAAACACTTCAAGTTGCAAGAAAGGGTAAAAGAAAAGATGGAAACAGCAGAGGAAATTTTAGGTGTCGGTTTAAAGGATGTAAGAAAGCATGCTGAAAGCATTTCCTGTAGCACAAGCAGAGGAATAGGCTTTCTATCACACTTGCCTTGCTGTGGAGGCTCTGTATGAGGGTCATCCACGAGAGCAATCACGTGTTGCCTCCAAAACACTTTATTGGGACAGACACTTGCACATGTAGGAGGCACCCAGAAGAAAAGGCCAGTGGTAAGGCTAGGTGGGTTGTATATCTTCTCCTGTCATTGCTATGTGTACTGTTAACACCCACGAAACAAACGGTAGCGTAAGTTCAGACAAGCCAGAGTTTTCTTGATAGCTCTTTCACCCTTTACCTTCCAGTTATGTAGGGAACAACAAGCTCTGCCTCCTTCACCTCCATGATCTACCACGGACTTCAGATCCTGGGTTTTAATTTGCTGCAAACTCAAGTGTCCTTGCCTCCAGGAGCTGCCTCCCAGCCACGTTTGCTGTCTCTGTGGAGTCTACTCACAGCCCAATTGCTGGAAAAAAATCTCCTCTATTTCTGAATGTCTCCTTTGTCAGAGGCAAAGAAGCTTATTCATACTCTGCTTTCTTTTCCATCTAGATTTTGTTGACAGCCTGCAATTCCCCCAGAGCCCTCGCAGGAGCCTGTAACATTGCACGGGGTCCTGTGACCCACGCCACTGGCTGAGAGGCCCGGGTACTACTTCAGCCAGAAGACTTGGGTAGAAAGGAGGGAGAGAGATTGCACAGCAGACTGATTTACTGATCCTGGACCTTGGATTTGTACCTCCAGCCTTCGCTCTCCACCCTCTCAAAACTTGGACTGTAGGAGGAATGTCTTTTTCCCTTACTGTGTATGTCCTCAGGGTTATATTTGAAGCCACACAATTTCCATGAAGTCATTTCATGGCATCTAGTTAATACTTTAAAAAATGTTGCCTTCTGCATAAGGAGAAAACAAAACTAAGGACACTGTTGGGGCTGGTGCACAGCTGGGTTTGTGTGGGAGCTGTTGCATGAAAATCGATGCAAATATGTCTGTTCTCCAACTAGATTGAACAGAACAGGACATAAACATAACTGAGTGTGAAAAGGCAGAGACAATAAAATACATGTGGTCATTATTCTGCTGTTTAGGGCAACATGCTGGGTTCAATCCCTGAACTGTCTATTCCGCTCATCCCCCAAATACTGTTCAAATTAAAAGGGAGATTTTTTTAAGTGCAAGGAAAGGTGATCAAACCCTTGTCACAGGCCAAGAGATGGCCACAGGTTAGGAACTGAACAGTAACAGCTCAGGGAAGAAGAAATCTCCTGTAGTCTTTTTTTTTTTACTGAATCACACTGATGTGGGCTTCTGAGGGCTACAGCAAAGTGCACATGGGCTTAATAATAATTGTAATTTATCCTAATAAAGTCCAGAAGTAATGGGATTTAGTTAGATTCCCTATTACGTCCCACTGGCTTGGCTAACTCATATTGTTTGAGTCATCTCAGAAAGACAGGAAGACACATTTGCTAATAGAAAAACTTGTCCATAGTATTACTCTGTGGGTTATGCTCAGTTTTACTATTTTTGTAAGAGCAAACAGAAACATTTAGAAGGAACAGACAAAGAAATTATTTCTCTGGAACGAAGATCTCCGAAAAGCAAACAAGGAAACTGTTTTAATGAAAAACCTGAGATGGGAAATGCTTCAGCATGTATCCCTTTCCACAGCTCTGTTCTCTTATCTTATGAAACAGAAAGATGCTGGAAAAAGTGGAGTAAAAATGAGTTACTGAAGAGTTGTGCCAGCCCATCCCTTGCTGATATATCAGTAAGTGCTTTAGAGGAAGCAGAGCCTGCTTTTGTTAAGTTTACATCCGAATTATTCCAGAAAAGCCAAGGACTCACTTCTTTCATACACTGGCAAAAATATGTAGGCCAGGAGTATTTTCTCTGATGAGCTTTAGCCATGAACACATATAATTTAGAGAAGCTGAAACCAGTATATTTGCAAACACATATGCAAGCTGTCAATATACCCTCTGGAAAATCTGCTACAGCTGGCTGATATCCTTACAATATTAAATGTGAGGTTATTATTTTACCATGTTTAGGTCACTTTTGGATGCAACATACAGGAGAGGGAAGTATTTGCCATATTATATTAAGCAATGAACTTTCCATTTGTTGGAAATAGCATCATGAAAAGAAACTGCTCAGAGGAAGAAAACTTGGTATTTATGAGAGGGAGTACTCAGTACATCACTAGTGATCCCATCCAGCAGAGATTCTCAGACTCTGCCCGTTACCATGCTGTGTGATCTCAAAAAAAGGAGAGGGATGTTATTTCTCTTAAAGAAATAAAAAATAAAAATAGGCCATCCATCAGCTAAAACCAAGACAAGTATTTAGTTCTCACTGTTGAAATGGGATATTATTATTCCCATGGGGATCAATAAGCCTAGCTGGAGGAGTCTGGCCCTTCGGGAGGTCACTAGAGGAATGCTTATGATTAATGTTTTGGTCCTTAGTCTATCTCTATGCTAAGTTAATAAACCTCCATCATCTTTTACTATGCCATAATAACACAACATTAAATTTCTACTAACGTTGCTGTTGCAGACTGCCCTTGGATCCATGAAGTAAAATAATACTTTGTGGAAAAGATTTTACTGTACAAATAAGCAAATTTAACATCCCACTTTATTCCCAGCTCTCAGATGTCAGCATTGCCTATAATTAGCTGTGAGCTTGAGTGTCTGTTGCCATGCAGTAACCACTCCAATCATCTTCCTTCACATATTGATTTCCCACTTCAAATACCCCCATCAAGTTTATAAAATGACTTGTGGAAGCAAAGGAGAGCAAAAGAGAGGAGACTCAGAATCAGCATTTGAGGTGAACGTAACGTAGAATCAGCCTGTTAAATAAATACGTTGTTTTTTAATTTGCTTGGCTTCACAAAAAAATACAAAACGGTGTAGGAAAGCATTGCTCAGACAAATAGATATCTTGAATAAAATTATCATAGGTTTTCAGCAGTTAAAAATATATTTCAAGGGATAGTTTCCACTTTGAAATTCAAAACTGTCAAAATGAATGACTAGAGATTACAGTGACATATTTCCAGATACTTTTATTTTTTATAATCAGGATTAAGGGTCTGTGAAAGGTGAATTCTTGCAAGCTTTGCACAAGTCCTGTTTTCTCACCTGACAGATCTGGTATGGTTGTGTAACCCTTCCCAGAAAACCTCATCCTAATCAGTTGCTATCATGAAACTGCTAGAACAGGTTCTCCTTTAAAGCAAAATCAGTATTTGGGATGCTATAGTTCCCCTGATTTCCATGGAGGTGTTCCATATTTGCACTAAAATTTTAGATCAGACACAGCCTCCCTTGAGCATTTTGATACTAAAGATAAAAATGTCAGCTTCTTCTATCAGTGAGCATGAGAGATCTGTTGATTAATTTCCCAACAGACTATATGAGTAAATGAATCTGTTGCCTCTAGAGAAATGTAAAGAACATTGTGATGTGGGCTTTCATTATTTCCTGGCTGTAATTTCCAAATGGGCAGAAGGATATTCCATGAACTTCAACTAGCCCAGGGAGTGGCTCTGTGGTTTACACTGTACTTCTCTGTGCAACTGGATGTGCTCATTGAAGTCTTGAGGTTTTAATTGCGGTAAAACTGGGTATCCCAAACACTAGTGCTTCTCTTAGATGCAGCTGTTAATCTTTAAAATAATTAAGGCAGCGATACTAATAGCCGTTGCATTTAACTATGTGGGAGCTGTAGGAAAAGAGCTTTCCCTACAGGTATCTTCTTTTCCTTGCTCACTGTTCACTTTGAGATATCTCTTCAAGGTCCATGGGTTCTTCCAAAGTTTCTGTGGAAGGCTTAAAGAAAGGGGAAAGGGACTTACCCTCAATACTCACTCTCTCCTTGCACCAACCCACTCCTCAGATTGCTAAAAAGGTATATATTTATTAAACAGAAATAAATTCTAAAGTAAAATCCTTAATATCTCATCCTTGATACAGTGAGCTAATTTAAAGTGTACCCCTATGCCCTATAATGCACCTTATTTTGGGGAAAAAGGTATCTAGGAAGCTGCTGGCAACATGAGAAATACCGTGATGTCTACAGTACATGGCCTAACAGAGGTAGTGTTAAATACTAAAGCAATCATTGACAGCCTCCAAAAAAAATTGCAACAATGTTCGAAATGTGTTGGAAAAGACGTGTGTTTTCCAAAACCAGTTAGGAATTGCAGGTCAAGCATCCAGCAACTTTCTCAGGAAAGATGGCCATCTGAGGGGCTGCTGCTTTTTCAATCACAATAAACTTCCCAACACACAAGCTGCATTAGCAACGGAGTGACTAAACTTGGGATGTAAATGTACGGCTGCGATTCGTCCCCTAGCCTTCGGACAGAGCACTGCTAATCCCTCCAGAATATCATATTAAAGCAATTCTTTGCATTTCCATGAAGATCGCTCTGTCTGATAGCAGTGGTTAGTCCCAAAGTAACAATGAATCTGGGTTAGCCCTGTGTTATGGGGCTGGAGCAAGGCCAGCGTTTCTCCCCATGCTTCTCAGAGAATGAGTCAACACACCTGCTCTAACAATCTGGATGGAGTTAGCAGTCAACGATGTCATCTTTGGCACAGTCGCCAGAACTCCATCTGAATTATGTTCTTTAATTCAGGTTTTAACTCTTCTAATACAAGACACTGTTGGAATTTTTCATGACCTGAAGTTTTTCATTTCCCAAAAGAGGTGCAATGAGAAAGTGATCTTTATTGTGAAAACTATTATAAATGTTACTTTTAAAATATAGATAAACTCGTTAGTTTTTATGGCAAAAACCAGTCTGTTAATTGTTTTTTTTAATTAGCAGCACTGTCTCAGCAATACTAGGACCGCATTCTGCAGATATATATTCCTATGAGCAATTCAATGAAGTTAAGGAAGTAACTCGTGATAATGGCTTGCAGGGCTAGACCCACGTTTTTTGCATAATTTCTTAATATACACAAAGCAGAAAGAGAATTTTAACTGAGGAATTGATTTTAACTCCACAACAAAGAAAAATCAAAATGTCCACAAAATCATGTTGGTTTTCTGACCTTAAAATATAATGGCCACCAATCTCTACAGAAGGGTAATGGTACAGACTATGGTTCAGTAACACCAGTAAAGTTAGTGTACAGGTAATGTAAACCTCACTGAAAATATTTTTGTTGGGGTGTGTAGGAACGGGCAGTATTACGTATGTGCAAATGAGCACAGTCCATTCCACAGCTCAGCTCAGATCTAGCTATTACCAGCAGATAGTTTCATTTGCAGGGTTGTTTGAAAATGCTGAGCTCCCTGTTCCTTCACAGCCAACCATGAACAGAAGCAGCCGCTAAACTTCGCTGATTGGCACACGGTTGCCAAAGGTTTTCCAACTTTCTCCTTGTGCAGTAAGAAGGGTTGCCAAAAAGTCTGCCCAACGCCTGAAGGAAACTGTTTAAGTACCCTCTGTATCTTCCTGCTGTTGTATACTCCCACTTAATTGGTCTCACTGGGAACTGGACCAATATGCTGATGGCGCTCTTCATGTTTCAAAGCCAATAGAGAATTTGGAGCTCTTCATGAATGTTGCTTATTATCTAATGTTGCAGACCAGAATTAATTAAAAACCAGAGAAAACTGATATCACAAGTGCAGAAAGAAATTCCCTACTTATCCAAAATAATACAATACTGCTCCTTTAAAAATAAAAGTCCAAGTTTGCTGCAGATTTCTAGACAAACAAACCACAGCTTCTACAGGGTTTCCTCAGATGCAGCATTGGCCATGATATTGCCTAAGAAACATTTCAACCAAAGCGATAAAGACATCTAATTCTTCAAGGCTACTACCCATCTGATGTGTTAGCATACAAAAAGCAGAAAATTGTGCTATGAAAGACCTGAAGTGTATTATCGGTTAGGCTTGAGTTCAATATACTAGGAGGAATATGGAGTCCCTGGGACTCTAGGGTTGATTCTAGCCAGAATAATATTTAAATATATAATACATCAGCATAGATGGCTGTCTCCATATAAACTGAAACTTTAGTTACTATAATAGCTGTGATTAGTGCAGGTGGTCTTCAGCAAACTTTAATCTAGCAATCTTGGGCATTGCAAGTCGTGAAGTAATGCAGCACCCAAGAAGAGTCGAAAAAGATGTTCTCTTCAGAGGAAGGCCAAAGATATTTTCCTTCCTTACTTGGTGGGCACAGAATAAGGGGAAAGGAAAGTGAGGAAGGAGAAAAATCTAGATAGGATGCTGAGAAAAGGTAGAAATTGGAAGGGGGGATGGAGGGAGGGAGAAAGAGTAGAAGAGAGCAACGTAAAAGAGAGCACCAGGAGGCTTGGCTTCTATTTCCACTTCACCTCTGGAATAGTGCATGGCTTTGAGAGAGTAGTGTCACCACATTATTTCTCTTTTCCGTTGTCTTGCCCAGTGTTAACTCTTTGGAACAGGAACCATTTCTTATTGTTTGTAAATAACCTGCCAAAATGGGCTATCATTTTCACTGAGAGCTACAACAAGGAGTAGGAGGTAAACATAGAGAGAGGAGGTATGTCTGAGAGTATGAGTCAAATATTGCCTTCTTAAATACAGAAAATAAAGGATATACAAAATGAATGTAAGCTGTGAGCTTAATATCCTACCACTTAAAACAAAGTTGTAACCTTCCTGATGATTGTGTCAAGTTTTTATTATTTTGTCTTGCTTAAAGCTTTGTTTTCCTAACAGTAAAGATTCTCCAAGACCTTGCCCTGTCATTGATTCGTCACTATGCACTGAACCCATATTACTTTTTGCAGAATAGTTCACGTACTGTCAGGAAGCCTTTCATCCAAGTGCTGACCCTAAATCTAAGAATATCCCTGAATGAATGTGCATTGTATAAACAAACGGGCAAGTCAGAGTTATCATGGGAACCTCAGAGTGGAAAATCTTCATCAATGCTGAACCAAACTGGCCGAGGAAGAGGTCCAGGATTCCCTATTCAGCCCATAGTACTTATTTAGCCAAATTCCTGGCTTAGCCTTTCTAATCTCAGTTCTCTCCCAGCTGTCCTCATAACCCTCTAGGGAACAGATAGCACCTATTCTGGCCTGTTCTGTCTTGTGCGTGTTGACTGGCCAGACCCTAAGCCAAGAAGACAGGTTGCTGCACTCCTCACACAACAGCTTTTTCATTTGTGGGTACTAGTCTGAGTCTCCTCTATGTAAAAATTTTTTCACAAGACTCAAGAGCCTCAAATATCTCAGAAATATCTGCCCCATAATCAAATTCAGTTACAGTTAGAGAAATGTGTACAGACAGACAGATGAAGAGCTAATATTGTCCCATAAGCTACATATATTTAGAAAATTGTGTTGAAAAAGAATACTCTTAATATTTCTATTGGCAACCACAACCTTCTGTCCAAATGACAGGCTGATTAAGTCTTAATACTGTTGTTGCTGCTATGACATACTGGAGAATTCATACTCATTTCTGTATTTGGCAGACTAACTAGTTTCATTTGAGTATATTTTGTATAAGTGGCATGTAGAAAAAGCTTGAAAACATTTCATGATTGTTATTATTGGTTGAAAGGAATGTATTTAGTATTAAAATCCATGTAATTGAGACAAAAACTTTAAAAATTTCATCTCAGACTTTTAAGCCACGTAACAAACTAATAAATAAATTGAACATAAATCACAACCACCTGTCTTTTTTTTTTATTTAACACAGATTAGCAGTTGGCTTGAACTTATGTCAAAACTGTGGGAATGAGTTAACTTGTTTAAGACAAGCATTTCCACGGCTGACTTGCAGTGCAAATTGTCTTCCATAATTCAGCAGCCTCATCAACAAAATGAACACTAGCAAAACAGCGTTAGAAAATGCATTCCTCTTAAACTGGTGGAGCAAGGAGTCTTCAGGTCAAGGGTCCTAAGAGAAATGTGGGCCAATTTAACAGCGCTTCCAAGTGAATCATTTCACAAGCCACGCGCATGTTCATCACTGAAAATAGTTTTTCTGTGAAAAAACAAGGTCATTGTTCATTCAATGTATCATCATTGATCATCATGTATCAATAGGAGTTAAATTAGAAAGAAAAGAATGTTAAATAAAATAAATCGAGTGGAGCTGCTTAGAAATTTAAAGCTTTCTTCCACAGCGTCAAAGTTCAGTCATCTATGCAGGTGTCAAACCCACCCTTTCCTTAATTGTTTCTCAATCAGTCATTTTAATACTTGCTGTTTTGGCTAGGACACAACATGACTTTTGCACCTAGGACCAGCATGGAGATGTCATGCATTGTGCACTGTCATCAGCAGCTCTTGTTAGCTGGAAGGTTGTTGCTATGAGTGGGGATTATAGGAGGTTATGGTGATTAGAAACAGGAAAACGTACTCTTAAACTAGGGCAAACTGGAGTGCAGAAAAGTTGACTATGCTGCCAAAAGGCTTATGGAAATATCAATGGGGCTATGAAAAAGAACTGAAATAGCCAAAAATATTCAATGTGTCATTAATTGTGGTGTGCATAGGAAGACAAACTGAAACTGATGCCAAATTTCCGTTTTATTTTTCTTTCAATAGATTTTGCTTCTTTTAAAGAAAAAAAAAAAGTGTTTTCCTCCCTTTCTCAGTCCAAGTTGCCTTTTTTAGTTCTAGGACTTTTAGATTTTACTAATGGTTGAGTCTACAATATAGGAGCTGAGCATTTGCTAGAAAAATGCTCACAACAAAGAATCACTGCAATGTATATTTTTCTTGTTTAAAGAAGCAGTCTCACAGTCCTTACTAACTTGTGTCCATATGCTGAAAGCCTTACTCCTTCATCGGGTTGCACAATGCCTGCGGACTAACTCCTGTGCACTCTTTACCAAGGTAACTGCCCTTATGATTTCACCCTTCCAGTCCTTACTGGACTTGGAAGCAAATTGACACTGAGTATCATGAACAGCAAGACTGGGTCCAACAAAAGTTTTGTATGGTTAAGACTGCCAGAGTGGGTGCTGTCTTCATTTTTCCAGTATCTGCACCCCAGTATTCAACATAAAAAACTCACGGAGCTAGTCAATAAATCAGCAGGAGAGGCAGATGGACAATGTGTCTAACACTTAGACTTCAAGTGGCACATGATTCCAGGACATCCAAATTCTGCAGCTTTGACTCATTTTGTGCACTTTTGTGACACTGTGTTTTTTTTAAAACGCATAATTGTCATGAAGAAATTCCCACAGAAACTAACATGATGCAGAGCTCATTGCCGAATGAGTGGTCTATTAATTAGACATCTTTAGAAAAAAGGTTGTTCTATGCTCAACAGATTAAATTGAGCCCTTCAGATATTTGAAGTTTGTTCTGTTGCTATCAGATAAATTCAACAGAACATGCCAGCCTGCAGAGGTTCATGACTAAACTGTTTGCAAGGTTAAAAAGAATGGGAGAGGAAAAGCCTTGTTAATCTTCTCCATTCCTAATTTTAATAAAAAGTAAATACTTTTGTAAAAACATTTCAAAGGCTTCCACTTTCAGCTATGTGGCAGGTCGAGATTAGGGAAAACCCAAGCACCTCCTGAGGTTAAACACACTATTTGTTTCTGTCTTTCAAACTACATCTGAGTATATTTTGCAGATAAGTTTAGATAGGGTAAAGCTCAAACTCCTTTCCTTTGACTTTTTACCTAGAAATATACAGCCAGAGATGCAGTAAGTTCAGAACAATATTTTCCTCTCATTACAGATACTCTACTCAGTTCTTGGAACTAATAAAAAATTTTATTACATGAAAGGTGCAACGATTTGAAGCTCCTATTCCATTATGGACAGAATACTTTACAAATAAAATAAAATTTCTGGCAAATGACATCTTAGACAACTGGAAAGCTTTAAAAGTGCTATTAGATATGTTTTGTTTACTACATTCAGTCATTCAGATTATTAGCTCATTTGTTAGCCTCACGGAAGAGCAGGATAGTTTAGTTGACTTCCGGTAGGTAATTTGTCTAGCGTACTTTTATTCTGAGATAGGCAAACTACTATGATGATTATGGAAATTCAGCTTTTTATCTTTGATTTGGAACATGAAATTGGGGGTGGGGGCAAAGACCATTTCTACAAAGACTGAAGAAAACTGTTTTCACTTCACTGATTCTTGTGCTTGGATGGTCCCCCTAATGTGAGTGTGGCAGCAATGGAATGAAATTTCGTTTTCATTAATAATATTACAGTTATTTGTCGGGCAGGAAAAATCTATAACACCACATAGCAAAAATATTATTTGTAACTGTTACAGAGCAATCTCTTCCAGCCAACACAGGACAAATTCCCTGCAACTCCTCTCTCAGGCCCAATTTTTAACATATTCATACTTATTTTGCATTTTAAAATCTCGGCCTGGGAATAGACTGTGTAAACATTTGTATCTGTCTTGAGTAGAAGGCATAGATTTCAGCTGCTGTGAACTGGCAAAGCGCCAGTATCATAAAAAGAAAACACATTTGTTTATAATGGTTGATTTTCTGAGCCAGGAAACCTTTTTTGTTTCCTTCACTGGCAAGAGAGACTGAAGTACAGGTGAGGGTGGACAGACAGGAAGATTTTTCTTATAGCAATACCAAGAGGTTTGTTGAGGGGAGAGGACCCAGTAAGGGCTTCTTAAGTGGAAAGTCATGGGGCTAATGCCCAGCTGCGTCCTCTTGGTCTGTGCCCCAGAGAGCCACCTAGCCAGGGACACTCCCACTGTGGTTAGCCTAAAACCACATCAAAGTGGGGTTTACACCACAAAAAGAAAAACAACACAAGCTACCAAAGGCAGTGTTTCCCTGTGGTGGGAAGAGCAGAAATATCTCATCCTGCCTCCCAGCTAGAGGAAGCCCAGCGGCAGCAGCGCTCCCTTCTGTCTGCAAGGCACAGCCCGCTTGGGGATCTCAGGAGGTGATCTGGCCATATAGCCTGGGAATGTGGGTAGCAGATGTCGGGGAGCTGAGTGCCCTACAGATGGCTCACATGTGGTTTTCACTTCCATGCCCTGGTGCCGTATTGCGGCTGTCTTGCCACCGCATTGTCTCAGCAAATTAAAGGGGTAGGGGTTTAAAAGAAGAAACAAAGACAGACATATGGCACTCCACAGGTGCAAACCCTACAGCAAGGGCCAGATTTGAAGGGATTACTATGGCAATCATGTCAGTTAGTTGAGGCAGGGCATACGCTGCCACAGAGACCCTCTTCTGCAAGGCTTATTAACGGGCCCTGCAACCAATCCATGGTTTAAAAAGGGATTCCTTCCTTGAACATTTATCTGGTAAAATGTTCCTACTGACAGTATCTCAGCCTACAGTTTCTTTGTGAAAAATACATTTGATTGCTACTAGCTTCTAACCAAGTTTTATCTTATTTCCAGCCTCTGCTTTTTCTTCCTTACTGTACCTCCACCCCTGCAGGAAAAGGTGTCCTTTTGCTTTGCGCTCATAGCTGAAAATGTCACATAGGTTCAAAACAGCAGTTAATCCCCACTGTTGGAAGAAGGAGACTCCCTGGTCTGTTTTTAAGAAAGCTTAATTTAGGAGTAGCTCTTTTCTGAAGCAGTTGGTAAAACGTTGTTTTCAGTTACCTACAGATACTTATGCAGTTCTCAAGTCATAGGATGTAGTTAGTTCTATCCTGCCACATTGTGGTAAGGAAAGATGCCTCTTACTTTCATCCAAAAGTTTAAAATTAAAAGCTATTTGTCACCAGCATGACAGCTTTGTTTCTTTCTGAATGGAAAATAAAAGTTGAGTGTGCATCTTTTAAAACTTCATATAAATCTATATGAACTCCTGGCAGGGAAAATAATCCTGTGTGTATGTCAGCATTCCACAGCAGGGTTTTAACAAA
Source organism: Pterocles orientalis (assembly GCA_011057875.1). Taxonomy (NCBI): domain Eukaryota; kingdom Metazoa; phylum Chordata; class Aves; order Pterocliformes; family Pteroclidae; genus Pterocles; species Pterocles orientalis. Next base: position 335,007 of record WKFP01014004.1, on the reverse strand, counting down.
GATCACATGTTGCACATTGGAAAGCCAAAGCACGGAAACATTGCAGTTAAAAACAAAAACCTTGCATATAACACAGTCTAAAAACTATTAATCTGGACAGCTGTTCTGTGCATGGTAGGCAATAAAGGACAGGTTCACTCAAACAAATCATGAAGAAGAAAATAGGCTACAAGACTACGCTTCACTAAACAGAATTTAATCATTTTTTTTTGCACAGCTTATATTGTTCTTTGATCACAGTAAACAGATTCTTCCATAACTTTTCCTTTCTTGCTTTCTTAAGGTCTGACTGTAGAAGGAGATTAATATAGTGCACTCCTAATGCTTGACTTCAGAATTAATTAGTTATAGAAAATTGGAAATAAAAAGCAAAATTACCTATTGTAATTGGTTTATGAAGAATTTTAGCCTAGTCATTATGCAATTCAGATACACTTTCCCGAGCGTATAATTATGTTCCCATATCACATGAGTAAGAAATGATATTGTTGATTCGTGATCCTAAGGGTTTTTTTTTTTTGCAAAGATTGGACTATGTGCTACTGTGATGCACACAGAGAGATCAGTAATTAAAAACATGCTTATTTGGTTTTTCTTATCAGTTGTGAAATTTATTGAGAGCTTTGGTATTTGGATTTCCATTTTTGTTTACAGGAGAGGAAAGGCAGGGACAGTGACTACACATGTTTGTTCAAAATGCCCTCCAAATAATCTTTTAGCCTATTTTGATAGGTTTTGGCAGTAATTCAATTCATCAATCCATACCCTTCAGCCAGTTAGTGCCTGTTCTAGCAGCAGATAGATGTAATGTGCATACCAAACTGTTAGGATGGGATCTGACAGCATGGCTATTAAGAAAGCACAGATTCACAGCTACTATCTAAATATATTTCATTCCATACTCCAGTTTTTCATTTTCACACATTTTCCCATAAAACACAAAAGCTGAAAATGGTCAAAAACCTTATTCTCTTCCCTCCTCAGGGTAAGAGATACAAGTCTCTTCATACACTGGATAGTCTGGCAAAACAAGTGACCCACATACTAGGATCTGGCACATTTATCCCTGCAGCAGCAAATTTCAAGTTAGTCAAAAGCTCTTGGCTTCAATTTCACTGCTTTTAGGAGATTGTTTATAGTTTGTGACTTCGCTGGTGCAATGCTGTATGAAAGTATAAGATTACAAAGCCTAATTGAAAAAAAAATGCAGTTACGTAAGGAGATGGTTAAATTCTGAAAGCTTTACTGATTGCTTAGCTTCGATTAATTAAGAGAGAGTTCTGACTGAGTAAAATCTGTGTAAGGATTTTGGAATTTAGGTCCTGACTGTTTTATCCCAAATGTCTCTGAATATCTTTTATTCGTGTTTGGATACTTAGTGAACATCTGTGTTTGGAGGTTTGTTTTGGTCAAAAGAAGGGTATTTTTTAAAGTGCAGTTAAACAGAAGTAGTTCAGAGATAAATAACATTCCTGCTCCGTTAAAATACTCTTCTATTGCTTCTGTACGTGACTTGGTCCAGGGCTGATTATTATTTTTCCTGCATCTCAGAAGTGTGTAGCAGATGTTATATGGCTGCTTAGAACTGGCAAAAAAGGGAAAGGGTGGGGAAGAAAAGACAAAAACATCTTTTGGTGGCTTGGCCCTTGAGGGTTTGTCTAGAGAATGAAGGAGATTTGGAAGTCCTTTGAGGGAATCCACATGCTATGTTCGTATGAAGAAACACTGTGCTGGTTAATTATTTAGTGGAGCCAACAATAAAAGTAATGCTGCTCAAAGGAACAAGGGCTTTATAAACAGCTACGTTTGTAATGAGACTCGCTATAAACAGATTGGGAGAAGGGGAATAAGTCAGTGAGTAGGTAGTCAAGCACTGCTTAGAGCTAGATACTAGATTTGCCTGCTTTTGAGTTACAGATCAAACCTTGAAGTTGCTACTTGCCTGATACCCATTTTCAAAGGAAAAATAGTCAGCCCCAACATACGATAGGAAAGTCATGTCAGTCCCACATGGAATTCAATTGGTTAGTGAAATGGTATTAATACTAGTATGCCAAGTAGGGCATCCATACTATAGCACACTGTTCTGGGCCTTGGAGAAAAAAAGGCAAATATTCAGAGGCCAGAGGAAGTACATGCTCCTTACATACAGCACCAAAGAGCCAAATAAAATGCAGTGGCTGCAGCTGCTGCAGATTCCCTGTAAAGCCAAATTATAGCATCTCTGACATTACTGATTTTAGAAAAAGCATAACTAGCTGTGTTTTTGTCCTCTGCATGTCAGGAGAGATATTTGATCAACTTTGTACTGAGGTGCATAATGGGAATGCAACCCAGCAGTCCTTGTCTGCACCCATATCCACCATTAACATGAACGTAGCCTGAATGTGTCTCAGTTTACTCTCTTGTTCTCTCTCTGCCACCTGAAGGGGCTAAGACCCATAGCTTTCAGGCTCAACACCAGTGAGCTTGGGTTTTCCCACTGGAGAAGGTGTGACTTATGTGATGATGAAGCTTGCTGTCTCTGAAAGATTGTTACCCATCTGTTCACTAGGCAATAGGTAGGAGTTCAACAAAGTGCAGTTGGGAAGCAGTGCAGAGGTGTAAGCAATGCTGTCCTGAGCTGCTATATCCACGTGGTGCAGTGCAAGAAGCTGTATGTGTGTCTTAATTATCTTGGATTAACACCGTAACTACTGGGCTACTGACTAAAAGTACTCAGGAATAACGCCACTGCTGTCCTCTGTTCTGTTTTCTTCTTGTGATTGATGCCTAAATCGAAGCTTTCACTAAACATGGTTAGAAATGTCTACAACAGAAACAGATGTTTCCTGATTCAAAGTGAGAAAAGTCTTTCTGTTTTAGCATAAACCAGACATTTCTCCCCAAAGTGTTGGTCTATTTCATTCAAAAATCCATTCTCCTGCTGCTTTGCTTTGATAGCTAAAAATCATACAAGTCTGCAAGGTTGTGGGAATCTCTGAAAAATGTGGTGTGGGATGATTTTAGGCCAGGCATGAGAAGAGCAGTGTGGGGAGAGAGATTTCACAATGGTGTATGCCACTCTTTAGGAAGATGTAGCAGCTATTTGGGGTTAGAACAAAATACTGCAATGGATGCAGGATGAGTTCTACCCTGGTGTCACTCCGCTACTTGGAAGAAATGAATTTGAGAAATTTTGATTGCCATACCTCTTCTATCCCTCTGAGTCAGAGCTTCATTTCTAGCCAAAGTGTGCAGCTGACATTCCCATCTGAAATCAATTTATACTCTTAAATGTTAGTAGTAACCAGTGAGCAAAACCAAATGCTGACATTTTAATTTGGCTAATCTTTTCAGGTAGTTCAGAACTCAGTGTAGCAGCACAGTTGTAAACAGTGTAATTGTTTAATTGAATGTCTCCTACTAAAATAAAAGAGCTTAAATGTTTGTTATTTACTCCCTTCCACACGGAAATAGACAACAGCTGAAGTCAGAGTTTGCTAATAAAAAAACTTGTTTTTATTTTTATCCAACTAAATAAGTCTTAAAGAATAAAGGGACACACTCTGCAAACTAAATGCAAATGATCTCCTTTTTCCTGAAATCTGCAGTGTGACGCTGTGGCTTGGTTGTATCTTTTAGCCAAAATATCTCGATACAGTTATCTGTCCATAAGGCAACAGGGTTATGAGTACATATTAAAAAAACATACAAAACCAGAGATTGTCATTAATGAGTCTTTTATACTTCAGCCTCTGGAATAAATCCTGTTTCTTAGATTCATTCTTTTCTTCACTGAGCTTTAAAGTGAGATATATTCACTTTTAGAGAGATCCTAAGTCATCATCTTTATACTCATTTTCTCATTTCATGCCTGACTTTTACTTCCTAACTACACAACTGAAGTAATTTCTTCACAGAGAACAGAAAATTGGGGGAAAAATTCTATCTTAACTTCAAAGAATTCAGATACGGTTTTGAGGGCCACAAACCTGGCAAGATTTTTTTTTTCTTTTTTTTTTTCCCCCCCAAACTTGGAGCTCAACTGCATTTGCCCAAGGTTTCTTCAGAGCAGCGAAACAAAGCAACCATTCATGCCCCAGAAAGCCTTCTGTCCAGGTCCCAAAAAGAGAGACGGTCCATACAGACAAATGGTGGAGCCATGATTTGGGCTTGCATGACAGCAGTAAAATGGTCAAATTTTAGCAGGAAAACAGAAGCCTGCAGAAGGGAAATGGTTTACACCAGTCTTAACAGTAATAGGTGGAAGCTTACTACTCCCTTCGTGAGGATAGAGACACTCTCCTGGTTCTTCTGTGCCCACCTACAATGTCCAGGGACCAAGCAGTTGTACAGAACTTGCATTTAGCCACCAAAACTCAAACCAGTGTTGCCAGGAAGGGAACACAAGCACAGGAGGTTGTCTTTGGGCATTCTGCTCACTGGCATAGAAGACAGCTCAGAGCTTTCTCCAGATAGTACTTACTACAGCTTCCAGTGAACCAATCATTTATTAGCTGAATCTGTCCCACAGAAAATGCCTGCGGCACATCCAGCTGCAGGAGCAGAGAAGAATAAATTGTTTCAGAGGGAGCCCCTGTGGTCTCTGCAGAGGGGCTGATAAACAAATCTTGTTCCGTTCAGCAGCTTGGTGTCCAGACATACTTTGTGCATGCCTCGGGCTATGGGATGCATTGTTAACAATCACTTCAAAGTACTCTATGGGCATTTAAAGTTGCTCTCTGTTTGCAGCCCTTTCTTTAGTCTTTTGGACACTTTTGAAGTTCTGGCCAGTGGTATGCCAGTACTGCCAGCAATACAAACTGCACTATTGTTGTGTGGCACTGCCACCATGTCTCAAATACTCCAGGCCTCCTGTCTTGGCATATCAAGTGTGTCTGTGTGTGCATGTTTATTAAAACTGAAGAGCCTTGTACTACTCGGTGTGCATTAGAAGAACTTGGGCAATATTTTCTCTAATGTAAGCACAAGAAGCTTGTGTAGTACACAACTGATTAATGGCCACTTTTGGGGCATGGGGATTGCAATGATGAGTATTTTATTTTGTATCTACTTACATCATCCTTTTCGTCTGGCAAATTGTCTTAAAAATGGCTTATGAGGAGTCTCAAAGGGAAAGGGCTTATTTGGTTAGTTTATTTGATTAAAAACATTTTTAACCATAGATCATACATAAAAAAATCCTAGGCTCATATGACAGGGCTCATAGCTGCATGACAGCAGGTCACAGGTATTGCATTGCATTGCAAAATCCATTGTGAAGATCTTTGCAACAGAACCACCAAGATGCCCTTTGAATGTTTCAACTGCAAGGCAGTGTAACTGTGAATTAGCTTGTAAAGTAGATTTTATCTTGTGTAATGGATGTGCTAAGTCATGCAATGGACAACATGAAGAATGTAGAGGATGACATGGGTCACATGAGATCCTGATCCTTCATTGTGACAAATGCTGCTGCAGATCTGAGGCCAGGGATGGCAGCGGATACTTCATTTGCACTTCTGACCATGTGTTGTAAGATCTCAGCAGTGCTCGTGTCCTGGACTTTTTTTTTTACCTGTGTAAAGACGGATGTGGTTTCATGGGTATTTAAAGCTGATATAAATGAAGCTGGGACCAAAGTGTTGCCTCCTTCCTCTGCTTTCCATCCCCACCTATGCACTCCCATTCCTGCCTTTGTTCTCCCACAAAAGTTCACGAGGCCACACAATGACTTGGACCAGGAATCAAGTGGCTGAAAACTAACCTGACAGCAAAAATACAAACAAACAAACAAAACAAATGAGCTCCGACTCAAAAGCCCTCATTGATTTTCTGCTGTTTTCCTTCTCCAGCTCAGTACCTGACAACAGGAACAGTCAGAGCAGTGCAAAGGCAGGGAAGGGAAGGACACAGCCCTTGTTTTACCCCCATTACTAATCCGCCACGTCTGTGGACTCTGAAGAAGCACAGCACGTCAAGTCTGGAGTGAGTTATGGGCTGTTTCTTTACTTTCCTGCTCCTCTAGCTACCTCTAGCTAACACTGGCCAAGAAAGCATGTGAATTTGCAACACTGACAGTAAAATCACCCTGGATTATATGTATCAGTTTAAATCTTCTTTAACCACTTCAGCATATATGTTAATTAGTAAGGTGATCTACATATCCTTCCTACACTGTCTTAGATTTTAGGCTGGTTTAGAAATACATCTTCCCTTATTCTGTCATTAAAGGTTCCTCGATAGACACAGGTGTTAAGATCCTCTTTCCTCTTCTGTCCTTCCCCAAGCTGGGAATGGCTAACATCTCTTCTTTTTCTATGACAAAAAACTGTCCCCATATCTTCTGCAAATGGGCATTAGGATATATTAGGATGTAGTTCAAGAGATTATGTCATTCTGCTCCCTTTTTGCTTCCTTAAACATACTTGATTAGTATTTTTAATTCATTTGTGCATCTGCTCCTGACTCCCTAGTTTCTTTTACACTCTCCCATAGAAGTGGTCATTGAGCTGCAGCATTGTTATCTCAAAAATGTGTAATTTTATAACCTACTGGGACTGTCAAAAGAGCCATACTCAAATACAGCACAGAATAAAACCTCTTAGATCTTAGAAGAATGCCTACTTTTGTGGCATTTATACCAATTATTGTAGGTCTAATGAAATAAATGTCAGCTGGTAAGGTGAAAGCCAGTGTTATGTAATACATAAACGTATGCCTCTGTTTTAGGTCAACATCTTGCAAGATTAAGTAGTCTGATTTCATACCAGCTGCTTCCACTGGTATCTCCTCTCACCTGCAGATGGGGTCAGGAGGGATCTTGGCTGATTTCAGCCAGATGGTGACTTTCCTTTGCAAAAACATATGCTCACTAGTTTGCCACGTTCAGATGCCAGTTCTGGCCTCATTGTAACAGTATGTTCAACAGAAATATCAATTTATAATCTGTAGGAAGGTGTACAGACACCCTGACCAGCTTTTAGAAAGAGAAGACTGAGGAAATATTAGGCAAGACTGGTTATTCTGACTAGTGGGCTGAAACGGTATTTATTAAAGAAAATGTATTAAAGGAAAAGCAAGAGTCAGTTTATGTTAAAGAAAACAAAAGCAGCAGAAACAATAAATAGATAGGGTAAAATGCTCCGTGAGAGACTGAGTCTTCTGGATTATATTAGAGGACAGATTTCACAACCTGATGGAATTTTTTAGCAAATTTTGGGGGTGAAATATTCTCATTCTTCCTGGAATTATGTGGTACAATTCAACAGACAATAATATATCATGGTAGAATATAAAAGCAGATATTAAGAAAAGAGTTATTTTCTTGACACTAGAAATTCTGCAGCACTGAGCAAAATATTTAAGCAAGACAGCCACTGTTTTGATAGGAAAAGGTCTTGAAAAGGAAAATGTGAAGAGTAAGTGGGCCTGAGAAACGGGCATTTGGTAATTCAGGGGCGTTACTAGGATTAAAGAAATATTAGACCGAAGCTTGTGACCTCTTATTAATTCTGTTTATATTAAAATAATCAATGTACAGATGTATGGCTATGCCTTTGCCACTTTTAGGCAAAATGAGGAACAACATCTCTCAGTACTATCACAAGGAATTTTTCATGGTTTCGTACTTTACATCTTTTTCTCCCCATAATGTTGGTACAGGAATGGCATCCTGCATTCTTTAAATAGGGTATTAAGCTATATGAAATTCAATGTGAACGTTGCATGCATATATGCGTGTCTGATCAAACTTTCATTGATTATATTACTAAATTCCTTTCTAAAATGCAGAAAGGCTAAAAAAAGTCAGCCTTGCCTACCAGTACTTCACAAACTGGTCAATGAGTCTGAGATGTGTGAGAAGGCAGCTGCTGACTGACACGCAAATAACTGCAAGGAAAGTGTGCCAGGGAGTGTCAGCAAAAGCAGATGGAAGCTGAGTGGTGAAATGCAGAAACACAAAGAAAGGTGATAGCTGATTGCTGTATAAGCACAACAGAGAGCTTTATATCAGGGTGGAAAGGCCATGGAAGAAAGTGCAGTGAGTGTCTTTTAGTTTTCTGTCACGCTCATGCAGCATACTAGCAATAGGAGATATTTCAAAATAGGTTAAATGTTCAGCAGTCTGACCTTGGGGGACACAGAGAAGGTTCCTTAAAACAAAGATGCCTGGAAAGCCGTTTATTCTTGGTATAAGGGTTTGTGAAAAATAAAATTCCCTGTTTCATAAATGCCGTGATGACGCAGGGAGGGTCAGATGTGATCAAAATGAATGTGATGGGAAGGGAACCTGCTTCATGCAGTTATATCCAAAGAGTGTACTGTCACTTCTTTGGATTAAATTAACCTCAGCCTAAGCTATGGAAAACAATACAATGACAGCTAAACACATGACCAGTAGATGCTATGATATATAGGTTCAGCTTCTGTTCAGAAAAATATATGTGAAAAATCCTGGAAAATAACCAGATTTTCTAAACACTGACCACCTCTTGTATCTACAATAGGACAGTGCAGTTGTCTGTGAGAAAAAAAAAAAGAAGTACTGACTATGTACTCAGACTTTTTATAAAACGTAGACCAAAATGTTGCCCAATAATTTTTATATCAGACCTAGCTTCCACAAACTTGGTTAGACAGAAGTTATGCACTCTCCTGAAACAGATAGTTCATTATTCACTGGGTATTCTCAAGACCCAAGATGAAAATCTCTCTTGCATCCAAAAAGATTTCTTCAGACTAATTTTTTCTTGAATTTGTTTGTTTAACAAATGGGACATCCACGATACAGGTTTGAACTCGGTTCTTACTCTCCTGATCAAACTGGAGAACATTATATAGCCTGAATGCATGAGTCAGCTGAAATATTAAGAGGATGATTGAATAGGCTGTTTGTTTTTGTGCTGTCATTTATCACTGCATCCCCCTCACTGTCCTCTGGATCATGTTCTTGTTTAGATCTTGAATTTATGTTTTATATTTTCTCTAATATTTTTGTACGTGAGAGAAGAGTAAGAAGTCCAGATTATAAATTTAACATACTTGTTTTAGAATAAATAAATATTCTCCTTCATCTTCCAGATATTTTATCCCTATTCTTTTGTACTTATCTTTAACATACAACTTTTCAGGAAGCGTATTAATTACAATTTTTGTTTCCCTACATTTTGCATGATGTATGCTATCAGTTTGGGGCTATGTCTAAGCTGTTTTGGTTGTATCATTTACTTTTCAGATATGAGCACCAGTTGGGACCACATGCGGTTCAGTTTCAGCTGAAGTTGCATAGGCGTACAGACTTGGGATATGGTTTTGCCACTCACTTAAGATTGTGAGTCAGTGGAAAGATGCTCAAAGATTTTAGTAAGCCTTTGAACCAGACCTTACATGATATGAAATTAAAGCTGGAATGTCATTGCATAACTACTAGTGGAGGGTTTCTGAAGTTATTGCAAGTTTTACCACTAAAAATCACAACCATTTGAAGAGGTAATATGAAATACATTTTTGTTGAAATCAAGAACTGATGAACTATTGACATATTTACATTCAGTGGCTTAAACATAATAAAAGAAAAGACACTAAAGTTTAATTTATGACTCAGAACTCCAAATAAAATACCTTGAACATCCATTCTGTTCCTTTAGAGCTGTGTGAAAGTGTTTTGTAAGTCACTATATAAAAATCTTGTTTTATATTGTAAAATATTGAAAATAAGGTAATACACTTGATAATTTAAATATCAGATGATATTGAATATTTACTAAATGTTTGATCCTCATTACGCAGACTTTGCAAGTTTTTTAACATTTCTAGTCATTTCAGACTCTTTCAGACAAAACATCTGTTCTTTATTGTTTAGTCATAGTCTGTTCTTTATTATATAGCAAATAAGACAGAAAATGGAAAGATTTCCTATGAAATGTTGATACTATCTGGAGAAATCAGCCCTACTAAGAAGACTTCCTTCATGCAGTATGATCAAGATGCAATTTTTAATTGTCTCTGTTTTACCTTAAATTTCCATGATCTGTACTTTTTTTGGAGGGGCTTCAGCCTGTGAGGGCTATGAATTATTTGACATACGAAAACTGCTTTATGTTACAAATATCTTGGGGACTGTGAAGTCAGTCCATCCAGAGAGACCAAAGAAAAAATTACTGTCCAGAAATTAAGTCCACTAAAACATAATTCTTACATAAATGTATTTTTATAGAGAAGAGATTAAAAATCCAGAAAAGTTTTCAAGTTGGAAGACATGAAGCTAACTAAATAAATCAGTCTGTTTTTCTCCCTATGGTTTGGCTTTTGTGCCTAGATCCCCTCCTTGTGTTTAGAAAAAAACTGCCCAGGAATCAGTCATTATAATCCCAAGTGTATGAAATATTTTTTTCTTGTTGAGGAATGTGACATTCTTTGCAAAGTAGGAACAAATGGTGCAAATTTATCTGCATAATAAGAGCTGGCAATCTGGTGAGAGTATGAGAATGCTTCAAATGCCAACACATTTTAGAAATACATGTTTTGGTGCAATCCAAGGCATGCTTGCCCTGTGTTTTGCTGTGCATTATTGGTAGTATGGTATTGGCAACATGATGTGGTCTAGGTTAATGCTATACTTGGAATTTTTTTGGTTTGTTTTCCGCATTCCCTTGCTTCCTTCCTCAGTGAAGCTATTTCCTTCCAAACAGTTTTTAAATCAGTATAGACTAGCCAGAGCATAGTCTGTGCTGGTTATCAGCAGGCCTCACAACTGGAACGAGTGTCTCTAGATTTCCTTATCCACCTCCCCAGCAGTTACTGTCATCAAACCGACTGATCCTAGGACACAGATGAATAGCTGCTCTTAGAATAGAAATCTGCAGCGAGGTCAATGGTGTTCAAAACAGTCTGACCAACAGCAGGAAATTCCCTCCGAGACTGCTAAATCTTGTTTACAAGAGATGTCTTTTTGCAGGATACACCCTGCCCAACACTGTGCTGGGAATGCCACACGACATAGCACATTTATGTGTAGTCTCAGAAAGCAGATAGGATGAAGTCCTGCAAAATTCCTACTTCCTTTGGTACAACAGGGTTTCAAACAAAGTGTTTCCCTAGAGAAAGTGCAGAAATTTTTGTCATCAGTGTTGTCAGGCAGTACCTAGGTTAACATATGTGCAGAAGTAGAAGACACCATGTGAAGGTTCCTTTGCTGAGGATGCTAAATCCTCACTGGGAGATATAAAATAAATCCTGAACTAAACCATCTTGCGATAATATTTCCCAGAGAAGGCCAATTGGTAGTTCTGTGTTCCCACACCTCAGGTAAGTCCCCTATGTATCTCAATAACCTTCATAAATAAGAATTAATAAGGATATCACTTAAGGAAAGGGTGGAGAGCACTTCGGGGAGTGATATGGACAAGAGGAAACAAGGAGACCTATTTAAAGTCACTGCTTGTCCTCTTTAGCTGAAGAAATATGTTAGGTTACAAATAGAAACACTAGAATTAAAATTATCTGTTTTCCTTCCTGAGTAGAGAGAAGGGTTTCTTGACATGTTTTACATGAAAGATCTATTTTTTCTCAAATTGTTCAGATTTCTCCTTCATTCTCACAAGTAAATATGTCTTTTTTTTTTTTTTTTTTTTTTTTTTTT
>WKFP01014004.1:281159-323361 GCA_011057875.1 Pterocles orientalis | reverse complement strand
GTGCTGCCTAATATATATATATATATATATATATATATTTAATCTAGAATAAGCAGATGAGGAGCATCCCATCTCTCAACATTCTAGTTAAACTTAGACACAGCTTATGTCAACCAGATCAATAGCTTCATGTTAAAACACTTGACTATTTTTAGAAAAAAGATGGGTTGAAAACTGAAGTCAGCATATATTAGAAAAACAGTAATAGCAAAAGGCTTTGTTGTTGTGAACCAGCAAGCTTAGCCACACATTTGATATAACAAAAACAGATGTGCAGACACTACTGAAGGAAGTGGGGCACCTTTGATCTGCTGGCTTCTGCTGCTCACTCATAAAGGACAGTTCCATTAATGAGGCTTTTCTAGTTTATTAGGTTCACTGATTTCATGTGCCCAGAGCAGGAGGGAAATTGCACTACTCTCTAAGAAACCACTTTGATATATTGTGAATACAGAGCTATAAAGCACTCGTATCATTTATGGCCATAAGTGGGATATCATTCTAAACTGCTGGTATGACTGATGATATTTAAAGAGTGTGAAGGGTGAGAAGAACAGAGGTGATGTGTTGTTAGATGAGCTGATATTTGCTTTTCTGTAAGAAATTAACTGAGGTGAAGACAAAAGAAATAATTCTTCAGAATAACTCAGAATTCTTCAGAATAATTTTTGCAGAAAACTAATGTCTACCAAAGCAAATGTAATTTCTGGCATGCTTAGATATACTTAAACAAATCAGAACAGATGGCTAAATAAACTAATGATATCTTATTTGCATAAGTCAATGGGGTCCTATTTACTCCTATTACTCTTGTCAGTATATCATATTGCGTGTATTTAGCTCACCTAGTTATACATTTCACGAGGCCTGTACTGACCACACACAGTGTCTCACATTCATGACAGTCCTGACATGCATACAAAATATTTTCTGAAGGCAGAGTGCCTAAATCCTGCTATTTTTAAAGTTCAGAATTTTAAAGAAGCTTGCAGAACTTTAAAGGTCATTCTCTGAGGAGTGTTATTTACTGTAGAAGCTGTTAAGAATCTGTGAACAGTCATGCCAAGGAAAGGTAAAAAAAGATTCATCCACATTGCTGTTTTTCTAGTTTACTAGCTGTTGCTGAAATAACAGATTATTTAGATTCTCAGTTTTATTGCTATTTCACAAGGGTTTACAGAAAGTAATAAGTTAAATAGTGAGGTCCTTTCATTCTCCTCCAGTAAATGTCAATGCTGCATTATTTTTGTTCAAGTGCCTTGTGTTCTTGTGCATGGCATTTTGAGCTTCTGTCTTTAATTTCCGTTTTTACCATTAATTTACAAGCCTGTGTGCTGAATACATACATCTCAGCAAAGTTTATTTTTTCTTTTTTTTTTACCTATAGTGACATTTCAATTTACTACAATTTAACACTACAGCAATATTTAAAACATGCCTCCAGTTCAATTAAGCTACAAGTGGCAAAGGGGTTATATAAGTCAGGAAACGGATCATGATTCTCCTGGAAGTTTATTGTGTTGCCACATAATGAAATTACATTTTGACTATAAATCTTGATTTTGAGCCCTGCTCTATTTTTTTATATGTAAGACTATTTTCTTCCTCTAATTTCTCACACCCAGTGGCATGTGGGTGCACTCACTTGCATCCAAGAAATTCAGTGGTAGACCCATCTGCTCATACTGAGTACGTGGGAAAAGAGAGAAACCCCACCTTCAGGCTTGCCTGCTTGCTGGCCAAGAGATCAGAGTTTCAATTGCCATAGGGAGAGGAGTTAGGTAAGGCTGAAGCATGCTTGCTTCTAGCTGAGTGCATCCACGACCAACTGCAGAGGTTCAGCAGGTATATTCTCTTAAAAGGAGTCACCCTGCCCAAAATGCTGCAGCTAGCAGCACGCCTCCAGCCACTGCCACCACTATGGTACAGTGCTCATCCTCACTTTGGTCAAAGAGAAGGATGGTTTCTAAAGTTACATGAAGTTTCATTGCTATTAAAAGGGCTCAAGTATCAGTGAGAATAACATTTGAAGCCTTTTACTATCATGCACACCAATATATACATCACATCAAAACCGCTTCTGAATTAATTTGTGTAACTGCCAGTAACTAGACAGATAAGCATTAAGAAAATTTCCTCTACCCTCATCTGAGATGGCGAGCTCTCTGGAGCTGTGGCTGTACTCATACCCTGCATACCTCCACCAGGACCTGAGTGAGACAGGGGAATTTTTATGCAATGATGTTACTGCAAATGCATGTTGTAGGGAAAACATTAATAAAGAAGATCCTGCTGTCCTGTATGAACTGCATGGCGTTTACAAGTAACACTTTTCTGGAAAGGAGAGTTGTATGTTAACTTTAGAAGCTCAAAACTGCTGGATGTACAGAGTTTTCTTCTTTGCCTTTCCTTGGACAGCTGCATTTCAAAGATGGAATTGTTATTTCTGTGTGCATCTGTAGACTACTGGAATGGCAGCAGAAGGACACGTGGGGCTTTAAACATGAAAGGACTTTCTGTGCCAGTTCTGAACAAGAGACAAGAAAAACTTGCCCATGTATTGTGGGCCTCATCTTGTGTTTTCACTTTGCTAATGAATATTTGTTACAACTCCATTAAAATTAATGGTGGTCTGATTGATGAGAAATCCAGTTCAGCCACTGTATGGTGTATAGCATGCTCCAGACTGTCTGTGAGAAAAGGAAAAAATGTTTTGGAGTAGGACTTCTCTATAATATGCGATATGATATATTGCAACACTTGGTGTTCCCAATCTCAGTTAAACTGTGAATTATACTAATAATTCCTCAATGCTGAAGAAAATTCAAATATGACTGAAATTGGTGTCTTGCTAATAAAAAGGTTGTTTTAAGCTTATTTCCTGCTTTCCCCGATTCATCAGTTCCAAGCACTAATTTTCCTGTATCCATAAAATAAGTACTTTTACATAATGTATCGGGCCTTTTAGTAGAACAGATTCATCTAGTAAATAAATTTAACATTGAAGAGAGGGTGGGGGGTAAAAGTGTGACTCTTTTCTGGTTTTAAATTAGTTCCAGTATTCTGCTTTATTTGTACTGGTCAGAAGCAGTGTTTTCAGGATGACAGAAACAAATTCCTCTGAGATTGTAGTTTTGTGCAGAGGTTGCAAATGCTTCATGAGAAATTTGTTGAAAAGTTTTAGGCAAATAGGAGAGTATGTCTCAGTCAGGCAGATGAGAGTCAGTCTCAGTACAGGAATTTTATTTCTGTTTCCTCCTTTTCTAAGAGAGTTATTAGCCTTCTGTTCTGGCTTTCTTTTCTTTCTGGTGCATCCTTCTGCTAAAAGCACCATGTTTTTGCCACATCTCTGAAGGAGTCAAAGGGCTTTTTGTGTGCAATAAGAGGTGGTTGATGGCAATTAACAACCTGAAATTTGCAAATACAGTTTATGGGATTTCCTGTAATAGTGATTGTGACCCTCCTTGCTTTCTGCTTCAGGAGCAAGTGCGCCCAAGCGTCTGGTTTGACACCTTTAATTTAATTATATGCCAGCATTCACACAAATGGGAAGAAGAGATAGAGAACAAATCCACAAATCCATGTGTAGAATTCAATTCTGTTGCTTAATGTACAGGAGAAGGTGTTCCCATTCCCCAGCTCCCATGGTGATTTAGAAGTACGGAAAAAATTGAAACAGAAGATAAAAAAGCCTCCACTTACTGGGTATAAATTGCAGTCTCTTTTTCAAGAACTGCTATAAATTACTTTTGGTTCCATTAAACTATTCCTATTCTTTTATATTTTCCTCCTATATTTCTGAATAATATTTGAACATGTCTCATGCTTTCTAGTAAGCATTAATGGTAATACAGACAGGTGTGCATTCTAACCTTATTTGAAAATACAGGAAAATATTAATGGAAATTCTCTTGTACTCCTACATATAGCCAAACATCTGTGTTGCCCCTCATTTCAACTCAACCCCTTTTAATTCAATGAATTGTGACCAGCAGAACAAATAAAAATGAAATAATAGAGAAGTATAATATGCACAGAACAGTATATTTAGCAATACTTTGAATTTGACACCGTTTTAATAATAAAAGTAATTACAAGTAATTTTAAGCACCGAGAAACTGTGTTATCAAAATATGCTTGTGGTCATCTGTGGGGTTTTTTTGCTATGCCTATTGTGGTACTGGAGTTGACATTTTAACTGTACTATCTTTAAAATACAGTCCTATAGAAATAAAATACATTAAAATTATAATTTCTAACATTGTTATTTAGCTAATTTATTTAAATACTTTTTTTTAAAGATAAATTTTCTTGCTGGTCTAATTTTGACCTCTTTCTTGCAACACATTGTACAGTATGAAAAATTTCTCCTATTCAGAAAAAAAAGTAAGTTTTGCTCATTGTTGTGAACCCTCTCTCCTCAAGCAAAACTTCACCTACAGCACCATCACTGTATGGAGAGACATATTATAGACATACAGACAGCACCTGTTCCAGGCATTGCATGAACACATGGTTGTTGTCTATCCTTGTCTCAAGCAATTTTGTACCTAATATTGTGAACTAGCCCCTGGCAGAAAACTGAAGTGATGGGAATGAAATGGTATGATGCACTGAAGAGAAAGGAAGCACTGGAGTGAATGATCTCAAATAAAGGGGGCAGAGAAGAGTTAAATCCCTGTGGAGATTTCCCCAGGTGGTGGATACTAAAACCTCATGTTTGAAATTACATCTTGCTGTGGTAGCTTCAAAGAAATGGAACCAGATGTGCTCATCATTACCCATCAGGCCACCATGGCAAGCTAATTTTGCCAAATAGCCCAAATATACACAAAGCTGTAATGACCTTTAATTCCTAACAGCTTCAGCAGATCTTATTAAAAGCAGTGGTGGGCTCAGGGATCAGAAACTACTGGTTTCAGCTTTCAAATGGGCTGTCTGAGGATGGTAACCTCAGTGACATTAGAATATAAGATGTTTTATGAGCAGAAGTATTACAAATACTATTAATTAAAATATAGAAGAATATGGACTTGTAAGAGAAAAAAACCAAGTTTCTTGGTAATCATTTTTGCTTTTTGCAGTCTGAGAAAAAAATAAAGAGAGGAGCTTGTTGTTGTTGCTGTTCTTAAATACATAGATCTGATGGGATGATAGTGACAACAATACAGGAATTCAGAGTGGGATACTGGGAAAGGAATTAGAACTTATGGTCACCCATAACTGCTACAATGGCAGTTAAGTGCAAGGGTACAAGCTTTTCTATGTAGGCTTGCTGAATTATTTCTACTTCTTGTGGTAGTTGAAAAGATTGAGAAGTATGAACTATCTTTTTATTGATCTTTGAGAGCTCATCAAAATACCTATCTCCAACTTGTTCATATTCTTCTGTTAAGACTGCATTCTTTCCTTAGTGAAGTTATTGTTGTTTTCACATCAGCAAAATTCTTTGCTCCTGGTAAGACATAAGCTATTTCAATTCTCTGCAATGAAAAAGTATTTCCGTTTAAGATCATCTAACTTTGTTGCTTCACGTCCAATAGCCTACCACAAGATACTTACGAAACTTCCCAACATAAATTCAAGTTAGCATTATCTACTATTAAAGGGACAAATTGAGATGTTTTAACCTAATGTTTTTTTTCATTTTCACTCACTGTCCATTCTTTCAACTGCTCTGCATATCTGCCCAGTTTAAGAAAAAGTCTCCAGAGCATTATACCATAGATCTATACTGGTCAGTTTCAGTAAAATTAAAATACCATGGAACATAATAATTAATATACTTCATGGCACCTTTACATTTCTAACAGGTAGAGAAGAAGGTTTTTTTCTAAATGACAGAAAGCAAACGTGTAATATTTTATGGTTTCAGACCAAACACTTAAAGCCTATAGATGACAACATACACCCATAAGAAATGGAACAGTTTTTCCAAGTACTTTCAAAGAACAAACTCAAATTGGAAAGTGGCTTCAAGTTCTCTTAAAAGCTGCCATGGTTGGGAAGTAAGCCAAAGAGTGTGTATTTCTATAATACTCGTGCTAATACCAGTGAAAAATATTTGTGCTGTCATTTTCTCTCCCTCTTGAAGTACCTGGGTGCCTAATTGAGGGCCCTAATACACATACACCACAGATAATTTTATCTTCTAATGAACAAAAGACAAAAAATCAAATTATAGAAGCTTTTACTACAGTATGAAAATTCAGAAAGTAGATATCTGAACTCTTTAAATTAAAATAAGTATATAGCTTTCTCAAATAATGTGCAAGTTACTGTGTGAGATTTTATGGAATTTGTAATGTAGAAGGTTAGAACTGTTGAACATAATAGTCTTTTTGGCCTTAGAAAAGGAACCACGGCTATTCTATATGATCTGAAATGCAAAACGATGAACTCATAATCCACGAACAAAGAGCTCTCAGGGGACTCCAGACTGACCCCAAAATTAGATCTAAAAGTAAGGTGGAATCATTAGTAGAGAATGTTAAAAATACTGACTACGGGGCTATTTTTTGCTTAAGAATGCCTGTCTCATTCACTACACCTTACTATAGAAAAGCAAAAGGCTGATCAACATATAAAGAGTCATAGACATATTTTTGTATGTATGCACTCTATGTACTGTTATATACTAGATTGAAAAAATCACATGGAATATCATCTTCCTTTTCTTCATTGATGTAACTGTGAAAAAATCTCTAATTCTGGCTACAAGACTGGATGTTGGGATTTTATCAACAGTGTAAGTCTCATTAGGTTCTTAGGTTTCTAAAGTATGTGGTATACAGAAGAATATGGTCAGCACTTTATATTAAAGAGCTGGAATTGTGAATATGTCCATTCAGCAAATTCTTACAGCAGAAAAACAAACAAATTAATCAACACAAATGTCTGATTGCAATCCGGTTTCTCCTGGTTCTGCACAAGAAGAGACTTTTAGGCAGCACCTTCTAATGTTAGGAATAAGATGAGAGTTGTTCTTCAGATCTGTTCCATGAATCTCTGTCACTGCACCTTTGGTTAAAAGCAGTGGGAGACAAAATCAGTCCTATGATGCTTGACTTACGCAACTGTCCTCAAAATCTCTATCCAAGGTTACTTTGCCTTTTGAAACATACCAAACTTTCATTATAATCTGAACTCTCTTTCTTCCAGCAAGATCACTCTTTTTTTTGTTCTGTTTTGTTTTGTGTTTGGATTTTTTTTCCCCCAAATTACTGATTATTCTTTAGCAATATAATTGAGAGCAAAGCAAACCTCTCTTTACCAGGCTGCTCAGGAAACTTGTTTTCATTTGCATTGAAAAACTTTGTACTTTCTCATCACGTTAGTACATGGTTGTGTACGGCAGTGCTCCCTGAAGTTCATCTCTGTGTAGGGATCAACAAAATCCAGAAATATTTGCTGAATATTTCAGTAGAAACATCATGGCAGGTGAATCTCACATGCTGGAAGCTTAAATTGGCATTTTTAAATGAAAGTGTTCAAGATGAATAGAAGTAGACATGGCGAGAGCTAGTATACTGAGGTAAACACAACATACCAGGAAGCTGTGTACTAGTGTGAGGGCAAAACAGAGATGTTTGACAAGTGACAGATACAGGGAGAAAACAAGAGATCGAGGACAGGCTTCTTTTGCACCAACTTTCTGGGAACACTTCACAACCACGTCTCTGTCTCCTCAACTCTGAACACTGACTGCAAAGATGTGTAACTGACATTGCAAAGCACAAGTGCAAGATAAGAAGACGTTATACAAAATCATGGCTGGAAGAATACTGCTTACTGCTTACTGCCTAGCATTTAGAAGTGAAACTTTATTTTATATATTTCAAGGATTCAGCAAGCAAAAGCAAACAAGAACATCTAGTAAATTCAATGTTATATGAAGTATACACCAGACAACAGAAATTTCCATTTTCCTCAATCTTAAAGACAAGAGCGAGTTTAATGCCTTGAGATTTTCTGCTACGACTGGCAGCGTCAGGCAAAGGCACATGCCAAACCCTTCTTGTTTGTGGCTCACCAGGGCAGGCCAGTTGTTACTTCAGCTCAGGTGGCAGACACTTTGCTACTGTGGGACGGCTGCCAAAATCGAGCTTCATCATCAAATAGCAAGAGTAACATGGCAGAAACTCTGAAAGGAAGCTGTGAAATATGGACATGAGCTTCTCAGAATACTGATAGAGACCAAAAGCCTTTTGGAGCATCAACAGAGAGAAAGAGACAATATAAAGCGGAACATAGTCTTGTGTTGGTTCTGTCTTGTCTCTCTGTCAAATAAAGTTGTGTTGGTATTCAATAGGGACCTGAAAAAGTGAAAGCACAAGAGAAAAGCAGAATGCAGATTTTCCTTTGTCCCTATGCTTTTTCAGCAATCAGCTTTCTATTGGGCAAGCTACCTCAGAGAAATGTGCAAAACTCTCATCCTTATTTGCCAGAAACTGCAAAACATAAACCACTCTAATTTATAATAGAGTATAATCCAAAAGCTACAGTCATGGATGGGCTCTATTTTATTAGCACATAAGAGAACATGAGAAATTAAAGATGCAGCTAAAGTCAAATCACAAGAGAGATGGGGGTGAAGAAGTAGGATGAAGTCACAAAAACATACCTTGCAACCTCTATGCAGATCTGGTTGTAACTTTTTAATATATTACATTGAAAATCCCTTCTCAGATCTTACTACCCACTTGGGTTACACTAATATTTTTTTCTGCTGTCTGAGTAACTGACTACCTAGCTGCTATCTATTTATTTTTTTTGTTAATTCTTTGTTGAGTGTTTGATTTACTCCTTGGACATAGAATCAGCCTAAACATTCCTCTCTTATTATTTTTATTGGCTGCCTCTGTGTAAGATTGATACAGATATGTGCACATTGAGTGCCCTCAGACAAACACATCCATAACTTCAAAACCAGACTATACTGCTAATTGATCTTCTCACAGTCTGGAAATACTGATACCAATGAGCAACCTCTAGTACAATGAGATACTTCCTGCGCTGGGAGAATTTGGCCTATTTTCTCTCTCCCCTATTCCTCCACAGGCCCCCAGCCCCTCTTGGATCACTGCAAGCTGGTAAACGTGGTGCCGCAGAAGGAAGCTCAGTGGACTAAGTTCTCTGCCTGTGCTGGTCTGAGTGACAGTTGCATTTTTGGGGGGTACATAATAAATATATTCATATGGCTTCTGAATTTATTTCCTCCCACTGAGCATTGACAGTGATTGTTTTCAAAACAGAACTCTTGATCTCAGTTTCTTACACAGTGCTAAAGGTGCTGCAACATTCAGTGAGTAGTAGTATCAATCAATAAGTCAGCGTGCTCTGATGTTTCTCTTTCACACCCCTCCCCAAATTTAACTGCAGAGCTACATAACATGCAAAATGTAAGTTTAGCCAGTTTTTGAAAATCCACATCAGCCTCTTAATGAAATGTACATTGAAAGGGAAGCTGTTCTGCGAGCACTGATTCTATTTTCAGTGGGAAAAAGCTGAAGGAACTAGCTGTTGGAAGTGGTTGAAATTCTTTTAAGTGGAATTCTATCATATAAAATTAGTGAACATATAAAACATTTATTGCCACAGAGACACTATACAGCTGCTTGAATCTTTTTTTTTTTTTGTACTCTGTTTATTGCCAACATCTTTCTTAAAAGAAGTATTCAGTTCCTAATGTGTAGCCTGCAATATAAATGGGCTCCCTCCTGTGTCTTCTGCAATAGTGGCATTCCCTCAGAGTAATAAATATTCTCTATATGGCAATTAGTTTTAGGCATTATTGTAAGTGCAAAGTTCAGGAAGTTGCCTTACGTCCTTATTTCCTGTTGTCTTCATAGCTTAACATGTTTACTCTTAAATTAGAACATAATTAGCAAATCATATAGCTAATTTTTACTGAAAATAGCAGCTTGGTAAAATGTTTCCTATCATCTGGGGCTGACCTTCCCACAGGCTGCATACCCTGGAACAGCACACTGTAATAGGAGAAATCAGTTATTTTGGATCTAGGCCAAACAATTTAATTTCTCTGGCTGCCCCCCTCCTTTCCAGCTCTTCTCCCTGCTCTCCCCAGTAACCCTCACATATGTAAGCTGAAGTTAAGAAGTTGCAGTTGGTAAACAAAACAAAGACAAAACTGCTAAGAAGTTAATGAAAACATCAGTAAGTCATAGCATCTGGATCTCATCATCCACCTCTGACGTAAGGAAGATGTTAGCAGATGTTAGCAGAACTGTAGCAGTTGAAATATTTTGTGAGCTAAGCTCCTTCCAAACAATCAGACACAAAGCAGTTCAGTACTTTCAGCAGTTTTTAGGAATGTTTCAAATATATAATGGTCTTTCAGATGTGTGAAATGTCTGTTCGGTGCTGAAAGAATATACAGTCTGGGGAGCCGGGTCTGGGAAACAGGAGCCCCCACTTTTGGGAAGCGCATATGAATGTTCAAAGAGCAGGAGAAGATGAGGCCTCCCAGTTGTCTGACATAAGGAAAGGCTTCTAGCAAAGACACAATGCTTGTCTTGTGGTATCCAGCATCTAAGAGTAGAGTTTAACAATATCCACAATGATGAGTTATGAAACTGGGCCCTGAGAGAGCCGACCATAATTTTCATCTTTCTCACTCATTTTTAATCCCCATCTGACAATGTGTGCCACATACAAGCCTTGCAAGCTGAAAAGCATAAATGATGAGGCTGGTTTCCTAGCAGGTGGTTGCCAGGTGTATTGTTTTTTTCTTTCCTCTCATGTCCAAGTTGCCTGACGGAATGATGATGTTTTTCATGTTCAGGCGCTCGTTCTCCATTTGTGGAGCGACTGCTCACTTCCTCTCAGACATATTTGCGGGCTGCTCTGGGTGTTCTCCCTCCCTCCTTGGCTCACGCTCATAAAGAATCAGTTTGGAGTCCCTAAGAAAGCAGCAAAGTTATTTCTAAAAATTCCTAATTGCTGAAGTGTCCTGGGAATGAATTCCTCTTATGCACATCCCTAAAATCCCAGGCACAGAACAGGACATGGGGTTGCTGGCTGTTTGCTGCAGTCCTAGAATTGGCTATGACGACGGTGGAAAAATAGCATGCTGAAAAAAAGGGTGTATTTCCATAATTCTCTCTAGCTGTTGTAACTTGAATGCATGACGATTTTGTAGCAACCACTTTTATAATGTGCTTAACATGCTGTGCACTTCTCTACTGTAAACTTGAACAAAATAGTGCCGCTGTTGTAGCCTCATTACAGAAATGATGGTGCAGCTCCTTGAAATAAATGTTTTAAATTTCTCTGATGGAGGAACATGTGAAAATCCTAAATAAAACTTTCTGATTTTCCAGTCTACCAACACTGTAATTCAGTTCTGCCATATGAAAATATTCATTACAAATACCCAAAGTGACAGAGTATGTGCACTTTCTTTTCCCTATGAGCGCTCTAACTTCTCTTGGTATTGGACTTCAAATTAGAAGCAGGAGGGTGTTGGAAACAAGACATTCTGGCAGCTGAAAACAAACAACACCAGAATCAAGCTACAGGCAGCTACGATGTCTTTGGCACTTCTCTATATTTTCATATGGAGAGTGAGAAATTAAGAAATAGAATGTAGAATAAGAATCTAATTATGGATTTAATTCCAAATGCCATTTTGAGTGAGGATTTTGACTGCAGGACTTTGGCTTAAATAAATCCCAGTCATTCCATTATAAAAACAACAGTGTTAAAAAAAGGCATATAATACTCTATATATCTTATAGGAAATTTAGGGTGGCAACATTTTCGAAAAATAGACAAACATATGCTGTGCATGAAATGTATTATTTCTGATTATATTTGACGTCTGAATTTGAAAGATGTAAAGAATTACAAATCACATCAATGAAACTTATATTTTCTTAAAAAATTGGTTACACTACAAGATTGTTTAGTAATTCCATGGATAACAACAAAGCTCTTGAGTGCTCTCAAAGGGGGGAAACTTTAACACAAAACAAATAATTATTATGTATGTATGTGTATGCTGTATTTGCTTTATTATAAGAATAGCTTGTTATCAGATAATTGTTGTTAACTGTTTTCCTGTTTCTTTTCCATAAATTACACTCTATTTAAAAGTACATATCAAATCAATACCTGATCATTCTCTACCTCATGGCAAGTGTCTATTTTTAATATGCTTGAATAAAGCATCAAACCTATAGGAGGTTGTCTCAAGATCAGGGGTCATTCATTTCCTAAAAATGCTGATATGGCCAGTGACATATCCGAAGCCATATATCCAGTGGTCTCAGGCTGTACAACATTTTAGCTTTCTAAAACCTTATTTCACTTACACACTGTAAATCTATCTCTCCAATCTCAGAACTAAGCAAACACTTAAATCAGTAATTTATCTTCTGCATGAGTATAAATTTTAGGGATAAGTAACATGTAATGCAGAACACTTTACCTTAACCTGAGGCTTTAAAAATTTCTGAAGGATGAAAATGCTTTTCATTACTTCCTTTACTTCCGATAAAGAGACATATATATGCCTGGAAATATAAGCAATAGCTGGGACTTGTTTAGGAATGAGTAAGTCCTATACTCAGAGATTTTGCAATCCATAGAAAGGCACGTTTTAAGGCATCAGAGTTAAGGGGAAAGCAAAAGAGAAACCAGCTATTATAAACACAACGGAAATATGGGGATCCTGATAATGCAGAACAAATTACCCATCAGCAAGAGCAGATAGCGTGTTGCAGATACTTCCAGTGATCCTAGAAAAGTCACGTAAAGATTGATATGACCAGTAGAAGGAAAAACTTAAATAATTATATAATTCTAGATAATCATCACCAATTAAAAAATAAAAGGTCTACTCAAAGGGGCCTGCACATAGACTTTTCATAAGTAGATTCAAAATTAACCCAGCCTTTCTGAAACACATTAAAATTAGACAAGAGCTGACTGATAGTTTTCTGAAAGGAATCTAAATGGAAAAGTATTGTTCAATGAAATTACTTTTTCTATGGTCCCAAAGTTCTCTCTGTATCTACATCTTTAGCAAGAACTTGCAAGGACACATATCATCTTTCCAGATGATTCAAACATGAGCAAAGTAGGCATAATGAGAAGTGGTCTGTAACATATCTTTGCAAATGAGTTATTTTTAATTTCTTTGGCAATTAACAGAAAAAAAAACACAAGAAAAACAAGGGTGGCAAAAGCTCACTTTAGTGCGCTGAAAGGTACAAAATGAATTTAATTCTGGGATGAATGAAATATTGTGAAGCTTTAGTGAACTTTAATTACAAAAAAATGGATGCACTTGAAAATGACAAATGGTAAGTAGGTAAATCAATAATATAATTTGAAATAGAAAAGTTAAAGATTTAGTTTTTAAACTACCAGATAAGTAATGTTTTTTTCCCCAGACATTCAATGACTAAGCCACTGCAGCAATACTGGCAGTAATTCACTAAACCTAGACTACCTACAGATTCTTTTTTCTGTCTATAATACCAGATATTTCAGAAGACAATTTCACTTTTTCATCATAAAAATAAATAATTTTAAAAAGTGGCATACAAGTAGTGAATTGTACTCAGTGTCTGACCATGCTTTCTGAAAAACACTGGTGAAAATGAAAAAGCCAGCATCTTTTAGTTGTGTCATATGGTGGACTTAACGGGTCTTAGTACATGCTAACTGGGTCATCTGCAGTTTAACATGCAAATAATTCAGCCAGCAGTGGAGGTGCTAAGAGAAATCTGTCTACAGTGTTTTGAGAATATGTATGTTTCAGAACTCAGAATGATGCTTGCATGCTTTGGGGAAGCTCACCCTGCGTTGCTGCCCTTCTTGTGCATAAACTTCTGCTCTCTGTTGGGAGGTCTGTCCACTGAAGAAGCCAGAATGTGCTTCCTTTCCCAGCTGAGGATGTGGCCTGACACCAGTAAAGTGACTAAACTGGGAATTACCAAGGAAATGTCTCTATTTCTCATGAATGTAGTAACAGGTAAAGTTACAATTTTCATATTGCCTATTTAGGAAATCTGTCAACTTGAGTCTCATTCTATCCTCTTATCCTCTGCTGTTCATTCCATTGCCCCAAATTGTATCCCATTTCTGCTGGGTGTTTTTGATGTCCCAGAAATTTAAAATGGTTTCATTGTGTTTAGCAACTTATTTAGTGATTCATTTTCCACATTTTGAGATCACCAGGTGGGACTACAAACGTGTCGACATTTTCTTTGTCTGCGTAAACTAAGAAAGAGGAGAAAGGACACAAACTGGAAAACCATGAGCTGTGCTGCCATCAGAAGTAGTTTGGCCATGATATGACTATGTCAAGCTGCAACTCACTGCTCCTCAGGACAGGTGTGTCACACGCCACTCTACTCCAGCACCTCACCATATTTATACAAGTGTGCTTGGCCCCGGCTGGCTGGACTGTAGACAGTTCTGCCATGTGATGAGACAGCACATGGAGTAACTCAACCCTGGCATTAAGGTTCAAAGTGAGGGTGCTGCAATGTGGTGCTTCATCCTGGCCAGGGTAGGACAGCACGCAGAGGTGATCTGAGAAGACAGGTTGTATTCATTTGCATACCTTTACTGTGCCCGCTCAAAATCAAAGCATCTTTAGCTACAACCTTTTAGTTCCATGCCATTTTAATAGCATTTTAAATACTTTTGATACTTTTTGTCCAAGACCAATGCTACCTTTCCTTTTTGTCATTAAGACTACATGATCTAATGGAAAAGACAGGTAGATAGTACTGCCTGTTCAATGATTATGTCAGACTATAATGCACGATTTGCTATTTCAGTGTGTGGGCTAGCAGGGTTTTTTTAAAGGCAAAATTTTTTTAGATTACTTTTCTTTGAATATGCCATAAAGAATACATATTTCACATTTTCTTCTTTCTTTTACAAATCTCCTGTGCTTTTTAAAAAGTGTGTCCTGATAACACAAATTGCTGATCTAAATGGATTTCTTATTTCAGTGTCATGACCCTTCTTAACCATTTTTAGGCAGTCAGCAGTTTAAACTGCTGATATTCTGGGGACCAAACAGAATAGCAACACAACTTGTTACTGTTTTGTTTTTCTTCCTGCATCTCTGTTATTCATGAAGTATTTTTGGGAAGACACACTGATATCTACTCCAATTACACACTGCACTGCTTATTGAGGGTTTAGCCTGATGATTTTCTGACTTTCTGACTAACAGCAGCCCAAATAAACTGGTGGACTGACAAGCCTACCTCACCAACAGAGCCTGGAAAATGGAACTGTCACTGTTTTTAAGGGTCCTCTAACATCCAAGCCTTGTATTGATAAAAACTGTGACAGCTCATAACCATCTGCCAAATAGAATAAAAACATGCAGACCCTTATCAGCACAGCTAAAGAGGCTAAAGGGTTCACGTTCACTCCTCCTTTCTAGGAATGTGGCAGAGTCTCAAGAAATATAATTAGCAGTTTTCTACTCCCCAAATGTTTGACAATCATATGCAAGGTTAAATATATATGTTTATCAGACCTTTTCATATCCCTATAAAAAACTTGCATATTTTCATCTGTAGGTCACGGTCACATACAGAAGGTATAAATTACATGTCATATGCTTTGCTATGGGAACTGAGGAGAGGAAAACAATTGTATAGAAGACAGTTGGTAGTAGATGTCTTATGTGGACACAGGCCAGAGGTACTTGGAGTCTGTTGATGCAAATGCCATTCTGAACTTAACTATAAATTTAAAAGTTTACTTCAAAGCATTCACATAAACATCTCTAGCAGGTGGAATGGAAATGAATGCCAGAGTAAACAAGTGTCCAGCTGACCATTCAGCATGCAGATTAAACAAAGGCTGACTTGGCCCCACCAGCTTCCCTTTTATAGATCTATCTAATGTCCATGCCTTTTTACTCAGACTTTCTTTCCGTTTGGTGCTCCTTCCAGTGGAGTTTCAGCAATGTCCCAAACATCAGGACCTGTGTTGTGACTGCTGCTCCATGCCCTGCAGTCTTTCACTATCAAAGAAGTCCAGTTTTGTAACTTTAACACACCTTAGAGTGTTGAAATGGGCTATCTGCCCAGTTCAGTTAGCCATGGAAGAGAGGTTAATGTCCAGCACTTTCACAACACTGCCATGTTTGTGACTAACTGCTAAGCACTAAAGTAAATATAATGTCCCCATCTCCTGTGATCATGTGGCTTTACTGTAAAACAGTGGTAAAGCTGAGGTCCTCTGCCCAGGACACTCACTGTCCTTTGCCATCTATGGGAACAGGCACAGAATTTATCCAGCCACTAATACCGAGGGAAGAACAAGGTTTTTATGAGTTGCTCTGATTTAAAGCAGCTTTCTTCTCCTGTGTTTCTTTATAGGGCACTCATTGCCTGATTACCTGATGTAATCAGTTTTGGAATCAGCACACCATCACGGATGTCTGTTATGCACTTAGCTGCTCTTATTTCTCCAAAACATAAGTACGGGAGAATGAAGTAAAAGTTCAGTTTACGTTAGTGAGCCATATGGTCTGCCTTAGGTCATCTCATCCTTGATCTTATCATCATTCACATTTCTCCTCCCTCCTTCCCCCACCCTGGGATAAACCGCCCCCACTGTAAGTATACAAACAGACCAAAGTGATCTCTCTGGCATGTAACACCCATCGTGCATTTCTGCTGCCTTTCCTGAAACCTCTAAACGCCACAATAATAAAAGTTAACAAGCCCAGCAGGGTGAACAAGAAGCAGACAAAAACAGAAAAGGAAAATAAAGCGAGCTAAATTATCTTCTTCTCCAACCCTCTATTATGGTTTGTTTTGGGTGTTTTGAGTCTTTGCAAATCAAATAAGAATGTGAACTGTAACCATATAGTTGGTTGGTAATTTATATCTCAGAAGCCTAGCTCTGGCATACCTGACACTCACTTGGAGCTCACAGCACTGAAATCCTTGCCAGAGGAAATGCCAGTAATTGCTCAGTGCACAGCCCAGATACTCCGACTGACACACTCCTTGGCTGCAAAACACTCCGTAGCGCAACTCACTGAAGCACATCACAGCAGTAAAGCACAGGGTCTGACCTAACTGCAAAATAAAATACTTCAGCACACTTCAGTCTGAGGAGTTTGCATCATAATACCAGACCAAAATTCACTGCTTCTTTTCTTTTAACTGAGGTTTATCTCACGTAGTTAAAGGAGCACACACAGTCCCACCATAGGCATAGCACTGAAGTAACATAACACAGAAACAGAAGGCTGGAGAAATACTTCGAGGTGACATCAATACATTATGCAAATGATACCACTAATTACCATTATTGATTAAGGTCCCTTGCAAATCTTAAAATATGCTTATGTAATGTCCTTCTCACCTGCCAGTCGTCTGTCTCTGGTGTTTTTCCAGATAATATCCAAGGCTCTAGCAGTGGAGTCCCTGATATGATCACTAAATGATCTTCTTAGAGGGGCTTTCCCTGGGTGATGCATAATGCAGATCGATTACACATCCAGAGTCAAATGGCTGTAGCTTGGACCCAGCAAAAAGGGCATTCTTTGCTCAGGGATCTGTCTGAATTTCTCTTCACCGGGAAGGCAGGTTGTTACTTTATATAATTTGTCGTCAGCCTTGTGGAGCTTTTCCTTGAAGAGTCAGGCATTGCAGTTCTCACTGCGGATGCAGGAAAGCTCAGACTGCAGCCAGCCTACTGGAAAGCTGCCAAAATCTTACATCTGGAACAGTTTACAAATGAGCTAACGATACAGTCATTTAGATTTGGTGCTTTATTTGTGGATATCTATAGGATTCTAGTTTCCTGTTTAATTAAATATCTTACTGGGCACATATTTTCGTGCTCATTTATTAGGGTATTTTTTTGCTTAACTGATATTTCAGGTAATCTTTCATGTTTTGACATGAAAAAGGTAAGAAATAGAAAAGAGATAAAGTAAGTATCTGCATTTCAGGTATTATATTTCAGCACCACATTTTTCTTGCATATCACCCTATCTGTGGAGCAGAATATGGCCTGAGTTCCCTGTATGTAGTACTTTATGCTAATGCAGTAATGAAGGGATGGAAAGACAAAAATGAGAGGAAAAGGAAAGAGGAGAAAAAAGGATAGAGAACTAGGCATCTGCATTTTTGCTGAGTGGAAATACAAGGTCCCATATATAAAAAGTTTACGAATGTAACAGAGATTAACAGTCACAGTAAATGAAGCCATTTGACCTTGCTTATTTTGACCTTTTCAATTGATTACTGTGTGTTGTGGCTTCCCTGAGGGAGAGAGGAAGGAATAGAGCAGCAGCTGAAACTCTCTTTCCCTTCCTAATATTGTGTATGGTAAAGTGCGAAGAGGTGAGAGATCCCAGCCTAAAAACCTAATCCCCTTTTTTATCAGGGAAAGCAAGAACTGTTGAATAAAGTTTTCTTCATGTTAATTCAAAGTGGAGTCCTTCATTTTTACAGCAACTACAGCCATTAAAATCAGATACCATTATTTTCTTGAGCAGTATTACGTTATCATTAAAACTGATTGATTAACTTCTCACAAGGTTGGCTCATGCAGATCAAATTACAGCATCACAAGTTTCAGCCTGTGGATTTCCACTCCCTTTGAATTCCTTCCTAAGAACAAAACAGTTTTTCTTTTCATTCTGTAGGAGAGAATTTATTTCACACTGTCTTATTTGTTGTAACTTTTTTCCAGTGTCTTCTCAGTTCCCTTCATTTACACTAGTCCTCATGTCCTCTAAGATAAGGCATGATCTCATTCCCACAATGTAAAGAAATTTACAAGATTTGCAAAAGTGCAACTGAGAGAAGAATTGTCTCACCATCTGTTTAATGCAGATCATAATTTCTTCCCATCTAGGCCTTTGTCTTTTATCTTTATAGAGCTTCTGCAAACACTAATGTCCTGTGTACATCTTTTAACAAAACCAACAGCATGAAGGGATCTCTAGATTTTGCAATTTGCTTTCCTCATTACACGTCTCCTACTTTTTGAGGCCAGATGGAGAAGGAAGCAGCCAGCTCTCTAAATTAATCGTGATTACACACTCTTGAAAATTGTGGTTTTTATTTTTTCTTTTATCATTCTTGCAAAACTTCCTTGTAGAGCAAGTGACAATGCTTACACAGGCAAACACTGACATGATGACCAGAGAGTAATCAGTATATCTACTTTGAAACACGTACACCCTGTTCATGTGACATCTGCCATTGTTTCTATCAGTGTCCAGCTCAAAAGTGCATCAGTTCATATTTAAATGAGGATGCAGTAACCAACGTATGAATCTGGAGCTGAATGTATATACCTCTGTATTTCAGCTGAGTACCAGTGTCAGAGCGGAACAGAAGGTGACGAGGGTGAAGGCAGTCTCAGCAGTTTTTTACTACCAATGGCTAAGTCTACGTTACCGACAACGTGGCCCAGAAAGAGTTGATTTATACAGCAAAATAAATGGTGCCTAGGTTCTGACATGTTGAGGTGGGGTTTGAACAAGGTCCACCTAAGTCTCATGAACTGAATGAATCCTCACCAGGGGTTGAAGACCGCTGGTGCATTACCAGGGCGCATCTTCTGGCTTAGTTTCATCTGAAAGCCATTCAGTTCATATGCTGCAGGACTGCTTGGTGATATGAACCAAAGGGCAGTGTTGGGAGATCCTTTTTAAAACCATATGCCTGGTCCAGGCTAAAATGTCAATAAAAATACACCCACCATCATCCTTTTTAGCAGCTAAATCAACTTTTAAAATTTTAAAATCAAAAGAGCAATAAACATATTGCTAATCAAAGTTTAATTCTGCAAGTTATTGTGGGTTCGGCTACACATGTAGACATCTCACAGCTCAAAATATTTAAAACAGTCAGTGCAACCAGTTCCAGTTCAATAATATGGGCTGGAAAATGTCAGAATGACCCAACAAAGGACAAAAGAGGAGTAAAGACAAACTATAACAAATCAGAGGAAGATGGCTAAGGGAGTCTGCTTGTCTGATGTTACTTCATATGTAAATAGATAATCTAAGCAAGATTGTGGAAATAATTCAATTAAATGTCAGAAAATTCTTAATGGACCATTGACAGAAAAACAATTAGGTATGGACTGGCTAGAAATATGGATAGGAAGTAAAAAGACATTCATTTTAGAAAAGTTTAGAGTGAGAGATCTAGTGGGCAAGACAGTTAAAAGCAAATATATACAATCAAAGAAGGAAATCTGAGATGTATGACATTCACTATGCTCATAAAATGACCTAGGAGTTTGTCATGCAGTATGAAAGCACAAAAAGACTTTAAAATAATGTTAAAAGGAGGCATTGGAGCACAGCTGTGTTTCAGTCTCTATTATTGCATTATAAAAAATAACACCACTTCTGGAGTGATGCACTCGTTACCCAAAAGATGTTGAAAAGGCATCATGATTTGCTGGGATACTGGCAGTGGCTTTTGTTTCTGCACTGGGAAACAGCTGTGCGTTCAGTGGAAAGCTGCCGAGGTGCCACAGCTGCAGTGCCATTATCCGATACTCCTGTTGTGAGCCCTACACTGCATCTCAGGCCAGCCCCTCCTGTGTTCTCAGACATGGCTCTGTGTTTGGAGAAATGTTACTGCCAAATGATACCTACCCCCACAGAGATATTTTCCCTTTCAGCTCAGACATATTTCTCCTCCCCTTGCAGGTATAGCTGTTTGCAGGGAGACATCTGCCTGAACACAGTTACCTTCAGATTGTTTATATGGAAAAGCTTTCTCCATTACTCTGGTAAACACATTCTCACAGCCTGAACTGGGAGGGGATGCCACTGGTACCAAGTACACGTGTACTAGACCTCAGCTGGTGAATCTCTGATTCTGGTCAACATGAATGTGTTGGATTAATGTATGGGGAAAACTGTTAAACCAAACAGTTGAACTGGAGCACTGCAAATGACATTAAAGGAAAAGTTTTTAATGGTGAGATTTACAAACTGGCAAAGAAAATGTTTTCAAAGAAAATGGCAAAAAGTTTTGCTGCTCTATTTGAAAAATGTACTGGAAAACCTCCTGGAAACAAATATCTTCCTTTAGTTGGGAAATGGCCTGTGCCCCCTTCTGTATGTTACATCTACCATCCAGTTAGATATATACAGGTACTACAACAAAATGCGTGCAAAATAAGGAAAGTCCTAACCCCCTAATCAGCATCTAGGTAAAATTTATGACACAGCTCTGTCTCTTGGCTTCACTGTGCCTGGAAACTTAGGGAAGACCACCAGCAGGCACAGATTCTGTATTTGAAAGGTACTGATGGTGATCATAGTCACAGTTCTGTCAATATTCCAGCTATCTTCCTGAATTATTTTATTCAGTATTTATTTCATCTCAATGGCTGAGATTAAAAAAGCCCAAATAAATAATTATAGTCAAAAGGTAAACTGGATGGGTCAACAAAGATGCGTGCAGGACTAAAACTAATATGGTGGGAATCTGAAGGAGAGGGGTCTGTTGCTGACAAGAGAGGAATGCAGCAGCCAGTGTTTGGGGAGAAAGGTGACAGTACACCCTCAGGAAAAAAGCAGCCGTGCACACGTGCAGAGCAGCATGCATGCCCAAGGAAGAGTCTCTGTTAAATTCCAGAGGCAAATATTTATAGGGGCCAGATCCCTACCTTCCCCTTCCAGCCAGCTTGGAGCCGGGCTGAGCCCTGCCCTCCCACTGCTCTCGCCAGTCAAGATTGGCCCCGCCACCATGGCTCCCAGGATGGTGCCTTCCTGTTACTCAGGACTAGACTGCCTCCAGGCTGCAGCCACTGACTTCTCCCACTTCTCTTTTCAGAAATATTTTTAGAAATGTCTTGTTAATACAAGCAAAGCTGTGCCTCTCCAATCTTCCTCTCAAGGCTAGATCTACCTATAAAATGCAGCTCATCATTCTTAAACACATTGTTTTTAAACCAGCCGAGGGCAGAAGGCAGAGGCTAATTCCTTATAACCTTGCCACACCTCAGCAGTTCAAGCTGAAGGACCTAAACTTGCCAAACATATATTTTTTTCTATTCTTTAGTGATTCTGTCCATACTTCAGTTTGCAAAGATAACATTAAAGATCCTTTTTCCTCTTTAAAGCAAAGAGCAAAAAAGAATCCAGCAGGTACTAGGATGGAAAGGAACGGTAATCTCATTTTTACTTCTAGCAACATCTAGCTCCTAGGAAGTAAACAGTTATGCAAGCCTCCCTCTCTTCAGGCTTGGCCAAAATGCATCAACTTCCCTTCTGAGTGTCTACGAATCTGCAAATTCTTGTGCTTATCTCTGGTTCATCTATGTGATTCTGGCTCCCTGAGTCTGGAAGGATGTGTGTATCCAAAATATGCATAGTCAGTCAGAGACACATCATTTTTCAAACGTGCTGCCAGTGTGAGCTTTGCTGTGATTTCCGTACAGGCTGCAACAAACAGTATGGCAAATTCAGACAATCTTTGCTGGGTGGTCTATGCAGCTTGCCTGATCTGATGCATGCAACCATCTTCCCCTTTGTCAAAGAAACAGAAAGGTAATGGCATAACTCTCCAAAAATATTACAAAACAAAAGAATGATTTGGAATCAAAATGTTAGGTCTAATTAAAAGTGCACATCACATGTGCCATTGTTTCATCTCATCAGATGTCTCCAAATGCTATCTAGGAAACCAGACTGGGAAAGGAGCCCTTTAAATTTTGACTTTGACTTGTGTTGCTTTCCAGAAGAAAATCTGGTACTGCAACATCTGCAGTATCTGAGAAATCTGATACATATCAAATCTCCAGACAAGAAGTAGCCACCAATCAGAGCAGACTGTAAAGATTTGGAGAAGTTCCTATGGAAAGACAGGCAAATAAAATGTACTTTGTTGAAACAGAAAAGTTTCAATAGAAGTTTGCGAAATCTCAACAAAGACAAAATCACATCTTTATTCAATTTAATTTGTTTAAAATAATAAATATCTGTTTTTCAATCAGGTAAGGTAAAAATACTCAGAATCTTCATTTAACACATAAGTGTCCTTTTGTAAGGGTGCAAACAGCTGGGCAATTTATCTGTCCCATGAACTACTTTCATGTGCTCAGCTTTCCCCATGCATCTTTAGTGAGCAGTTCTGGGAGTTGGCTGAAGGTGGAAGGACTTGACCTTACTGTGACAGCGACACTCTGTCATCATCATTTCTTCCCTCCCATCATGGGTATGTAACACTATGGTATTTCCAAAGAGACACTTAAATGAAAAAATGCTACCGTGACAAGTATCCACAAAATCTACCTTCCTTAGCGGTAGTCCATGATGCAGATCATGGCTGTTGTTGCTTTCATGGACTTTTCAATGTCTAAACAACTGGATTTATTGTCTTGAAACACTGAGAAGATCTTGTCAAAATACCTACCTTAACTGCCTTTTGTTGTGTGATAAATACATACTGATGGGTTTATGTAAACTGAGTAGACCAGCATTCTGTTATACTTTTATGATTTTCAAATTAAACATGATCCCAAATAAACATTAACAATACTAAACAAACTTCATTGTGTGATTACGACCCTGCTTTGCAAATAGCCCCATAGGTTAATTGGAGTTCTGTCCACTTCAAAGTGTAAACTTGTCTGTCTGTTTCTGAACTGCTGTCTCACTGTCACTGTGTGCTCCAAAAATAATAAATAAACCAACACAGGAAAACAGAAAACATTTCTAATCACAGCCATAAATACAAAATAATAAGTAACTGAATAATGCGAAAGAAGATATACTTCCAGTTTCAGTTGTACATTGTATTAACCTGTTTTTTAATGTAACTGGTTATAAACTATCCTTACATTATTAGAAAACCCAG
The DNA here is from genome assembly GCA_011057875.1 of Pterocles orientalis. NCBI lineage: Eukaryota > Metazoa > Chordata > Aves > Pterocliformes > Pteroclidae > Pterocles > Pterocles orientalis. The sequence continues at coordinate 299,503 of WKFP01014004.1, read as the reverse complement.
TCTTGCCCCTGCTGCCAACTGTCTTCTGAAATACTGCATGTTAATAAAAAAATAGGACATTTACTGAGCACTGGTGCCATAGTTTAAAATTCAAATGAGATAGGAAGTGTTAAAGCTTCATTCTGTTTAGCCTGATGTGGGGCACCTGCCTAGAGAAGTTTATGGAAGTCTCATCTATAGGGGTGTCCAAACACTTCCAAATACACAACTTGAGCTGTAGAACTTTCTCAGTTATATCTCTTTCATACAGAATAGTTGATGGCAATAGGCTGTGAACTGGGATTATTTTTCAGCATTAGCCATCTGTTAGGCTTTACCACAGCAAAACAGTATTAAACAGCATTGTTTCTTCTTCCTTCACAGTGACCTGACATGGAAATGGCCCATACTGAGATATCTTTTTGTCAGCTGAGTAATACATCACGGCTTGAGTGGTTCCATTAGTGGGATTAGAGCAGGATGAATACAATTTCATAGAACAAGATCCATGGCCTAAGGTACTTATTTTTTTTCCAGTAGAAATGCAAATGTGGCTTTGTGTGGAATTGCAATAGTAGAAAATCACACAACATGCCAAAGAAAAAGAACTCAAACAGCTCAACACTTCTCAGACAAACAATCCCCAATTGTTACTGTTACTCCCTATTCAAATTCTGTCTCTATAATCTTACTTCATAATTAGCAATTTTCCTTCCTTGTCTTCTGTTTTTTCTCTCTCTCACACTCTGTGTTTCCCTCTATTCCTGTTTGTGTTTATTCGGTCATAATAAGATGGTGGGTTCCTCGGGTTAAAGGTCTTCCTCTTTAGAAATCCCTTTTACAAGATGGCACAATATAAAATAAGACTTTAAAGCAAGAAAGTCTTTGAGCTTGTCTGCAACGACCAACATGAACACTGACTATGAATAAAACCAATTTTATTTTAAACTCATTGAATGAAGTTTTACAAGAATCTAGTGGTGGCTGTCTGGTATCTGTGTACACAGGAGCGAGCAGAATGGGAGTGTGGGGAGTGTTATGAGAACTGAACTCATCTAAGTCAGAGGGTGAGCGGGGAGATAACAGAATACAGGCTGAGATCATTCTGAACACAGAGATCAAAGAGCAGCAAGAAATTTTAAACCAAAGTAAAAGTCCCAGTGCTTGCAAGGTAAGATGGAACAAGCTCATTCCTGAGAAGATTTAGTGAGGTTCAGGGGGCTCACGTAAGTCATCTTCATTAGTACTGCCATATGTAATGTGTGTTTTATTAGGTGATGTAAAGAGGCTGAGCTGTCCTCCCTTCTCGTCCCTGCTACTGCCGTTGCGGTACTGTGAAACACGGTCTCTACAGAAGGTTTGTTTGTCATGGTCAAGACAATCAAGATCTAACCCTCCTCAAATTGCTGATTTGTCGCTTCAATGGAAGAGAAAACAGGAGAAAATTTGGAATTTTCATAGGAAGTGATGACATATGAAGCAGGAGCCAAATCGAATCTAAACTTCTGGGTAGGTACACACTAGATTTCAAGATTTCACTAACTGAAGTGCTGGACAGTTTGTGAACAGTAACTTCTCCTTTCTCCGTTGTTGTGCAAATGTTTATTTGCATAGTTAGATTGATGATTTATTTTTAACATCACCAAACTTCATCAGAGTCTGGGTTTCAGTTTCTGTTATCTGCCATGCTCTAACCATTTATCCTGAGTTGTCCGTGACATAAATTCTGTGAGGTGCTTTATTTTTGTGTTCATTTTTAAATCCAGTTCTTTGGGGGAAATGAATGAAAGGATATGTTATTTTCCTGATGTTGAAAAATTCTAGGAAGTTTTCTGTAAATACTTGGTTATGCTTTCGTATGGGAATTTGCTCTCTTGTAAACATATTCTTTTTTTCATCTTTCTGAAATTCCATGTGTTGTAGCCATTGACAAACATCTGAGAAACTATTTCACAGCAGTTCAGCAGCATTGGATGTTAGTGGCCAGCAACCCAGAAGATATTTTCTCACCTGGCTTATGTGCAGCCTGGCAGGTCCTTGCAAACACAGCTCTGCACTGCTGCCAGCCCTGTAACAAGCAGAGAGAACCTGTCTCACCTGGGCTTGTAATGAACCCGTTGCTTCATGTCACCACAGAGTGGGAGATGGTGTTTTGTCAGATGTAAGAAATGAGAAAGTTGTGCTGGGACTGGGAGGGAGGTGGGTATACACTGCTTTGTGAAGCAGGCAGGAACAGGGGGCAACTACAATTCAGATATTACATAGATGTTGAGAATTTTTTTTTAATTACTACTCTGATGGAATGGACTAAACATCCCTTTAAACAATTGTCTTCTTTGCTTTGAAGAGATCATACATTCTTGGGGTCTTTTCTGCTGCAGAATTTTTTTTTCTTAGGATATTGGTTACAATTCTATTACTTTTTTTTTTTTTTAAATAATAGAGTATCATAGTTTTTTTCTTTCTTAAGAGTTGTATATTATTTTTTAGGATGTCTTTCTTCTGGGGTTCATTATTTCAACTGAAGATTTGCAGTAACTGCTGATTACAAGTTCTAATGCCTAGTCTTTCTGAGATAAAGAATCTAATGTTACACCTAACCTTTTGTAAACTTAATGTATCATAGATGCAAGTTAAAGCTTTATGGGAGTGTCAAACATAATTATTCTCAAGATTAAAGCAGTCATCATATCAACTGAAAAATATATTCTGTTATCCATAATAAACCCTTTGTGAATAATGAAAGTACACAGCATAATTTAAAAACTTATGAAGGAAATCTAAAACTCTGGCTAAAGTTACTATTAGATGCTAATGTTTCATATTTACTCCATGAAGTGAGCAACACTATTAAATGAGGTTTTAATGAGACACTCTGGTTTGCTATTCTAGGAAATGGAATTCTTCACAACTTTACTTAATTTACTTCACAGCTAATCAGCCAAATTTGCTTCTGCATGCACTTTGCTGTTCCTGCTGGTGTCTGATTTTAGACATGGCATATCTGCCACCTGGAGCATCACTACCGTGCGTGGTTACTACCCTGGTATTGAGGGCTGGCTAGGGAAAAACCGTGACCTTGGAATAGCTGGTTTTGTGATCAGGAGGCTGATAGGGTACAGCAGTACGTAGCCCCTAACTTTTAGGTCCTGAGACTAGCTACTGGTTGGCATTTTCCCCTGATTTATTTTAGGATGAAATTTCATTATATGTATTCAGCAAATTTTACACTTCACAGACTCAAGAAAAGGTGAAAATGTGAACCTTATGTTGTGTTTGTAGGACTGACACCCTGACCTGCATTTTACTGTCAAGCAACTATTTTGAAAAGTAAGAAATATGTGGTGGTATTCCCACAAGAACTGGATCCAAAATGAAGACTCTCTGCTCTGGTCTTCTTCAGTCTGAAAATACTGTAGTCATTTGTTGTTAAAAAGATATCTAGATGGTAAGGTGGGTTACAAAGGAGAACCTAACATCCTGTTTATTTTTTATGAACTTAAAGTTTTCAGAGACATCATTACAATACTGAGTTTATACAATTCTTAAATTAAATAGGAAATATGAGCATTGCACTCAGATTCCATGCAAGATATTAATGTCTCTAGAATAATCAAAATTAGGCCTTGAAAAAATGTGAATAACTAAAATAGCACCCACAACACATACATTGAAAAACTACTTAAAAATCTGTATGTACACTGGAAGCAAGGTAAGTACGAACATTTCTTTAAGTACTTCATAACAGAAGGGGTGAGAGAAACAAAGAGCTGGTGAAATAATGGAGAAAATATTTCAAATTTATGATTCTGTGATTTAGAAATTCCTAGGAAAAATATGGTAATGGGAAGAAGGGAATAAAACACTCCCAAAAAAGTTGAGGAAACAAAATAAAAAGACAAAGCTCGCATCTGAGACTGACAGGTTAAAGTAATGTTTTAAATGTGTATTTATTGAAAATAAAGTGTTTCAGTAATGGTGAAAGGATATGCATCTCAAATATTTCACTGAGAAGCATGGTAAAATGTATGGCATTTCTTTACTATTCCTGATGTTTTAATCATAATATTAACTATTTTGCTCACCTATATAATAGAAAAAAAACAACTATCATTTAAATTCTCATTATTTTCATAAAGAACAACCAGATATACTCTGTTTGGTACAAATGAATCCCCTCTCAAAGGCAGTGTGCAGTTTTAGCCTCTCCAGTACCACGAAGATGTCAACAAGTTTTGAAGGAATTCAGATAACAGCAACATAAATGATTAACGGGCTGAAGAGTTTGATTTACGAGGAAAGATTAAAACATGTTCTGCTTAACCAAAGTTAAGCAGAGAGTAATGATAAGAGCCTACAAGTATGTAAAGCGTGAGCACACCGAGAAAAGAGTGGAAGAGTTTAAGGTGGTACAAGGCTCCAAAACATTGACCTGACATTTAAGAGAATGTTGTGTTTGTGTCTGTGTATGTTTTTCCTCCAAACTAGGACTAATTAACCTGTGGAGTTTACGTAAAGACAAAATAAAATATGCGAGTATAAAATCAAGTTAAAAAAAGTAAATGTAAAGCAGAAGGATGCATATATCAGGTATGGCACAAGTCCTCATTGTAGTATATGTTTAAACATAGAACTTAGCAAGATCAAAAGTTAAATACCAAGATTTAATATGACAAACAAGCAGATTATAATACTAGAGGAAGCATACATCAGTACCATAGTTCATACCTTCTTTAGAAAGAACCAACCCTGAAAGAAGTGTTGCTTTGCTCAGAAAGTTTTGCAACCCCTTGATAACCTGCTACTCTTTCCCTGTGAAAAAGGACCTGCTACTCAGATATAAAATTTGTCACAGCAAAACTTCATCCTTATAATTGAAAGGTGATTTTCTGATACACAAGCTATCAATATGATTCTGTATTCCTTTAGGTTGAGTGTTACATGGTGAAATGCATCAGGAAAAAGATAAGATGAAGGAAATGTCAGGGGAAGGAGAAGAGACGGGTGAGGTTGGAAGAAGTGACAAGTACACACACATGCTAGTCAGTACCCTGAGCACTAAACTCAATAGATCTCAGCTGAGAGGTTACAGGTTGTGAAACTCATTCTTCCAAGCAGGTTTCGGAATAGTTTATCTGGAATATTTCTATCATGGAACATTTAACTTGATATCGGAGATCTTGTCAAGGTGCCTGAGACTGTCATAGTCGACAGTTCATTCACAGCACCTAGGAGAGAGCTGAAAGGGCCTCCATCAACATCCTCTGTCAAAAAGTCCCTTTCCCAAACTCAGGCCAGTGTGGTGCACACAAAAAGCTACTCAAATCATCTGCAAACTCTGGAAAAACAGCTTGTTAGGCTTGCATATCTGGTATATTTAATTTTCTGATTATTAACATACAGTGGGAGCAGTGAGTCTAAATTCCTTATAAATGTTGAAAATTCCCCTTTAAATTAACATCCCCAAGGTACCCTTGGCATGGAGGGTATTTTGGCAGGGCTGGGTTAGCTATGCCTGATGGCAGAAGCTTGGAGACCTGACAAATGAAGGGCTGAAATACAGTGCTTCTGCCATGCTAAAGACCACTACTGCAAAATTTTCTGGGAAAGGTAGGCCTCACATCTATTCTACAGAAATTCATCATCACCTTTAACAAATTGTTATGTTTACACAACTTCTACTGAACATCTGCTTCCTCCTGGTTCCCTAATCCCTAGGAACTGGGAACTGACAGAACCGGCCTGCGACAGTCCTAATTCTATTGCTTCTTCCCTATGACTGATGTGACATTTGCAGAATAACAATGGTCCTGATTTGTTTTACCTGTCTCTCACAGGCTCAATACAGAGCAGGATCTCACAAAGTTCATGTCATGGAAATCTAGATCAGTTATCACCTTGATTTAAGAACTGGACAAAGAAACGGAACATTACAAGACATGGGGACTAAGACCATAAAACACCAAAGCTACCAGCAGATGAAAGATGCTCAACCATCATCAATAGACTTTTACCTCATCTTATTATATTGTCAGATAATGATATAATTTTCATTTCTTTCCTGTATGCCATATATGGGGGAATTCCAGTGAATTCCCCATGAAGACAGGAATCAGACATCCTCTGCAAATGTTTTGGCAAACTAATTCACCTGTAAAGCCATACATCACTCTCAATGTATCTTATTTGCCCTGAAATAAGGGCTGTGCACAGTTCAAAGCACAGGTGAAAACAAAACATTATTTTAGGAGTATTATCATGATTCTGGATTATTTAAAGCCTAAATGATTTGTGTATGAATCCACACATTATTTGAGTAGTACTTAAAGTGCAGAACATTCACACATGTGCACCTGTATACATACATCAGTCCATCCTGAGAACCTAACCTCACTTATTGGTCACTATCTGAGCAAACAGCAGACACAGCTGGATAGGGCACCCGCTCTACTAAGTCTTAGTACTTGTGTACTTGTTTATAGGCTAAACACAGGTGTCACTGCTTGTTGTACATGACAAACCAAAGAAAGAAAAAGAGACAACAGACACCCATTGGATGCTTTTTCATGGGCTAAATCAGCTCAGCCCTGTTTTTTCATATCAGCAGCTTTCTGAATGCATTACTGCCTTAAGGAATGAGTGTTTTTAGACAACACTTGAAGGAAAACCAGCAATCTTTTTTTTTTTTTTTTTCATTTCAGTGACACTCTTTACCACTTTGTGCATAAGAAACCAAACTAAAGAGAAACTTTAAGAACATTTAGAAGAGGATACAAAGGGATGGCATTTTTGAAGGGATATTGGCAAGTTTTTTTCAATCCAAACATAGTACTATTTAGTCAAGTACTAGAAAAATATTATGTGCATAGGCCAGAATAATTTTTTATGTTCAGTGAAGACTTCCACCATAAATTATAGGAGGAAATGTTGTACTCTTGGATGACAAGCAAATATACTCTTCTACTTTTGTTGTACTCTTCTTAAAAGACTGATTCTAGACTGCTCGTTTGAAATTTGGACTTGATAGTGGAATTAGCAGCTCTCAGTGTGCTGATAACACATTTGAGCCTGGCTAACTGGTCATAAAAGTCAGAAACAAAAACTTCAGAAGGTCAAAGCTTAAGTCTAGTCTGTGTATGAAAACACATAAGGAAAACCAAAGGGGCACTAGTAAGCAGGTTTTAATGTAAGTCCTTCAATACGAAAAAAGCTTTGAAAGGCTCTGACCCTGCAAAGTCATGACAGGTCCGAGTTTCATGAAAAGAATTAGATTCAGTTACCTAATTAACCTAACTTCAACAAGAATAACTGTAAGGTTTTGGCATCTGGACAATCACGTTACTAAACAATAATTTCTGGCAACTATGATTAAAATGATGGAGAATTTTAAATAAATTTTCAAAGAAGCTCTCATATATGTTGTTGACAGATATCAAAAATTAATTTAGATCAAAAATACATTAGTTAGTTCCTTGGACTTGCAAGATTAAAGATCTTTTATCAATCTTCCTCTAGGGAAATCATGCTCTTTTTAAAGCTTACCATGCTCTGGAGGTGAGAAAACAGTGGAAAAAATTGTTTTCATTAATTTCAAATTAGGATCTTTATATGCATCTATACACATGCCCTTGCTACAATGTTTTCAGTGAAGTGCTACTGATGACCAAAACATGTCTACATATAGTTCTCATACCTATCTATGAAATATTAAACATGTACCTCAAGAAAACTGTGTGTATATTTTGATCCACAGCAGTTACATTTTTTTCTCTCTAAGAGGCAATACAAAATAAACTTAAATACATCCCAAATTAAATATTTTCTATTTTACCAAGGAAATCTACATTATCTCCAGTTTTCTCTATATCGTAATTTCTTAAAGTCTTTCCATAAGTGCCCTCCTCCCTTGTCACATCTAACTTCAGGCTTGTTTCAAAATTTCATACTCTGGATAAGGTTAGATGTTTCTGCATCATTTTATGAAAAAAGGGACTTTTTCTTCTTGTGACTTTCACATTGTTGTTAATGGTGTGTAATGCAGAGTGTGGAATGCAGAGAGGGTCATGCAAACATTTGAAATCTCTATATTTAGTTTATGAATGACAATCACCCCATGAAAGGAACTCTCTTGGAAAAATAATGAGATGTCAGCTGCTAACTCCTAACATCTACCAAGCAAGGAACCTCAAAAAAGGCTAAAGAAATGTGAGGCCGAAGCTTGAGACAAAGAACTAAACTTTGTATAGCTTTCAATAAAAGGGCTGCTCTCACAGAAGTGTGTGTCAGAGGGCAGCTGGAACCATGTATGTTCGTGAAATCTGTTGCATTAGCAGTAAGCACATGCTGACTTTAGGTCCATTCTGTTCCTCCTTACCTGAGAACCAATGTGCTGGGTTCCTTTTGGGCAAAAAGTGCTGACCCACTGTTCTGAAACAGTGTCTAGTGTTACTGTAAACATACACTGCTTTTACAGTTCCCAGCAGAGCCCTCTCTGCACAGGAGGTTACGTGATCTTTATACTCCTGGCAGGAAGTAAGAGGTGTTAATGGTGGGGACCTCTGTTAGGAGCAGTAGCCCTTAGCGAGACGAGGAAGGACGAGTGAATGGTTGTATATCAACAGTCTATGTAAAGACACGCTTTACATTGTGAATGTGTGACGTAATTTTGGAAATGCTAAAGGATCCACAGAGAATTCAGTCCAGCAGGAACAGATCAGGGGATTAATGCAGTCCCACTGTACAGGTGGGAGACTCCCAAAAGGCAGCAGAACTGAGGCAAGGCACACATCTTGTACCAGGGGAGTCCAGATGAGGTTGGCTAGGTAGCTCATATATGTACCTCATGACCATGCCAGCACAGCAAACACAAGGGTAGAAGGGGGATGTTTAGTCTGAAAACAGCCTGTGAGTCTCAAATCTCTGAAGGGAATCCATAGTTGCTGTTAAATACCAGAGACTGTTGTAGTAACTTTGAAGGCTATGTGGCTGCTTCAAGTCCTAATTCTAGGTCAATTAGAATTGCATCTTCTTAGAATTTAAATACATTTTCTACGCCAAATTCTCTATGCCTGTGTGCATCTTGTGCAGCCTCTTCAAGACATTTATTTCCTAAGACACTAGCAGCAGAAAGCTGCTACAGGAAATATCTCATTTCTTTCTTCATAGTTTTTTTTGTCTGTGTCCCTTATTGCACCATACTGCTCTCTCACTTGGTACTGGGGCAACTGTTTGCACAGCTTGCTGAAAGCCAGCTCACTAAAACAACGCAGGTTAAAAAATAGATACTTAATGTGAATAATTTCAGTGATCCAGTTTACAGTAAATGCTTGAATTCCTGAACTTAAAAGGCAGTGAAATACAGTTGAGGAAGCAACACTGTGACTCACCTTCAACACAAAGCTCTCTTTCAGGCAATTACAACTTTCAATCTGTCTGTGCAAAGGTGATTCACAAGCTGGCCCACAGAATACATGAAGAAGGATATATGTTTTGCAAGCATAGCAGATTAATGCATAATGAAAACCAGGAATTATTGCCTGAACTGTAAGCCAAGCTGCAAATCATGTTTAAAAATTGATAGCATGCATTTGAACAGAAATCCACATCAAGATCCACAGCTAAATAATTACTGCAACTTTCAGGGATTCACATCCCTCTCTCAACATTTCAGGCAGGTAAATTTCATACAGGTGCCTGAGCATACTACAGCTGACCACTGTAATGCCAAGAGATGAAAAATGAAGTGTAGACGCAGTAAGAATGTGGTGAAAATATTCAACTCCCATTTAAGGTCTACTTTATTCTGTGATTAGGTAGCTTTTCCTTGTGAAATATGAGATAATTAATCAAGCTCACCTGGGTACATGTTGAATGAACACTTTAAAAGAACAATGAAAAAAATGCCTTGAAATCCTACAGGAAAGGAAGACAAGGGATACAATCATACTGAGCTTAGACATACACTTTATACGAAACAGTATACTGCATTGGCTGCTATATAAGTTAACAGAGGAATGTGCACGTGGCTTTTGAGTCCGTGTAGGTGCTACTGAATAAGAAAGTTTAATTCCAGTCTCTGGTTCAGACTTGAACTTTGCTTCTTGGTCAGCTTTGTGGTGTAGATTGTTGGTGAGAAATAGCACTGGAGGAACAAGATTTCTTTCCTATTTGTGAGGAAAAGTCTTGAAAGAATGAAAACTTATCAAGGAGGAGCTCTAAAGGAAATGAATTGTTGAATAGGTGTTAAGAATGCTTTAGCCTAAGATGGTAGAGATGAACTCGGTTTGACAGTCTATAATAGACTAAGTTGTTGCTTTCTGTTGATTGTGCTAGTGAATAGGAAAATGGTCTGGAAAATGAGCTGGAAAGACTCCCTTATTCAAGTGACATAACATGACCTGCAGTGAGATCCTGAGCTATTCAAGATGACCAGAGTTAAGCCAGAAGTATATACCACAAAACTGAGGAAACCGATGCAAGGAAAAGAATGCTGGATTTGTTATTTTTGTGTTTTCTGTATAATCAAGCAAAAAAGAACATTATTTAAAAATACCCCACATACTATACAAAACTGGTTGGCTTAGTTACAAACTTTAGATGCTTTAGAAGAATTAAACTATCTCTTAGAATGAAGTCACGAGTTCACGTCCAGAGGTCTGGCAAGCTAGTTGGGGTCAACTCTGGACCCAGAGGCCTGAAGCTATACACATCTTCTTTGGGAAAACCCAGTAAACACATTCAGTTTGCGGTAGGGCAGTGGAGACAGAAAGGCCTCATGGTGGAGTGGAATCCAGCTTGACACTCGTAATGGGACCAATATGTCGACCTGACCCTTTACACAGGGAAGTCTGCTGCCTCCCTGGGGCCCAGGTTAGAGATGTCACCAGGAAGCTCCCTGGTCTGATACAGCCTCTGATCACTGCCCGCTATTGGTCATGCAGGTTGGAAGTGATGAGATTGTGGAGAGAAGTCCAAAAGCAATTAAAAGGGACTTCAGGGCACTGGGGCATTCGATTAGAGGATCAGGAGCACAGGTAGTGTTCTCCTCAATCCCCACAGTGGCAGGGATGAATACTGAGAGGATCAGAAGAACACACCTGATCAACACCTGGCTCAGAGGGTGGTGCCAGAGGTGCAATGTTGGGTTGCAGTCTAAACTACAGAGAAGCATCTGTCCTCTCAGGGTTAGACGTGAAGCGATTTACTGACTTCAGTCTGCTAGTTATGCAGTGCTTCTCTGAAGAGATCTGGAGCAGGCAATGAAGGAAAGAAAAAACATTGTATTGTACCTTCAAAATCAGTTAACTAGAATTAGGTATTATAGAATGATTACAGTTTGGTCATAGTGGTATATCTATTTTATAGCATCAGCAGTGTGCAGAATTATGGCTCTTTGGTTTTCTTACCTTAATCTATTCGATGCTCTTTAAGAATAACTCTTAATTTACATTTTGGCAGCTTGTAAATTTTGGTTTGGTGATAAGTGCTCCTGCGAAATATTTTTAATCCCTCAGTTACAGATATATAGAGTCAGTTTACACGTGTTCTCCAGTTTAACGTAGATTTTTTTTTTGTGTGTGTGTGTCTGTGAATATGAATTAGCCTTCTCTTGCTCAAGGAACTTAAACTTTTAATTGATGAAACATGAAGGCCATTAACACTTCATGAACTAAATTACAGTGCACCTAAATTCCTACTATGATTTACAACTGTTTTTTGCTCCAATAGTTAAAAAGATTCAGTAGTAAACACCAATATTTAACAAATCAGGTTGTTTAGCACAATGACCAGAACATCTCTTCTATAAGCTATGTAACTCCAGAAAATGTTGAAAATTGAAATGCTTTAAAAATTGTAAGGGAGGAGTATGTGAAGAAAGAAGATAACCTAATTCTATGATAAAAATGTACTCAAAAATTTGTGTTATTTAGAGCATAAACTAGAGTTGCGCAGAGTATAGCATGCTTTTCTTATTTCTTTAAGGACTGTTTTATTAAAGGATAAGTGTCTAATTGCTGCAGGCTCAGGAAAGTATGATGCCTTTGAGTTCACTTGACTGTCACTTGACTGAATCAATGAAATCTGCTGCTCCTTATCAGGAAGATCTGCTGTTCAAAGGTCCATTAGTAATAAAAACAAATCCTGACTCCTGCTGTGTGAGGACATTGGTAAGGCAGTGCTTGCTCAGTGCTGATAGGGTTGGGATGTTAAACAGGGCTGGTTTTCTCGCAAACTAATGTGGAGCCCTGCCTCTGAGCTTCTTTATTCTCTCTCATAGAGATGTGAGGTTTTGTCTGTTTTCATCAATTTGTAGTTAGGTCGCTGGCAGAGCAAGCACTCATGCAGATAATAATTTGGCATTTAGGCTATAATTACGGCTACAGTGACTTCCACTTACCCCTACTAATAACTCAGCATGTTATCCAAAATACAGTTGGTACTGATACACGAGCAGCAAGTGCTAAACAGGGCTTGTTATAACTGCCCATTCCAAAGGCTTGTCCCAGAGAAGGGGGAGAGCGGGGGCAGCAACTTCTGGTACAGTTATGCCAGGGATCATCTGGCCCTGCAAAGAAGCATAAAGGTAACTGAAGTCATTTGCATCCCACTCTCCAGGTATGAACAGAGCAGCAGGACAGGTAATCTTCTGGCTCACTGTTTTTTCCTTTTTCCCTCCTGAACTAATTACTGTTGGATGATAGCTAAAAAATTAGAAGGCAAAAGTGCAGAATCACCAGGCTTATTTGTCTGTAACCAAAATAAATAATTTCCAGAATTTCCATTTCAGTAAATGTTCAAATATAAGCCAAGAGAAGATTTTGGTGAAAGCAGTGGTTCAGTTCTTACGCTAGAAACTGAACGGGGCATATCTTCCATGCATTACAAGAGGTATCGCCCTTCCCAAACCTTATCTGGGAAGCAAGAGGCTAAAGGTGTTTCCACCGAGAAGGTGATTTGCTCAGAAATTCATATACGAATCCTTAAAGCAAGGACTAAACCTGGAGAAGTTAGCGGTAGACAAAGGGTTCCAAAATGAATTTGTTATGTTGATCTTGATCAAGACCTCACAATGAGAGTGAGGGTGAATCTCCTACCACTGCAGTTTTGAAACAGTCCCTGGTCCTTGCTATCTTGCAAGGTGTTAAGGGATCTTGTCTACGAAAGTGTCAGACAGTATTGGCCAAAAATACAGCAGGAAGCATGATAATAAATAAACAAGAGGGATAACTGCATATCAGTACTTGAGCCCCTGGCCTGTCTATTTTACTTGTACAGATCTTGCTGTCCGAGTCCTTGAAAGTGTGCCCTTCTGTCCTTGGTCATTGGCTGCTGGATGTGTGCACTCCAGGGCTGATCGTCATTTAGCCTATACCTCCCTCTGACAGTACAAATGAAATAAACCTATGTGGCTCAGCCCAGAGCTCTTTTAAGACTGGAAATTTCTAGTTTTGGGAAGTACTTTATTTGTGGCACTTTGCTGTTTTCATCATTGGATTTCTCAATCCATCTCCTGGATTTCTAAATTAAGAGGGAAAGAGCACTTGTAAGCACTGTATAACACTATACAGGAAACAACTATAAGGGAATACAGGAGCCAACTCTCTCCAGGTTGTCTGACCTGTATTGGTTTAGCCAATACAATTCAGGTTTTAAGCAGTGCTGTTCCTGCATAGTACATGGCAGACAGGAGTTTTGGTGCTGGGGTGTGTTTCACCTTGTAGTGTTGTGTTTGCTGCTGCTTGCTGAACACAGCTGGAAATCTACAATAACAACGCTTTTTCTTGTCTGTTATCTTCGACAATTACAAATCTCCATCTCATTTCAGCCTATTAAAATGATTGCCCATACTGCAGAATACTACAAAGACACTTACTTTGTCTTCTTTTATGTTGCTTTATTTTTAAGGGTTTATTTTGCTTTGTTTAAGGAAAATAAGTAAGGAAGCTTAAATAACAGATCTTGGGAAATGAAATGATCACTACATCTTTACTTGAACTGGAATGCACTTAAGAAAATAAGAGTGAGGTTTAAGTTAGAGTCATGCGAGCTAGTGAACAAAGCTCCAAAAAGCATGAAACCCTAACACAGATGTAGCAAAGATTTTCCAGATGTGGAATTCTTTCTACAGATCAATAGAGTTAGCTTAACTTACTTAAGCTATAGTGATTATTTGGGGCAAGGGGACGAGGGGGGGAAGGCCCTTTCCTCATATCTCAGTCTTTTTATATAACTAAATGCCATTTACTTTGCTGTAGACTTTTATCTAGATTTGCTGTATGAAAAGATGTCTGTTTCTTATTCCTTTTAGTTTGTCTAATGTGGCATACGCTGCCCCTCTGGAAATGCCTTTGAAATGTAGTGCAAAAGTTAATATATGTAGCAACTTCTTAAATTTTAACAATTTCTTGATTAGTTTTCAATGACCAGTTGCTCATTGAAAACAACATGATGCGAAGTTTTGATTACAACAGTAACATATATATATATATCTCTTTAAAGTTGCTAGTATGGTCTTTGGTTATGTTTGTGGTTTTCTATTCTTACTAGATACTCTCATACTTTTTTTCTTTGCTTTTTATTCAGCTGAAGAATTGCCTTGACTTACTTTAAGCTGATCATTGTTTGATTTCTGCAAATTTTGATGTCCCTCTACTGTTAGAAAGTTTCCTAATACGTAGAGGATTTTTGCTGTTGCTGTGTAAGTTATATGTTATTCTTAATTTGATGATGGTAGTTTGGTGTAGGAAATAAATGTTTCTTACAAAACATAAGAAACACTCATGTAATAAAAATGCATTCAGTGTGTATATTAGGGCTGAATATGCAATACATTTTTACTACAAAATACCATTTCTGACACAATGAAAACTAATCCAACATTTGGATAGTGACTTATCCACTGGAAATGTTGCAATATTAGTTTGACATCTTGGGCAAGTTTTGAATTGGTACAGAGAGGGTTATGATTTGGGTAAATCTTACGAAAGTCACTTGTAAAACTGTCATTCATTTCATTGATGAAAGGGTTATACTAATCAAATTCAAATCAAAATCAAAACTAATCATTAGTTTGCTGGACTCTTAAAACTTTAGCATCTGCAGTATACCGAGGCGAGGAGCCCCATAGTTCAGTTCTAGATTGTGTGGACGAAAGAATGACAGGTATTAAATCCCTGACTGAAGAAGGCAGTACAGCTTCCAAACTAGCAGTAAATCCTACTGTAACTTGTGTGCCAGAAACACTGTTTTCCACTTGGCCCATCGTTATTGTCGGATCCTGCAATAGTTAATTGAATGTCTGTGAAAAGGCATTTTTCCTACAAATGCTAGTTTGGATCCATGCTTCAAAACAGAGTCAGACTTGTAAGGGTGATCGGTATAGAAAACACAAGTCTGAGATGTTCCTCCAAGAGGGTGAAAGAAATTTTAGAAAAACTAGAGGTTATTCCCATGAGTCTCTTTCAACTTTCTAATAATTTTCCAGCTACAAAAGCCCTGATAATGGTGAAATTATACCTGGTAAAAACTGGTGAACCTGATATACATTTTAAAGTTTTGCCAGAATGGTCATATCAGTTATGAATGTGAAATAGAGCCCTGCTGAAGACACACTTGTGCTGACACAAAAAAAAAATTATTCTGCTCAAAGAGTTAGCATACCACCAAAATAAGTCCTCAGCACTCCCTGAACATTCTGGAGTTTCATCCTGCTTTGAGAGCCTCCCATGGCAACTACAAGAGCAAAATCTTTCTAGTGTAGGCATAGGCTTTGTTCAGTAAATACTCTATGTAAGTCAATTGATAGATAACGAATTCTTGACAAAAGCCTCAGTCTTTCTTTTTCTTCCTTGCCACATGGAGAAACATTGATTCCAGGACGACACTGTAAATTAGGTAACCTGCCTGGAGGAAGCAGTGGTTAATTTCACTGTATTTTTTCTTGTCTTTTAGCAGATATTTTGACTGCTCTTCTCTAATTTCAAGCCTTTATTTTGATATGTATTAAAATCCCTGGTTACTTTCTATTTGCCTTTCAATTCTGTTTGTAGGCAGCCACTGAGATATGAGGTACCTGCTAGCACTCTGAAACTGGGTACCAAATATCTCCTCTTCTTTTAGGCCAAAGTACAGCAGCAGCTGCAATTGAATCCACTGTAGACTGGGCTTTAAATCGTTACCTACCAATTGAACTGAAGAGGTTATTCACTCAGAGAAACTTCCAGAGAAACAATTTTAGATTTGGATTTAGCAAACTCCTACTTACAAGCTTAGCCCAAACTCACATGATTGGAATGATTACCTGCAGGAATAAGTCCTTGCAGATTTATAGTTTATAGGCCATTTGGCACTTGTGTCTAATAATAAACTTGGTTTTTAGTTCTTTCTTTACTTGTAATACTTATGAATCAAGCAGCAATTTCATGCAGTTATCTGATTCTTGCCTAAAATATCATAAAGAGGAGACTCGCTAGTAGCTAAAATCAACACAAAGGTAAATTGAAGATGTTAATAAAGCACTTGTATGAGGCAACTGACTTTGCATATAAGAATCATACACCAGTGCATTTTAAAGACCAATGGCATCTGCTATATGCCAGAGAATCAGCATCTGATTTGATTGCAGCTTCCCGATATGTGCAAAAGCAATCTAATTTTAAAGGAGTATTTGCAGAAGAGATTTAAGACAATGGATAAACTTGATTAGTTAGATACCACAAAGTATTTCAAGACCTTCAAGATAAAGAAAAACACTTTTTGTCAGATACGGTTAGTATGTTTGAGTTTATAGACAATGAAGATCTAGTTGCTCAGGCTGAACATACTACAAGCAGATACAACAATTCTCTCAAGCATCACTTGCTGTATCAGAAGTCATTCAGAGCAGAAGTCAACAACTCAAACAAGAAAAAAATCAACCCAGTCTGAGCAACCTGTAACACTGCAGTTACATACAGCCCTACCATTGTGCTGCCAAGGACAGTTCCACAACAGGAAGAGACTTTGCCTCCACGTGTGCCTAATCCAAAGTGTGCTTGTGGGTGTCTCTCACCTGAGTTTTCAGCATCTCCTTAGAGGAATGTAAATAAGCATGACTTCTCAAACATCAGAGAGCTCTTTCTTCCCCCTAAGGATTTGTGAAAAGGAGCTTTTTATTCTAATAAGACAGGGGTTTAAAGTGTGCATGAAAGTACCTAAAATACATAAACAAAAACCCCCTGTGTTGGCTTTGTGGAGTAAAGCCAATGTCCCAGGTAATCTAAGACTGAAATAATTTCTTACCCTGCTGTTTTAACTGATGCAAGAAGAAAAGTTATCTTGTCACACATTCTTAAGTGCTTTAAGCTCTTCATATTAAAGACAATTTAAAATTGTTCAGCCCTTTGGTTCATCTTCAACAACTCGGAAACAACTTAGCAGTCCAAGTCCTATTTTCATATATGAACACAGGAACATAATATGATCTTACAGATGTTTTGAATGTTGCTAGGAACCCAAAGAAGTAAAGAAGAGCTTATTAAATTTTTCAAAAATGACTAGGTACCTGCGTAATTCTGTGCCATGTGCAGATTTTACTGCCTAAAAGTAACCTGTCCTGGGAACTAGTGTACAACTAGCAGGTGTCACGACAGAGAGCTTGTATTTAATCTTCAGGTACCTAAATAACTATGAAAATGTAGCCAAAATTTTATTTTAAATTTTGGCTCTGGCCACCGCAGCTTTTCAGAATCTGGCTATGTTTCTGGACAACCATCACCTGAATTCCAAATCAACAGTCACACTGTTACTTTGGAAACCACGGCCTAATGGTTACATGTCAGTATCAATTAGGACCAAGTGAACTAGTCTATATTTCATCTGAATCAACACAAGTCTTTACCATTAGTTCAGTCCGAGCAAAAATAGGCTATATTATCTTGATTAACTGATTAGTAATATTCTTTTTTATTCTTGTTATAGCCAAAAAAGGAAAGGAAGAATAACTTGTTCATGTTTGCTTTGATTTAAAAGCTATTTTTGGTCAGGGACTACCTCTTTTAGAATATCTGTGGTGTCCAATACAATAAGACATCATAATTTGGGCTGGGTAATATAAATGCTACCAAGCCACTCTGTAACTGGTAACTAACTTTAGATTGAAAAGCAACTTAATTAGGATTAAATATATGATACTAGCCAGAATATACTGAGTACCAGTTTACTGTCTGTGTGGTGGTGGTCTAAAATCTGAGCGCATTATAATTGGTTATAATGTAATACTAAATTGAATTTGCTGAAGATAACAAACAAGCCTTCTGCTGTATTTTCTGCTTTGAAAACAAAGAGCTCAATCATGAAACATTGTTTCCCACAATATTTTTTTTGCA
>WKFP01014004.1:257036-281139 GCA_011057875.1 Pterocles orientalis | reverse complement strand
ATTATTGTATCGAGGTATGGGGTGGCAAACAAATTCGGGCAGACCACCTCTATTGGCCCATATTTGGATCTTTCGAGGACTGGATGTGCCAGGCTCTTAATACTTATGTCAATTCAAAAGAACCGTCTAGTTCAGAAGAAAGTGAATACGTGTCCTTTTGGATTACCTCGGAAGCCCGAACTAAATTATACCCCCTTAAAGAAAAAGGAGGGGAGGGGAGAAAGAAGAAAAAAGATTGAGAATTGGAAATCCCGACATCCCCACCTCCTTACATTCCACCCCCTCCACCCTCTGCTCCGTCACCTCCCGATTCCCAGTCCTCAGGGGAATCGGACAGTGACTCAGTCCCCACTGCCCGGGGCCATTGACCCGGAGCCCAGCCCGGAGACAAAGATCTCAAGACAGGGAGAGATTATACACCTTAAGGGAATCGGCGATGGGAGGACCCCATCCTGGAGTGGGATTTGTATCTGTGTCTCTCAGCTCGAGGGATGTGAGGGATTTTAAAAAGGAAATGGGGCATCTGTTAGAAGACCCACGAGGGGTAGCGGAGCGATTTGATCAGTTCCTCGGCCCTAATTACACCTGGGATGAGATGGAATTAATTTTGAGAATATTATTTACTAGTGAGGAGGGGGGAATGATTAGGACTGCTGGTATGAGACACTGGGACCAGAGACACCAACACGGTCCCGCCGGAGATCAAAAATGGCCCCTTCAAAGGCCTAATTGGGATAATTAAGACCTTGCTCATAGGAACAATATGATTGATCTCTGAGAAAAGATAATTCAAGGAATCAGAGATTCTGTGCCAAGAGGGCAAAATATTAATAAGGCTTTTAACGAACACCAGAGGAAGGATGAAATCCCAACAGATTGGTTAGAAAGATCGCAAAAAAGTCTGCAGCTTTACTCAGGACTGGACCCAGGAACTCCTGTAGGGGAGGCTTTATTAAAAACTCAGTTTGTGGCAAAATCCTGGGCAGATATTAGGAAGAAACTGAAAAAAATAGAGGGTTGGGAAGATCGGGGTTTGGATGAATTGTTGAGAAGAGCTTGAAGGGTAATAAGATCCTGTGATATCACCCTGAAGGGAGGAAAGGAGACCCTGATTAGGCCTCCAAGCTTCTCATTTCCCCTGAAGAATACTACTGCTGCCGAGAAGAATTCATACCTTGTAGTTCGCTGCAACCAAACTGACAAGGGAGGCAGAGGAGTAAGAACGGTGGGGAAGGTAAAGGAAGCAAAGGCCTTTGAAAAAAATGGGCTCTAATCCTCTCCTTCGGTTCATGGGGGTCAGTCACGCGCCACAATCCGCATCCCTGCTGTAGAGCGGGGGTAGTGGCTCACGGAGGACGCAGGGGGAGCCCGTTGTGCTCAGGGAACTGTAGTTACCTGGAGTTAAATGTGACTCAGCCGGAAGACCTCAGCTGGCTGTTGGGAAAGGTGTGGAGTATTAGATTTTATGAGAATGGGGCGGACAGAGGAGGTTTAATTCTTATAAGGAAAGAAGAGACCAAGATTTCGCAGTCAGTGGGGCCAAATAAAGTTTTGTCAGAAGACATCTCAAAGGATATCCCGGGGGTGAGGCCCACAGACCGTTCAGGAACACACACCTCTCCTGATAGTCCTGTAGTGACACCAACAATAACAACAGTCAACGAGGTGACAGAGGAGGAGAAAAGAGAAGGTGACACATTGTCTGGAAACAACATGTGGAAGGTTATAAATGCCAGTTATCTAGTATTGAATCAAACAAATCCAAGGGCAACTGAACGTTGCTGGTTATGTTTTAGCATAAGGCCCCTATATTATGAAGCCATTGGCAACCTGAGTGAACCCATCCGCACGAATGAGAGCGACCCTCCACAGTGTAATTGGGGAAAAGATGTAGGGGTAACTCTTACACAAGTAGCCTGAAGGGGTAGATGTATAGGCACGGTCCCTAGTAAAAGAAGACACCTATGTAACATTACAGAAGAGAGGGATCAAACAGCTAACTGGTTAATTCCGGCTAAAAGTACTAGGTGGGTCTGTTCATCGATAGGAGTTACTCCTTGTCTGCCATTAAAACTCTTTAATGTAACTCATGATTTTTGTGTACAGGTGATAATTATACCACGGATTCTATACCGTTCCAAAGAATATATGTATGCTCAACATACAGTAGCAAATTACCATTTAAAAAAGAGAGAGCCATTCACGGCCGTGACTCTGGCCACATTACTGGCTCTAGGAGTTGCGGGAGCTGGTACTGGTGTGGCCTCTCTAGTCAAACAAAGAGACACAATGACAAAACTGAGGGAAGGCCTGGAGAAAAGAAAAAGGGAAAATGGGGCTCAGCAAAACTGGTATGAATCCTGGTTTAATTATTCACCTTGGCTCACTACATTATTATCAACAATAGCAGGGCATTTGTTGTTATTTGTAATAGCAATAACCATTGGACCACGTATTTTTAATAGATTGATTGCAATTGTAAAAAGCTACTTGGAAGCTGCAAGCCCCCCCCTTAGCGCTGGACCACCGAGCCTGAGAGATCACGTAACCCAGAAGAAACCAAGGATAAAAAGAGGGACTGTGGAGAGTGTAAGCGCACACCGACGGTAGAGCACACACTCCCGTGGCCGCCCAGCGCTGTTTCACTTGTTGTGCTTACTAATAAATTCTATGATTTGCTATTTAATAAATTGATTCCTGTACAATTTATTACAGGCAGCATCCTGCAATGTATCAATAAAAGCATGGCCTGTAGACGGAGGGAAAGGATTATCCCCCTCTATCCAGTGCTTGTTAGACCACATCTGCAATTCTGAGTCCAGTTTCAGCATCCTCCCAATACAAGAAAAGCATCGATAAAAGGGAACAAGTTCAGGGGAGGGCCACCAAGCTGGCCAGGGTCTGGATCACTTGCCCTGTGAGCTGAGGTTTCCAGACTTGTTCAGCCTGAAGAGATGGCTTTTGGGGTCCTACCAGCAACCTGTCAGGACCTCTGGAGAGGGCAACAAGAAGATGGAGAATTTTTACTGCTACAGATGAGTAGTGACACTTACTTTTTTATATTAAGTTATGCTCTCTGTTTTTTAATTGATCGAAGTTTGTACTTAATAACAAAATGTTGTATTCAGTGACTTAAACCTTATTTTATTTCTAGAGCAGCAACTCTTCTAAACATGTGTTCAACCAAAATACCACAGGGCAGTTGTTTCATGCATGGGAAAAAATTTATTTATTATAATGCTAAACATTATGGCCCAGTGGTGTTAATATTTATTTAGGGCTAGACTAAACCTTCTTCCCTGTTTATGTGACAGCACATAGTTTCATCACCTGAAGAGAAGTAAGCTGTGCTAATCCCTGACCAGATGTAGACATTCACCCTACCCCTCCCACTGGCTCTGCTGTAGCAATGTTTCTAAATCACAGAGTTCACTATTCCCTACAAATATTTGAGGATAAATTGGGAAATCATGAAGTAGGTCTACAATGAGACTTAGGCAATACTGCTAATATTGACTTACAATCACTTCACCTTTGTTTTGGGAACTCCAGAAACTGAAGTTAGCCCTGAATTGGGAACTTCACAGTGAATTAATTGTACTGAATATTGGTATATATGATAGGAGCCATCTTGACTCTACAGTTAGTGGAGAGTTAATCAATACCATTCATGAAGTCTCATGTGTGATTTACATTAGTAAACCAAATGCTGACATATAGCCATGTGAACCAAAGGTTCATATGCTGACTATTTTAGACTATAAATGAAGCCAACACCACTAGCTTTGACACAGACACCTTCACTATTGACAGGTGAGATAAACCCTCCATCCCTCAAATTTCTTCCATAGTTCATTGAAAGAATCTGAGAATAAAAACCACAACAGTCAGCAAGGTAAGTAAGGGCATGAGAATACATAATGACTCGAAACACAGATACCTATGAAAAAGAGTCTGGTTGCTGACCTGCATTCCTTATTTCCTGTATAAACATAATCGGTAATGTGTGAACTTCTAAGCTGCTTAAGCAGCATGGTTCACTTAAGGATCTAAATATTTGTTTGCCTATAGGAAAAACATTTGAAAGTATCAAAATATCTGGAGTCTACAGAATACAAAGTCTTGTAAAAGCAGGATTTTATTTATGTATATAGAATTTCTGAACACTGAAATAACAGCTTTTCTACTTTCTTGTATTTCTCATTCCAGTACCAGATGAAACCAAATAGTATTAAGTAGGAAGGAGGGAGCTACAAGAAATTATTACTTCAAATTCTAAAAATGAGAAAAGATGTTCAACTGGACATTTTGAGTGCATTTTTAATCCAATTTCAATTTTAATACAATGCCATCCAATCTCTTTACCTACTGTATCATGATCATTGTTAGTAGTAAAATAAGCAACTCCTTCTTTTTGCTCTGTAACTTTCTGTAATATATTTTAGTCTGTTTGTAATAATCTAAACTAGACAGTTAGATTCTTAGTATTTCCAAATAGATATCTAAATCAGTATTTGTTTTGTTTTCTTGCAGCAGAAATGCTAATATGTTGTGTTCTTTTCTGAAAGATTTCCCACCTTACTTATGGCTTTGCCATTTATGAGTCTTATGCAATGTTATTTATCTGGTCAACTGTAAGCAGCAATGATCAAACCAAGGCTAGTTAAACTGCAAATCATGAGACCGGAATGTCTGAATCAAGATCCAACTGCATTTGAAAAAAATAGCACTAAGTACCCTTAGAAAAAAGTGACTTCAGTCAATAGGCCTGATTTAAATAATCATCTCCCTAACACATGCTTAATATTTCCAAAAAAAGTCATAACTTCATGAGCTTCTGAGCGGCAAACAATCAAACAAAAGCCAAAACTGATTAAAAGGCAACCACATTTCTATTCACAGTCTAGCCTGTGCTCATGTACGTGGCAATATCAGCAAACTGACTCCACATTGCATGAAGTTCCACCTAATAGTTGTAATATCAAATATAATGCTGTCCACTAAAAACATAACACCAAAGTTTGTTCAGGAAAAAGGAAAAGATACACAGGTTCACATGCATATATACAGGGTATAAAGTGTATGTCAAAAATACATTTATTTCATACCATTGTCAACACTGACATGGTAGGTAGTTTTGACACTGAAGAAGTAAGTTTAGAGCTTTGAATATTATTTCTGATTTTACAAGCTGTTAGCTATGGCAAACCCTTGTTGCAGCTCTATTCCTCTAGTATAAAACTGGGGTCATTACGTCTCTGTGCTCTGAAGATTTTTTTAATGACTTTTAGGTAGCTTTTAATCTTGTATGGTATGTAATTGCTAAAGATGCATAAAAACCTATAATGTTGCAGAGCTTGACAAAGTATTTGAAATTAGCTGCAAATAGCAGGGCCAGTTATAGTCAGTTTCCATGTTTGGACACAATTTAAAGGATGTGGCCAAATATGAGGTGCATCAGAAAAGGAAATACCAAATAATACCACCTGTGAAATATATAAAGAAAATACTTATTAAATATGTGTCACAGCTTGGGAATTATTTATGAACTTCAACAACTAAAATAGCAACATCCTGACAAGACAGCTCCAAAGCTTTTACAGTACTGATGAGCACTGTGGCTTTTCTTTCAAAAACTTTTTTCCTCACCCTTAATAAACAAAAGAAAAGAAATAATATGAACCAGGATAACACAAGAAAACATCACCAACAAAAATCAGACATAAATCAGAATGCCAGGTGGGATTTGGATATTTTGAGATATTTTTCAAGCTATATTTGAAGAACAGTAGCAAACCACCAATTAAAATAAATGATGAAGAAATGAACAGAGATTCTAGAGATCTACAGTGCTAAAAATGGTGTTCCCTAGTGTTTATCAGAACAGTACCCCCATCTGAGAGTGTCCAGCAGACAATCACTAATAGATTCCCCATACCAACACTGAAGTATATATAGTGTCCAGAGAAAATACATGACAGAAAATAATAGAAAAACAACCTTTCAATATTCTGGAAGTATTTAGCCAAAAATAAAAATTATTACTTCCAGTGAAATACTCCAGATAATAGAAATTTCCTGCCATACTTAAAGCCAGACAGTAAAGTTCACACTAAGTCATCAAATGACACTGACTTGAACAAGCCCATTGGCATCCATGATTGTTAATCAAGACATCAAATAGATCTAAATAAATTTTAACACCAAGTAACAAGCTAGTATAAAGGGCAGTTGCAATCTAACTGGGTACTTTGTAGGATGGTTTCAAACATCTTTATTAGTATCACACAGAAAGCTGGACTGCTTTTCGGAAAGATAAAATATCCTTTTCAGGAAACAATGAACAACCTTTACCCAGACATTTGTCAGGTCTGTAACCCTACACATTTGAAACCCCACAGCTGATGCCTGTCTTTTGTCACTTAGTTAACTTAGTAACTCTGTATTCCACAAAACAAATACAAGGAAATGAGAAAACAAGTAAATATTTACTCACCAGCCTTCTCCTTCTCTGAAATAACTGGCATAGCCTGAAAGAAAAAATAAATAGTACCAGTATTAACAAAAAAAAAGAATACTAGGGGAACATTATAAAATCTTAAGGTAGATTTTATGGGTGTCCCAAATGTCTGGAAAGAACTGAGGTATTTCTGTGTTAAGCACTCTGGAGAGAAACACACAGTTCGCATTTGGCTGGCTTATAATCTATTATGAAATGAATTACTGGTTAAAAAAAAAAAGAACTAGGAGAGAAGGGAAGAGGTGGATTTAATAAGATTTTGCACTGATCATATTTTGAAAAAATCATCCTAGAATACATACCCACAAAATTTCACTGGGAAATATGTAATTCTCAAGGAGCGAAGACAAAAACTGTGTGCCTGAAGATGAAAGTAAATCTTTCTTCTGCAGAACTCAAGTAGAGTTCTGCCATTGACTCCATATAGTTAAGACTTGGGCTCAAATGTATGTTCTTCTATAACACACCAACTTACTTTTTGTATAATTTTTTCAGAGACAAGTAATAGAGGTGTTTTCATATCAGTTGTAACCGGTTTTGGACTTGGAAAATTGTGATTTTTGCAATGGATGTAAAAATATTTCATATTATGCTTTTCTTTCAGACTGATGCAGAAGAACCGAGTGTATTTTTCCTGAAATAAGTAGGTTGTAGACTGAATGAATCATAAAATGTAATTTATATGCCCCACATAAACAGAACCAAAGAATGTGCAGATAAATAAAGGTTAGAAAAGCTGGATGAGAAATTTGATTGGGTATGCAAAGTATGCACTCCTGTCAGTTTAGCCTTTATTCAGCAGATTTTCCTGCCACAGGTTTCACAGAAAAAGAAAGGTGGAGTGATGAACATATTAATGTGCTTTTTAAATTGGAAGAACTAATTTTTCTCTGATTTTGTCTTATTAATTAACTGCGCAAG
Source organism: Pterocles orientalis (assembly GCA_011057875.1). NCBI lineage: Eukaryota > Metazoa > Chordata > Aves > Pterocliformes > Pteroclidae > Pterocles > Pterocles orientalis. Next base: position 273,698 of record WKFP01014004.1, on the reverse strand, counting down.
AAAAAAGGATAGTATTTTCCAAGAACCAAACATTTTCTCAAGTTCATGTATGTAAATAAACAAGTCATACTCATAAATCCCTTACAATTTAAGGAGAACTCATACATATATCACAGTATCATCATTTAGTCAAAGGTTTAGATTTGCTTAGTTAACACAGAAATTGTAAATCTTCCTAGTTTATTAAAATACATAGTAAATGTAAAGTCCCTAATTAAAAAAAAAAAACAAACCAAACACCCCCAAAAACTACCTTATTTATCCACAAAGTACAAAGACATCTTGGATGGATGATACTTTCAAATGTGTCTGTTTTCTAAAAAGAATGCAATTTTGCTGAATCAAGATGTAAAATGAGCTAAAAATTCTGTCAGAATGTTCTATTGCTGCTTAAAAGCTGAGGAAAAAAAGCCTAAATGAACATAACATTTATTGAAAATTTAAAATAAAGTAAACCATGAGCAAATCTTGTTCAACAAGATCTCAGACAGTCCTACTATTGGTTTAGTTTTTTGTTAAAACAGCTACACATACTGGTTACATGCTGCCCAGTGGGAAAACACGATTGTTACTTATGAGAAATGCTCTCGTCTCCGGTACAGTTTTGAATTCACTGGAGACCTTCTTCCAACGAGTTCCATATGTTCCAAGTGAATTGCACTCCCAGGAAGTGATTTAACATTTCCGGCAATGGAGTAATTAAACCGGATTTTCCTGCTTGGCCAGATGGGTTCACTGTAACTTCACATTATCTCTCGCTCTTCTCACAGAACCAAAGAACTGGACTAACAATTTCCACATGATCAGGTGACATGTGTTTTTAAAAAACAGCAGGCCCACACCCTTTTTACACCTTCTTCACAGATTTAAACACCCCCCCTTATCCTCAGTCAAGATCTTTATATTTTTAGTAGTATGTGCTAAGAAAGAAAAAATAAATCTCTCTAGACAGTAACCTGGTATGACTTGCCTATCAGATCATTGCTGAAATACATTCCTTAATTTAAAAGAAAATCCTGAATGTGATTTTTAACCTGCAAAAAATCGTACTCATTGTCACATTGAAAACTTTTGTATGCATCCTTGCTTTATTGCAGCTTACGCCGTGTAAATATATGATGTCTGCAAATACGACCGTAAAGTGCACGTAAAGTACAATATTGGACATTTTTCCTTAAAGCTGCAGTTGTTTTGCTCAGATACAAATGATTACCAGTAATACTGGGTTAAATAACCACTGGCTTTAAATTTCACTAGAAGTTAGGTGGAAAAGCTGTCTTCCACCAAGAAAGAAAATGGTGGAAAATCCTGCTAAATCAAAACTTAAAATAAAACTTTTTGCACGAAATAAAAGTTTTGTTTGACCAAAGTCAAAATATCTATTTTTTTCTGAGCTCTTAAGAATATTTTAACAGGAAAGAAAAATAAATATGTTAAAAGCCCCTAATTTCAAACAGCAATCATTCATTTTGGGCATGTGCCATTCTTCACTATGAAAAGAGGAAAGAAAGAATCCCTCTCCACTCCACAAATCAGTTTTCTTCCATTACAGAGGCAAAATTCACATATTTCATCCCTGAGCTGGACTAAAATGTAGCACTGTAGCTTTCCAGATCAGAAGCGGTATAGTCAGTAGATGTGTGCAGTGGTGGTGAAAGGAGGAGGTGCAAAGTAGATGGAGTGCATTTGGGAGTGGTGGTGAGGGTACGCTGAGCTGCAAGACCGCCATTGCATAAAGCTGAAGCACATCCAGTCTGACCTGACCCCAGCTCCACTCCCCCTTAACACTAGTGGAAAACTACTTTTTTAAATACTGATTCCAAATCTTCAGAAAAAGCTATTACAAGTAAAATTCAGCTAGCTATCTTTCTGTTTCCTTGTACTTTCAAGACATTAACAGCTCTATCATGACTGACTCATCTGCAAAGGGCTACAATAGATGGCAAAGTTTTGTATAAACTGGCAAGTTACTGCAGAGGAGCATGTAACATACAATTTCTGGCATAAAGATCTAGTGACATCTATTTATTTTTATGGTATCTGATAAACCAATTGCATTGAGTCTATATTTCAATTTTGCAAACAAGATATAGCATCTTTATGTTAAATCCATTAAATCCACATATTTTCTCCAGAATAATACTTGGATTACAGAAGTGCATTTGGCATTACGTGAATCACATTTTCAACGCTGCCACCCAACCCTTATGGATATTCTGCAAAGCCCTTCCATCATAGAAGGCTGTCAGCTATCCAGTCTTTTTTTTTTTAATTTTTTTTTTATTATTTTTTTTTTTCTGGTATGCATTTGAGTAGACATGCTGGGAAATTTCCTTGCTAATGATCGATACATCTTGATTTGCAAGTATTTCTCTGAAATTTTGCCTGTGGAGACAATATCTTCTACTGTCCAAGGTGGAAAGAAAACTCCAGGATAAACATTAGGGTTACAGGGATTTGACTAGAAAGGGAAAGTCCACCCTTCACGATAACTGTGAACAGGTGACTGCTGCTGAACCCTAGCTGTTATAAATTCTCTCCCTTATTTTTGGAAGTGCTTTTATGGTAATCAGCTTTTATTCCTGCAATTAAAAGTCAGGGTCCCAATTCTCACCTAAGTGGATATTTCTTTTATACAAAACAGTTTTAGTAAGAATTGTATTTCACTGAAACGACTTGGTTCAAGACTAAATCTGTGTTCTTATTCTAAAAAACCTGGAAGTTTTATATTGCTTTATAGCAGAAGAGACCAGCCTGCAAAGCTGGGAAACGTAAAAACGTATGTTGTATTTAGTTTTTAAATAGGATCATTGACTTTAAGATGAGAAACAGCTACATAGATTGAAATAAACCTGTTGTCTTCTCTCTACTCAAATAATCAAAACACACAAAAATCTAAAAATCCTCTTAAGAAGAGCAGTCTACTGAGCTTCTGACAACAAAGAAAGGAGGTTATATCAACAAAATATACAATTACCAAGGAAGGACTAATGAACAGAATGATAGAGAACTCTCTATTCCAGTAAACAAGGGTAATCTTATACCTGAAACCTGAGGTCAACAATGCTCAGAAAGAAAACAACTTTCAAGCATTATGTAATTTCTCAAACAGTGTACATTCTATATCATCTGGATTCCTTAAATAGTCATTTTATTTCTTTTAGAAAATATATTCTAGTTTTCTTAATTTGGGCACATAGGAGTTAAATGTAACCTGGTTATTTTACTGAAGAGAAATATCCAGTCACTCAGATGGTTTGAAATTAGGGAAATGCTGCAGTCTGTAACCAGTAATTCCCTCAGTTGTATCTCCATTACAATAAAATATTAAGAGTATTTCTAGTGGAAAATTCTGATTTTTTTAAAGCAAACCCTTTAGTGATATTGAATTAGATTAAGACAATAGACATGTAGAAAACCCTTTCTGAAAAAACTAATTAATTCGAAGTAATCTTTTGCTATTAGTATTAAACAGAAATAATAGCAATAATGTAGAAGAAAACCCAAGAATGATTGTTTTATCACTTAATTATTTACAAAACATTATTTTATTAGTTATAAGTTTTTAAAGTAAGTTCTCAGCTCTCCACAATTTTTATTTATTTTTTTTTTTTTTCTAAGCTGGATAAGTAAAGAGAAAATAAAAAAAACATCAACTTTTAGAACAGACCAGCTTTAGAAGGGGAATTTAGCAATGTCTTTCTTCTTTGGGGTCTTTCATTTTACTAAACATTGCAATTACTATAAGTAGAGCAGAAGGCAATTAAAATCCACACAACAATAAAGCTGCATCAATTAACTCAATTTTAAAAAGAAGTTAATGTCACATTCAGAGGTCTCTGGCTAAATATATGAGAACACTATGAATTTAGTTCTAGTGGAAGTACAAAGCTATATGCTTGCCTGTATGTTCTCCTCCAGTCAGTTGTATGTCTCTCCTCAACTATTTTGTTTTCTGGCTAGATATTTCTGTTTGCTTGAGCCTCTTTATGCCACTGAGATCATGCACAGAGACCCTTTCTAGTTTGTGCTGGAAGGTTGGCAGTTCTCCTTCCCCCAGGATCAGAGCCTGGGGTGGTCTGGTAACTTCCTGTGTCTTGTCACTCAGCTAGCAGAGTGTGACCCTTGCTGGATTGTAAGTGCGAAACAAAGATGCAGGATAACTGTCTCGTGCTCTGTTTGGTGTTATTATAGACTTTCCATAGATTAAAGTAAGCTCCCAATGCTCTGAAATCTGTCAAGACCACATATAGCTGGTTTATATGACAGATAAGACAACAGCTTCACTGCAGCTTGTCCAGACCATTAAGTAGAATTAATTCTTCTCTCTTTAGGGATGCTCTTCAGAGCAGCAGCATCTGCAAGTTCCTAAATACCCCGAGAGTTACTATTGTACATTTTATGAAACATAATTGTGATTTTTTAAAATTAGCAATTGATAACTTATTTGCATATCAAGACTTAATTTGGAATAAAAATGAATGTGTAAAATAAACTTATTTTATACTTCACAGGAGTTCATCAGTTAAGGAATTCTGTTTCCGCTTGAACTGCTCCTTAATTACTAGGGTGGACATATAGTACTTGAAAGATGGTTCAGTTAAATTTTAATGTTAAGGAACATTTATGTAGCTTAGACCTGTGCTTAAACCCCCTGTGCTTCCTCCAGTGCCACCACATATATGTATCTTTTCCCTAAAGAAAACATAACTTGTATGTTAACACCAAATCTGAGATGTGCCACTCTACCTCTAGAACTGGAGCAGCTCCAAGAGTGCTCATGCTTTTCATCAATCACCAGAGGTTCTATTAGGATTCATCGACACATAGAGAGCTTTTTCCCAATCTCAGAAGTCATTTGTTTAGCCAATGTTTATCTTACAAAAACTTTTACAATAACAAACACATCAATAAACCCTGAAACATTGGCAAAGCTGAAATAATTGGGAACCAGAGGGCACCCAGCTCTCTAAGGCAGCAGTAAAAGATAATTAAAGTCTCATGTTTCCCATTTGTTTCAACATCATGTAATATCTACAAACGTGTTTTTGCCTTAAAGTCCTTAAACCTGGGGAATGCTTCTACATGGCTGCCAGGAGTCCCAGGTGATTTCAGCCTTTTCTCATCTATAAAACTTACAACCTTAGAATAAGTCCATGCTGCATGTAGATAAAAAAATATTTCAACCACGTGATGATAGAAAGTAAAATTTGTTACACAATGACTGTAAGTTACCAAATGTATTTGAGCCCCTACTCACAGAATAAAAGAGGAAATTAAAGAAAAGACAATTACACCATTTCTGTTTTTCACTAGCCACCTCAAAGAAAACACAGGAGCCCTTTTCCCTTCATCCCAAGAAAAGTGAGATACTTACTGATTTTGAAGTGTGCAGACATGAAAATCAGGAAGCTTATTTCATTGCTGCAAGTCTATTGTGATACAGAAGCTGTGTGTTCATGAGCTAACTAAGGAAAGGTTAGCAATACAAATCATCAGACATGTAAATGAGCAATCTGATTCTAATGATCTTTCTGTGAGGTCAGGTCAAATTCTACGGCTGATTGCTGCCTACATTTTTGAATTCCACTAATGTTAGTCTCCTGGATTCAGATCTCACTGAGGTTAGCAGCAAAAAAAAAAATAATATTTGAGTTTCTTGAATATTACATATGAAGGACTGGTATTTATTCTGCTCAAGGAAGACATCACTGTGTTCAGCTTTATTTTCTGAAACAAGAAAATCAGGTGTAGAGCATTGCAGCAGCTTATTGACACTTATTGGGAGAGCAGCAACTATTGACATCTACTAACAGTGATCCCGTGTGAATTTGCTCTCCTGAATCTCTGCAGATAACCTCAGCTGGCTGCTCTTCCCATTGTTAGCAGCAACAGGTTGTTACAACTGTGTAGAGTTCTCTCTCTCTCCTTAAATAAAAAGGCAAACCTCAAGAAACTAATTTTTAAAACACAGTAGGTATGTTTTGGTACAAATCTTTACGCTCACAGTCTCACGTGAATTCAGTCACTGTGATATTACATTTGTTGGACCAGGTGGGAAAGGATCAAAAGCAGATCGTCAGGGAGGCTCTTGATCTTGAACTTTATCCAAGTGTAAAAAAATAAATTACTACAAGAGCTACATCTCTTCTATGATGGTAGAACCTTTATATTCTGCAGAACATCATAGTACTTTGCTCGGGAAGCTGAAGAGTCACATAGTAGTAATGCAAATTATGAGATGATGGCGGAGGGGGGGAGGTGGGTAACATACCAGACAGAAACAGTGGTAGCCTGGGGAGAGTCAGTGGGGTGTTTTATCGTGGAAAAAAGTGCAACTTACTTTGGAAATTATCCAGGGTGGGCAGAAGGGAGTAAGTGCCAAAATAATGTATTTCAGTTATCACCAAGTCAGCTAGATGTGATAATTATCATGTTTCTTCTTGGTTTACTAAAACATGGAGCAACATAGATTAACATAAAACAAGGAGAAGTCAATGGCAAGGAGCAGAAGCACACAAGACAGTGGCTTTGTCTTCAGTAGGAAGAGGAGGTAGAAAGGAGGGGAATAAACACCAAAATACGCTACCTGGAACTTGTTGGCTTATTTAACCATATTCTTGGAAACTTTGTTCATGCTCCAAGACATACATCTAGTGAGTGTGAGCTTAAAAATCACCAAGCAGCATCACTTTGACCTTACTAAGTCAGTATTTCTCTACGTCATCTAAGAGAAAGAGAGATGAAACGAACTATTTTGAGTGCTCTCTGCATATGTACTGTGCTAACCTTTAAGTGCTTGTCAAAGATGTGGGTGACAGAGGCAGTAAACAAAGAGATGTATTTTGGATTAAAAAGTAAGAAAACTTGCTTTTTAGTTCATTTAAGAACTTCTGTTATTTTCAAAAGAATAGATTTTTAAAAATTAGGAAAGCCATTGTTTATATGAAAACAGGTCCTTTTTTTTCCCCCAAAAAGACAGAAAAAAGAAATAAAAATATGTAACAAGTAAAAATAAGAACTTTCTTTATCACTGGGAAAAAAACCCAAGAGCTTTGTCTCCTAAAAGGGCCTAAGGAAATGATGAGAAGTAGGTTTTTTAATCCAAATACAACAACTAAAGTTCTACAAAATACCCCAAGCCCTTGAAAAACCTCTTTGGAAAACAAAACATTCATCTGTACAGCTGGTTTATGCTAAAACGCTAGTAACCAAATCCCCATTTTTGTTTGAGAAAAAAACCCCAACTATAACAGTTTCTACTTTAATATCTAAATTCTGGTCAAACTGAGTATCAAATTTCCTTTGCTCATAGAATCAAAAGCATGGTTCCTCTCGTGCGGTTAATAAATTGGTGAAATATGTATTTCATCTGCCATATAGTTTCCTCAGCTGGAACTATTATTGGTAAGAGTGCTACTCCAGATCTGTGATATGACCAATTCCTATCACAGTTCTTTAGGGTCTTGCAACACCTTGCTTGACTTGGTGATGCCTGACCAAACATTTCATCGTCCATATTTACATGGACAGACAACGGCACAGACAGCACACACGCTATGTCTTCCATCTCTGTGCAACAATCCCATTTTATTCTCAGGTTCTATCAGTCAAGCTAGGATCTTTGATATAAAAATCCAGAAACCAATACAAACCAATACTCACATATCTGTGAAGTTTTGCTCCTGCTGTTGACAGATTTTAAAAGTCTAGGAGGAAGGAGGGGTGTTTTGTAATTGGGTGCAGGGGACTCTGAGTTCTGTTCACCAGCTTGAGGTTCAGCCATAAACGCTGCAGCTTAAAAGTAGGATGATCTTACTGCATGGTTAATTTGACAGGCTAGCAATTACTTTTCTTAGAGTAAGACCACTGGGGATAGTCAAGGTCTGATATTAGAACAAGAATACTAATTGGACAATCTTTGTACCAGTTACAAATATTACAAACACCTCATTTCCCCCATCTTTAAAACATAAATAACAATGCTTTAACATTAAATGGGATGTCTGCGTACTTTCAAGTGCCTAGAAAAAAAATTCTGTAAAGTATTCTGCTTGTTCTGTGGTAGATCTTTCTATGCGTTATGTCTGAAAGTGTAGTATATTACAAGACTAACCCATAACAAATCAATCAATCTTAACTTTTGAAGATATGCACACCATTTTATTGTAATGTTTATGGGGTTTTTTTACTGTAAACCATTTAGCTTATTATGTGTTACTGTAGCTTGCATACTGATATCAAAGTATTTTCCAGTAGGAAGTTTCATATTTTAGTCCATTTGTTTTGATTTGATTGTCAGTGGATGTTAAAGACACCTCCTTACATCATAACAATGACACTGCATTTTTAATCATAATTGACAGGTATAATAGCTTTCTATTCAAAAAATGGCTAAGCATAGCTGGTGAAGGATATGTTCTGTCTGAAAAACCCTTATTTTATAAACTCATTTTATGGGACACTTAAAAATTGGAAATATTCAATATTGCCATTCATTTATCTAACATAAGGTTCAAACATTCTTTTTTTTTTTTCTATAGATGCTATATTTCTAATTCATGGAAAAAAAGAAATAGTTACTGATACAGAACAAAATTCTGCTAAAGTCAGTAGGAACCTTGCCAATTACTCCAGAAAGCAAAAGCTCAAGTGGATGCTGACTGACTCATAATCTTCCTGTCTATTCTGTGTCCATTTCTTCGTTGAAGACACAGTTCTGTGTGCGCGCAAATATGGAGATGCATAAAAGATAATAAAATCTACTATTAAAAGCCAGGATTTATACAAAAACTTTTACTAATCTCTACATTTAGTATGAAGACAGACCTTTTAAGTTCCTTCCTTTTCCAGAAGTTCTAAAATTGGTCTTCTTTCAGGATCCTCTATTTATTTATTTTGTTCTGAATTTTATTTTTGGTTTCTGCAGGCACTAAGCAAAAAAATATCCCATCAACATCTGTGTTCCCACGCTACTCCCATGAAAATCTCACTCAGGCTTGCAAACAGATGCACTGCAGATCCTGAGAGTAGTAAGTGGGTCCAATTCTGTGAAGTGCTGAGCATTTTCTGCATTTCCCCAGGATCATGCCCTAATAGTACAGTTTCTTGCTGAATTGTTCTGGCTTTCCCAAAATTTGGGTGGCATATTACAAAAATGTAGTTCACAGTTTCTAAGCTTTCAAAACTTCCCAGAGGGAAACAGCACACAAGAGTCCAAGTACACTCTTGGCTTTCATAGCAATACCAGTCCCCCGAGAAGAGTTTGAATTATTCCATATTTTAGTTAAAAAGGATTATTACACGTATGAAACATTTTCTGCAAAAACACTTTTGACTGAATCTTATGTTCACACTCAATTCTCCTAGAACCAATATTTCACAAGCATTTAAAAACATTCCCGACTATGGTGCAAAGAACTCTAGAAAGCCTCAAATCCCATTTCACCACATGAAAAGAGTAGGTGTTTTTTGAAAGCAGATAGTCTGCAGACTGGCAGAGTAATTTCTGACCAAATAGCTGTATTTCATGTGAAAAAGATTTTGTGAAAGGAATTATATGAGTAGGATAAATAAAAAATTTTAAATCCACCCACATTAGTCCCTAGTTTTGTATATAAATTTTAATTACAGTGTTCCCACAGGAAGGGTAGGTGGCTTTTTTTTTTTTTTTAAAGGATTTCTTTCTTTTGTCTTGGCAGCAAAGTAAGAAGAAACATGGCTTAGCGAAAATAAAGCACCCAACCAACAAACAAAACAAGAACACTACCAATCCTTCTACCAGTGCCTGTTCCTCATTGGAAAGAACAGAAGAATGCATTACCCTTGACCACCCATGTACTTCAGACCTTCCAAACTCAATGTTTGCATGCTGAACTCGATGAGGAAGGAACAGTTTGTCTATGAAGCAAGCTGCAAAAACTTGCTTTGTCTCTCAAGACAGAAGTATAGAATGAAAGTTCTATTTCATATTTGCCTGTGTTTCAATTTAAGAATAAATGTGGTGATAGCTGTGGTACTCATCACCTTGCAGCTTCCAAAAGAAGAAAAACTTTAGTAGTTTGTACCAAAGAGAGGGAGAGAAAGAAATAAGCCAACCTACATAAAAATTAATTATTCTTTTCAGTCTGCCTTTTTATGCTCATTTTTCCATTATTTTGTACTTCTGTTCTAGTCAAAATCTAGACCATTCTGATTCACTTTTCATAGGCAAACCTATTCCCTGACATCTGAGCTTTACATGATATAGAAACAGAGGAAGAGCCAGAAGTGAGGACCCAGCAGGCTAGGGACTATTTAGAGAAGTTGGGTGTATTCCAACCTGTGAGACTAAATGAAGTCTACTCAAGCATGCTGAAAGAGGTGGCTGATATGATTGCAAGGCCAACTAACACCTGTGAAAAATCATTACAACTACGGGGTGCCTCTGATGGTTGGAGAAAGACTTACACCCGTCTTCAAAAGAGGCAAAGAGGCAATGATCTCTAAGCTTGTCAGCTCACCTGAGTCCAGGGAAAGATCATGGAGCACACCTTGGAGTCGATTTCCAAAGACATGAGTAACAGGAAAGCAATCAGGTGCAATCAACATAAATTTACTAAGAGTAAATCATCCCTGACCAACCTGATTTGCCTTCCAAGATGTAATCACTGGCTACATGGACAAGAAGAGAGCAGTGAATATAATATATCTTAACTTCAGTGAGATTTTATACATTGTCTCCCAAAGCAGTCTCATTTGGAAGTTGAGAAAGTATAATGTGGAAGAGCAGACAGTGGGATGGGTTGGGCACTGTCTGGACTTACATTGATCAAAACTGTCAAACCATCAAAACTGACATTTTCAGCTAGGGTATCTTTTTCAAAACTAGCTTATCTCTTAGAGTTTTCAGAGTGAGGACAGAACTCTTATTTTGAGTTCCTAATGACATCTGGATACATCTTTTACATGCAGGACAAAATGGCTGAAAAGATAATGCCAAACATTGCTGAACACAAAAAAAGCAGATCTGCGCTCAGTCTGAGGAAAAGATGAAATTCTGTGAAAACTAGAATCAGTGACATTTCAAGGAGCTCCCCAGATAACAAAGGATTGGGATGCTGACACACAGTGAACTTGTGGAAGCTGAAGTATCTCCTGCTATGTGTGCTGAGCTTGGTTTATAGAACTACAAAGTGTCAGTATTGTGGAAGCATCAAAGACAGACATGAATTGAAACTTGAAATCAAAGCAGGAAAAAGATGTTGGTTAAAAGCATACCCTTACAGATGCTGCAGATGCATGACAGATTGTCTTGAAGCACTTTCCATGGATATCAAGACGACAAATAATGGCAGCAGGGGGAGATGGTGTTGCCATAAGTAGTAATAAGAAATTTTCACAGGTTTCGAAGTGGTTTGAGCAAACTCAATCTATGTTTGTGAGGATGGGACAGTATTTACAAGTGCACTTATCTTCAAAGCTACATTTGAACAGGACTAAATAATCTAGACTTTCAGCTTAATAAACACCACACGAAATTCCATATATTTCTGCACTTGCTCTCCTGATTGCTGTATATTTTATGAAACCTGAATATTCCTGACTGACTCACAGTAGCCCAGCGCAGTCCTGAAATAGTGACACTAGAAGCATCCATTTATCTAATTCTAGAGGAAAGCAAAACTTGTTTGTGTGTACATAGGAACAAGCCTCGCACATGAACAAATACATTGCAGCAAGTTTCCTGATTTTTTTTCTCCTGTGTTGAAAATTCCACAAATAAGTTATTAGGAAGATGAGGCTAAGGAAAATATGTAGCAAGAGATTGCTTTAGTACTTCATTACTGTAAGTACACCTGCAGATAGCCTCTATCTTATTTTATAGGAAATTATATAAAAGCTGCTGCAGCTACAGATTTCTGGCTGCTGTTGAAAATCTTGATGTTCTGATTGCAATTGAATTCTGTAAAGACCATCATTAATTACAAAGTACTGAAAATTATTACTCAGTGTTGTTCCTATTTCTTTTGCAAGTTGTTATACGTAAGTATTCTAGGAGTACTTCTCTCCTAGGTTTTCTTTTTTTGGTTTTGTCCTTAGTTTTTTTAATAAGAATTTTTTTATAAGAAACTGCATGAAACAAAGTAGAACAAAGCAGCTAGTCTTATCTCTGTGTCTTATAGGCAATTATCTATAATCCATTCCAAATAAGTAATCTTTAGGAGACTAAAATGTTCAGGAGAGATTTAAACTGTAGGTCATAAGTGTTCATCAGTAAAGTAATTTTGTAAATTAAATTAAAGAACCCAGATAGAAAAAAAAAGACATATTTTGTGTAGGAAATTATTATGAAGGGAAAAAAAATCAATATTTCTGCTGTGTATCCTATGCCCATTTGTGATGAATACATCACAGAAAAATATAGCTGGTCCTTTGTCCTCTGAATACCCCTGACCAGCTAGTGATAACCATCCTGTTCTGATGCCTAGAGGTGGTGAAATCAAGTGTGAGGTTTTATTTTAGTTATTACCTTGCTGAAGAACTAAAGCAAGAAATCTGCAGGCACACTGATTCAGGACAAATCTTGATATTCCCATAGGCTAGAAGAGAAATGATTGTGCATAGGAACTGCTGGAACAAGAGCCAACTCTGCAACCATGTCACACTTTTCCAAAGACAAGCAGGAAGGATGGATCCAACCTTGTTACAGAGGCATTAACCTAATTTGTTTTAAAAACTTAACATGGTTACAAACTGCAACCTTTTCTAATAAGCTGCATTAACAGTTAACTACCCTTTTGCGATGAAAGTGAATGTTATTGCAAGGTTGAACTTTAATTGCATTCTGTAGCAAATGATTCTTAACGCCTTTGCTGGCAAGACTTAAAAGACGTTCACTGTTAGATATCTTTTCCACATTCCTACATACATTTATCAAACCACTCATTGTCCTTTGGGCAGATTCCTAAGTGCTTACCAGGAACTGAAGATATGATATGCTATAAAAGTATTCGGTTCTTCTCAAGTGACAAAATTAACCCCAATTCCATGTATAAGTATTTGTTTAGCCTGAATCACCTATGGATAAATGAACTTTTCCAGGAGTAATCACTGAGCATGATCCCATGTAAGACCCTGAACACTGTTACAGCTCTACCACAGGCATATTGCTAATTAAATTTAAGAGAAATCAATGGCAAGCCTTCCTTGACTTTGGCAAGCACTGAATCCTGTCCTAGATCACCAAAGGCTATTTTTTTTCCCTGATCTTCTCTGACTTCGGCAACAACAATTGCTGCTTTGGACAATTCAATCTCACATTCACTGGGTGCTTTACTTGCCCAGTCAGTTTTACAAACTGCTGCTGAAATAGCATTTGAGAGTTGGTACCTGGGAACCAACAGAATGTACCCCTCTAAATAAAGGTCATGTCATGGTTGTGTCATGTTGTATCTCATGGGGGGAGGAGGAGGAACTGTTGAGCTGCCTGGTGCTCAGAGAGCTTTTTGTTACCTAGCTCACAAATCCAAGACAAATCCTGTGTCCTTCTGCCAGCTGTAGAAAGCAGTCAGAAAACAATTATCCACCACTTCTCCCCAAGTAACAAGAGTAGATCAGAGGGAGATAAGAATTTCGATTTGTCCTGTAGTATTTCGTTAGAGGAGCCATGTAAAAATGAATCTTGAGCCTGTAAAATGTCTTCTAACATGATGCAGCCTATGATAACCAAAGAATTTGTTATTCAGCTCGTTACTGTGATGCTTGAAAATTATTTTCTCAAAGTAACTTACTATCTTATTACATGTAATCGTTTAATCTGTCATATAGACTTTGTGATGAACAACTTACCTACTACCTATAAATTAAATTACAAAAATACTTAAAAAATATTTTATTCCAAAATAAAATAGGCAGTAGAGCAGGAATACTAGAATGAAATGTTGTTAGTCTTATTTACATGAATTCATCCTGTAGGTGAAGGACACAGCTCTTTAACACAGGGGGATCAGTAGAGTTTTAGCGAACAGCTGGTTGGGCCAAGACTTGGAAGAGCCACAGATGGAACTGGTATAATTTTCCTCATGTACTGCCTTTTAATGGAAGGACAACTGCGCTGTTTGGGAAAATACTTGCTCAGCTGAGTGAGAGTCCATTCCAGAGTATCCAGAATCTGACGGTCAGAGCAGACCTGTTTGATGCAGCGGTAGAAATAGAAATGTTTGGTAAACACCAGAGCTCCCATTGCAGAACTTTACAGCTGACCTGCACTGATGCTTGCAACAGTGGGGACTTCATACACGTACCTAAACAGCCCATGAGACAAAAACATAGTAACAGCATAATTACTAGTTTGAGGACCTGAGCTGGTAGAACTTAAGTGGAAACAATACAGAGAAATTCAATAGCTCATACTCTTCTGTGGGAACTTTAGATGACCACACAGAACTCAACAGGAATTAGGAAACATATTCCCATGCATTTTGTGGAACAAGTTATGTACTCCAAGTAGATTCACACGGGATGGTGATTTACTGGTTGGAAGAACTGAGTCCATTTCTCATTTGGGAAGGTGATACTGATTTTTTGGGGGGGTAGAAATGGCTAATACTACTGCCAGACCACAAGACATCAGGGAATATAAAAACATGCCCATTTTTTTTCCAGTAAATCTTAAAAGATTATCTGCTAATAGATGACAATGATGCATGGTTTTTGAAAAAGATAGAAGTACAACTTATTCACACAGATGAATGATAAAAAAGCATTCTTTAATAGCTAGGAGAGAGATAATCTTTAAAAGGAAAAATGAAATACATGCAGGGTTTAAAAAAAATTCCTCGGTCCATTTAGTATAAATAAAAATAGTCTTGTATGTAAACTTCCTATTTAATTCTTAATTCACACTTTCTTATCATAGTTATGTGTTGCATGTGTTCCTAGGATGATACCTTCACTATGCAATTTCTGTATCTCAAAATACAAATTACTCATTGTATCTGCTGTCTGAAACTGTTTTTATCTTCATTTGTAGATATAGTCAAGATCCACCAATTTCAGGTGGAAATTATCAGTTATAATCTTCATATTTTACCTAACACAGTTCAAATTAGTATCTTCATTGCTATTTTTTTGTTCTCTGCTTCTTATCTTTACACTGATAGAGATCTTGACCTTGCTGTTTGTTTTTTTTTTCTTCCAGGATGCCTTTTTTCCTGCATGACAAACATGTGAATAGATGTCCACTGGCTTATTCATGTCTTTCTGTATTGGTATAGAATGAATTTTCAAACCTAGTTTACCACGTACAGTCAATCATTGATTTCTCTGAGCTGTTATTTCCCCAGAGACTTAAAAGCATCCCTTCTCATGTCAAATGCTGTCCCTAGCCCATTGTTATTTGAAGAGAAGATAATGAGAATATGTTTTAGAAATAATTCTGTGATTTTTTTTGTCTGAACTCTCTTACTTTTGTCTTTAGACTGAAAACTTCTTCAAGTAGGACTGTTACTGAAATTAAAGAGAATACTTGCAGCAATTAAAAAAAATGAAAATAATGGTGATATTGGTAGCACTCTAATGTTTTTGCTTTCATTCTTATCTAGATCACACATGCTTACACTTCAGAAACTTATTTTTAAGTGGTGACAACATTATTTGTATTACTGAGGCACTCAAAAGCCACAGATTTGGACCACAACCTCATTGTGCAAGATCCTGTACAAATAGAGCAGAAGAATTACCCATAGAGAGAAGGAATGTAACCAGTATAAAGCAAGAATCCTCATGCATACTGATGTGGGAGTACAAGGAAAATAATAATTTATGTCACATAACTAATTTTTTAAGTAGTCTGGGAACACTAGGATCTTGACTGACATCAAACTTTTCCAGATATCCCAGCAAAAGAGTACACGACAGAAAGCATTAAGAATGGTCAATGAGATAGATCTGCTAATGTATGTGGAGAGGGTTCTTATGAGGAAAAGCAAGGAGGAATCCAGTCGTCCATATTCCAGGTTTACCAGCAATTGTGAATGTTTCTCCATGAGTACTTTTCTGAAGCATCTAGGATCAAATAATCCGAAACATATACAGAATCTAGCATATTTTTTTTCTTTAAAAAGTATGGTAGAGCCCATAAAAATTTGCATTAAAGATTTTATTATACCATGAATTGCATAATTGTTAAATTAGTTAATATTCCTTACTAGCTACTACGCTATACAAGTCATGGATAACAAGACTGAAGCATGTTTCTGTCAGTGCGTGTTTACATGCTGAATTTGTTGCAAGATTAGGGTCTTAAATGCCATTTATTGCCCTGCAGCAATCTTTTACACTACTACTTTACAGCAGTCTAGCATACTCACTGCAATGTGTAAGGGAGCATATAAACAGGAGGGGGAACAACTGTTTACGAGGGTGGATAGTGATAGGACAAGGGGGAACGGTTTTAAACTAAGACAGGGGAGGTTTAGGTTAGAGATTAGGAGAAAGTTTTTCACTATGAGGGTGGTGAGGCACTGGAACAGGTTGCCCAGGGAGGTCGTGGATGCCCCATCCCTGGAGGCATTGAAGGCCAGGCTGGATGTGGCTCTGAGCAGCCTGGTCTAGTGGTTGGCGGCCCTGCATATGGCGGGGGGGTTGAAACTAGATGATCACTATGGTCCTTTTCAACCC
>WKFP01014004.1:173623-256296 GCA_011057875.1 Pterocles orientalis | reverse complement strand
CAGCCTTTCCTCATAAGGGAGATGCTCCATTCCCTTCATCATCTTCGTGGCTCTGCGCTGGACTCTCTCCAGCAGTTCCCTGTCCTTGAACTGAGGGGCCCAGAACTGGACACAATATTCCAGATGAGGTCTCACCAGGGCAGAGTAGAGGGGGAGGAGAACCTCTCTCGACCTACTGACCACCCCCCTTCTGATACACCGCAGGATGCCATTGGCCTTCTTGGCCACGAGGGCACAGTGCTGGCTCATGGTCATCCTGCTGTCCACCAGGACCCCCAGGTCCATCTCCCCTACACTACACTCCACCAGGTCAGTACCCAACTTATACTGGTCCCTGGAGTTGTTCTTGCCCAGATGCAAGACTCTACACTTGCTCTTGTTAAATTGCATTAAATTTTTCCCCGCCCAAATCTCCAGCCTGTCTAGGTCTCGCTGGATGGAAGCACAGCCTTCTGGCGTGTCAGCCACTCCTCCCAGTTTCGTATCATCAGCAAACTTGCTGAGGGTGCACTCTATTCCCTCATCCAAGTCATTGATGAATATAGAAGAAGGTAGTACCTACTTGTGCATTTTAACACCCATTCTCCCTTCCCTCTCTCTCCACTCTTTCTGAGCAATCAGGACCGAGATTTAAAATAATAATAGGAAGAATTTTGTTCTTCTGCTTTCCTGCTTCCTTAGCTGAGGTAGTTCCTGGAAAATTTCTCATTCTAGCAAGTGCTTTTGGAAGAGCAATCAGGCTAAAGTTTCAATGTCTGCAGTCAGAGTACAGAATATGTAGATAAGACATTATCAAGACATTTCCAAAAGTAATTTAGAAGCATAAAACTTAGTGAAAACTGTCCAACTACAGAGGTAACGCAAGTAGATACAACAATAAAGTTTTCCTTCCTGCAAATCATCTTAGGAGGTTACGTGAGATGCAATTCACATTCAGTGGCAGACAGGTCCCTTGTATTTTTTCAGCTCAGCAGCTGTCTGCTTCTGCCTCTAAACACCTAAATTATTTTTTTTTCAAATCACTCCTTCTACTAATTTTCCGAAATTATTAATTAGTGGTTCAATTAAGAAAACAGATGTATCCAGAATCTCTGATCTTTTAAAAATAAATTTAAAATGTGTGTCTTTTCTTAACATAGAATCTATGTGCTCTGATTTTCCCTTCTAACAATTCCTGTATTTCCAAGAGATAATCCACAGGATATTCTAAACACTGTGAGAAACCCGTTAAAGATTTTTTTCCTGTCCTAAGAATGCAGAGGTCTCAAAACACTCTGAAATCCCTAAGCATGTTGAAACATCACCCAGTGACGACAACACCAAAACTTGAACTACTTTTGTATGCTCAAAACAGCAAAAGAAGAATTAGAAAAATTCCATGTAACTGTGCAGCAAAGCTCCACAATGAGTCAACATAGCTCAGTTTTAATGGTTTCAAAGCTGGGTGTAAGATTGGCTGTATTACTCTTTGTCATGTTTTTGCTACGTGTCTGCCTTAATCCTATCACCCCACTAACTCTCCAAAGAGACGCTGAACTGCTGAACTATTTGTTCATTCAACATATCAACTATGTGAGTTTATGGTGAAAATAAACTTGTTGCTCATGTTCAGCTGAGCATCTTTACTTAATTTCACTTTTTCAAGACAAACCTACCAATTGCAGCAAAGGCTGAATTTTAAATATTGTTATGTTAAAGTTCCTTCAGGCTTTCAAGGAGCTGTATCTTGGCCAATCATTTCAGGTGCAAACTCATCAAATTTGAAAGAAAAAATATACTTAATCTCATATTTATCTAAACATTCGTTTAATCATCAGTACTCATAAGTGCATTGAACACTCCTAAAGCCATACTACTGCAATATAAAATATGCTGGACTGAGAGTTACAGCTTTGTAAAGAGAGTGGTAGCATTCTGCAGGATCACGGACTATTGAGAGCTTAATTCTGTCATCTGCTCCTCTCCCTTCTCTGAAACAAAATCCTACTTTGTTTTTGCATTGCAGTTTTCAGTCTCAATGGCCTGTAATTCCTCGCTGTCTGTGGTCCATGTGGGGTTTAATTCACCTAACAAAATTCTGTAGAAGAATAACCTTCCCAGTTTAGTGCCATTCACATACAGACAACGTTGTCCTCTCAGAGTGGGAACCCAAAACTTAAGAATGACTTTAGAAGACTGAAGGATTTCCCCGTTTTGCATCTCAAGCAGTACCCTGTTTGCCATTCTGTATTCTGCATGGCAATACATTAACTATTAATCTCTGCCTAATGTGCGCAGTATTATTTAATATACTATAATAACATTTCACTATTTATTGGGTTGTAGAATACAGGGAACACCTCAAGTACTGTGATAGGTTTTTTGAATATTACTTCTCTTTTAAAATAAGGATAGTACAATAACACCACAAAGAGGGTTTGGTAAGAGAAGGTACATAGAACAAAATTTCAGTGTAAGCTATGTTTTAGGGAATAAAACCATACAAACCAGAAACTTTGCTAATCTCTATGTTAGAACACAGAAAGGTTTAAAGTATGGTAGTTAATCTGAAGAAAACAAAAAGTGGCAACACACTGGAATGTACAGTTTCTATTTATAGAAAGCTCAACAAGCCAGAAGCCTATGCCATTCAATTAACAATTTACAACACCTTCATTGTATAGTGCAGTGCAGAAAGTGGAAGGCTGTTTCATTTCTGTATTTCCAGACGTGTGTCATTTCCAACACCATATTTAATAGTGTGTAACTGCCTGAAGGGGAGAGATCAGAATGTGTGGCATATCTCACTGAGAGGAATTTTTTGCATTAAAAAACCCCAAACCAAGCTCTTTCAACTATTAAACAGAGAGCTAACTAGTTCCTTTGGTGCTGCCCTGGCTTTGAAGACACTCCCCCTTCCTCTTTCTCCTCCAAAAAAAGAAAAAAAAAGAAAGAAAAAAGAGAAAGAGCACAAAGTGTGAGACATAGCAGAAAGCAAAACACGGAGAGGGCAAGAGACAGGGAGCAGCAGGAGCAGGGAGAATTCCTTACGAGAGAGGCGTATGTAAAGGACAAGAAGAAATTATTTTCCATGATGTCACTCACAGCATGTCTGCATCTGGAAAAGTGCTTGAAAAGGCAGACATGGATTTCTTCCATTCTAGTAACGCAAACTATTCATGCCACATTTTCAATCCATGTTTCAGGAGCAAGGAATAGCATTTATGAGGCATGAAAGAAGAGAATCTAGACATTTATTCACTACCAACAAGCTAATTTGCCTGAGCAGATAATTTAGGTTGTTTCTTATTTACCCTTTAGAATGCAGATCTTAAAATTTTCTCCCACTTTGTAATCTGTGTGTGTGTACCCCCTGCCCCGTTCTTATTTTTTTCTTTCATTTTTCACCTCCTTCAAGAAGCTGATGCAAAGCTTTTTCTTCCTTGTTCATGTGCTTACTTCTACTTTCCTATGCTCTCCATCTACTGGTAGACAGACAAAACTGTTGTTGCTGTTTTTCTGACTCAAATTCTATGCCTTCATCCCCTCATTCTGCACTCCCTTACTTGTCTTGGACTCAAGCCTGAAATTCCTTCTTAGATAAAACACAGGAAATTCTCACCAAAAGGCATATTTCTTTCTTGAGGTCTTGCATATTCCCCCTTCAGCTAAATGCACATTATTTCGGACACCACAAATCCCCCCAAAATCACTTAGCTGATGGCACATTTAAAATAACCACAGCTGCAAGTGGAGACACGGATTCGTGGAGGCTGCATTCAGTATTAACAAGAGTGACAGTACAAACAACACTAATTAGTGATGTGCCTGTCTCCCAAAGGCACTAGTCTTTAGCCCATGGCCTGGAAAACTTCTAATATCTACGTTTGCTATAAATGCCTTTATTTCTTCTACCTTCTTCAAGTCACAGGTAGGTATGTTATCCAGCTGCATGTAAGAAGAGGAGAAATAATTCAAATACTTATAGGCATAAGCAAACCTGATTGTGGCTTCACAACCGTGCCAGTGATCCTGTTGGGACTGATCTGGTGAAAGACAACCATGGCTCATGGGGAAGACAAAGCGTACTTTGGAGCAGGGTGGGTACAATTTGGTGTTAGTTAACTGTTCTGACTTTAATGCAAGATGCAAATCCAGAATAAAAGTCAGCAAGGTGGAAAAATCAAAGAAAATAGAAGAAAAAAAGAAGAAAATTTAAAAAATATAAAAAAGAGAAAAAAGAAACAAAAAAGAGAAAAAAAAAGAAAGAAAAAAATACAGGAAAAAAGAAGGAGAAAAGAAAGACCCAGAAGAAAAGACCACTTTGAAGATTCAGAAGCATAGCCAAGCCAAAGTAAAACATAATTTAAAAATAATTCTGCTCTTTCCTGGTTTTATATACCCAATTCTGCCAAAAGGCATTTAAATTTCCTAACATCTCAACATGGGCCAAAGTCCCATCAAGCACCAAACCTTTGGATATGAATATTAAGAGATTAGTTGAAAACACAGCAAGTAATACTACTTTATAATGATTGCAAAAATTCCAATCTTATCAGGACAACGCTTTTAATGTGAGTTTAAATAGCCACTAATAGTTATAATCACTTTGGAGATTAGCACGGTGGATGGTCAAAGCAGTAAAATTCTTGGTATTTTTTAAGCAGCTCAAATATGATTGCTATACCTGCAATCACAGTACATCTCACCTGTTCTGCATGACAATACCAGCATTGGACAGCTGGGTGATCTGAATCCCCTCCTTGTACGAATGTCACGCAAAAAGGAGGAAAAAACCAGCATTGCCTGGGACACAAACACACCGTTAAACCAGCATTACCTTACAAATGAACTGAGATTTTTTTCCCAGAAAATCTGCAATTTAGCTTTTTGCAGCAAGTCTCCAGGCAGCTGTCTCCTTTTCTACTTCATACTGTCTAGCAAGGGGACTTATTACCCTTTTCTGGAACCTTCCTTCCTTTGTTCTGGAGATTTTGAGATATCTTGTTGAGTTATTACTGAATAGGATGGAAACAGTCAAAATGCTATAAATATTTCTGTTTCCATGGTGTTTATTAAAGGCTTTTACACAGATTATATTCTATTCATTTTAACACAGTAAGATGTTCTTCAACACTATTTTAAGGACTTACATCATTAAAAATCCTTATGCTAGTCCTCTGCATGTGGTGAAAGTTATCCCCCAGCATATCTTCCAATTATTTCTTTTCAAAGAGACAGAATTCTAAAAATGGTGAGATGTACAGATGTCATAACTGATGCAATACATCTCAGTACAATTTTAATAGAAGATTTCAGATTCCTTCTTTTCAACAGTTTCCTAGTAATGTTTGGCATTTATGACTTGCTCTGAAATGCTCTATCAGGCATGAAACACAGAAGGCATGTGTCATTAGGACAAGCTATATTGAGATAAAGCTCTACACAAGAGAAATAGCTTCCATGGAAGAGAAATAGCCCATGTAAGCACCATGTCCAGCTGTCTATGGTTCAGAGCATGTCTATGGCTGTATTGCATCTGTCTAGACTATCTTTCTTTCCCTAAGACCTGCAGTAAATTAGAGCATGTGTATAAAAACATGGCAATCCCAATGACAGCTATTGGGCATGCATGTACTGCAAACAGCACACCCAACAGAAGAGGTTGGAAAACTGTGGCTCTTAAGTCAAATGCAACTCCTGCATTAGGATTTTGTCACGTGGCTGACATTAAGACTGTAATGCTGAGAAGAAACCTCTATCTCCTGTTTTGATGGGTTATGAACTCACCCAAAAAATGTACTCTCATTTATATCAAGAGACAGAATGCAAACTCAGACTTCTCTGTAACGAGTGTTTACATAACCATCACTTATTAATTAACAATCACAAGTCAACTCTTTGAATATAGTCGTAGTAGGCATGAGGAAAGCTTCCTGATGTTTGGAAAAGGTCACTTATGATTTTTCTGCATGTATTTTTTAAGATACCAGGCACATAGCATTGAGAAGGAGTATTCTGTGTCCATGTGATAATTGATTCTGATCAGTAAACTTTTTAGCTCTGACACAAGTCCTTATTTCCATAAAAATGTACCCACCTACCCATGCATATGACACTTTTGACATGCACAGTCTTGTTGGTTTAAACAGATTTACTCCTGTGAGAAAGTGCATTTAACTGATTGCAGAATAAAGTTTAAAGAAACAAACGAGGCTGAAATTTTAAACTATATGACCTCGTACGATTGATATGATTGATGTTCACATGATTTGTTCTTAGACAACCTGGAAAGATCTCTTTCTCTGCATGTACACATGGTCATTTAACAACATAAATGATTTCCTGCTATTAAACCCTGAGTACTTTAAGCTGCATAGAAGGATATTGGTCCTGAGAGCAACACAGTAAAATTCATCCAGTCACAAATTTCAGTTTCCATTACTCAACTACAGATATAGCAGTACTAATAAATGCAAAGCTGATGTGCAAGAACATAATAGATTTGATTTCAGGTGTCAGTAACTCTGGCTAGCAGCAAAGCAACAGGAGTGCAAAGCACAAGTTACTCCTCTTTGCTGGGGGGTGTGGGAATTGTCTTGCCCAAGCCCAAATGCAAACAGGATGTCAGAGAGCCCAGATTGCACTTTTTAAATTCCCTACTACAGGAACATTTGTGTAAGTGACTAGAGACGATCATTCCCTCAGCTTTTTTTGCTCGTGCAGAAAAGATGCAAGGTGTGTTTACAGGTCTGAGCTGATCTTTATATAAGCATAACTCCTGTAAATGAGTTGCAAGAAGGGACAGAAATGTAGATGTACAACTTGATGTCTTGGAAAGACTCAGAAGTCTTCATGCTTAGCACTTCTCAAGCTGGGTATTTATTTAGATTCCAATATTGTGCTGGGGTCAAACTTGGAAACAGAAGTGGACAGCCTAATACATGCATTTTCTGGGTTATACTGCAGCTACAAGAAATGACAAACCTTCTATCACACCGCGAATTTACATACACTTTGGTCACTCAAGAATTAATACTGAGGGACAGAAAAAGAAAGAGAGACTGTCCCTGAGCACAGCAGCACTGTCAAAGATGTTGTAACTGGATTCAGCAGTTTTGGTTCAAATTCTAGGAGGAGTTTACTCTCATTGCAAAAAAAGTGCTCACCTTTAAGGTTTCTGGTGCTTAAAAGACTTCATAAAACAAAAAGCACCTCTGCCATTTGCAGTTTGAATCCTCTTTCATTTGAGAAAAGATGAAATACACTTGGGGTTAACACAGGAAGTTATATTTTAAACAGAATACTGATTCATTGGGGAACAAGCCAGAGTCAGAGAAAAGTTTTGAGAGGTCCACATAAGAAACACAGCATAATCCTGCTGTTATCTACTACATAGTTGGCAAATGTAGCTTCATGGTAATTTATATGATGAAAAACTCCTTTTTTTAGGGAGAAATAACAGGCTGATAGAATTCAAATGAAAATGTGATTGTAAAATTTGCTCTCATAATTAATTGTCTTACCTCATCTTCTAAACCAAGTTTTTTAAACATAGATATGAAAGGCAAGACTAACTTAATCAACAGATCCTGAAATCTTTTCTCATCTTTTATTTTTAAAAATTCTTATGTTTTGAAGAAACAATATTTGAATTAATGTTGCACAATAAGAGTCTTTCTCCCTAGTGCTTATCAGAATAATTTCCAGTTTTGCCTGAATGAGTAAAATATGAATTCAAGGAACATACTATCAACAAAATGTAGAAAAGTTATATGAGGACTTTAATAAACAAATAATATAAAATAAAAGCATGATTCAATCAGACCAAAATCTATCACCTTTCAAGTGGCATGACCCACTGTGAAAAATTGTTTGCAAAAATTCATTGACATATTCAGTGTGTGTTTGCACACCTGATAGTTAATTGAACATAATCCAGTGGGAAATGTAAATATATCTAACAGTTGCTGCCCTGATAGTTCTTTATGAATATTTCGTTCTGAAATCAAGGTTTCCTTTTCTAGCTTCATTTAATAAGTTAAAAAACAGTGTAGCAAAGTAGCAAGAAACTTGAGCTCTACTTCTTAATTTACAACTCTATAAATTATTCTTCACAGAATTATTTGGCTTTCTCTAAACAGCTGCAAGTTTAAAATATAATATGAATAAAAAGCATGTGTGAAAGGCTAAATTATTTTAGTACCTACAAATGAACAGTTTGCAAAACTGTCATCTAAATAATACAACCTCTTGTCACAATCCAGTAACAATATTTATGAAAGTGGACTCCTGAGCTCATCCAGGGCTCCACTGGAACCAGCAGCTGCACCTGGGTCCCATTCTAGTGCATAGCCAGACTAGTTCATTCTGTACTTGCAGGCATAACTGGTGCCTAAAATCACTTTGAGAAATGAATGCATTTTAAATGAGTCATTACAGCTAATCCGAAAAACAATCTTCTCCTAGATACCAGCTATCCTGGTGATAATAGATTTCTGATTGCCTTTGCACAGTGTGATTAAGACTAAGTGGGACACTGTTGAAGCAAGAGGGATAGTACTGCCAAGAAAAGCAGTAGAAAATAATCATGGCTGCTTTTTTTTTCACCTGAACAGAAGAGAGACAGTCTTTGCAGAGCAGATGTTCAAGGACAAAAACTTGGCCACAACTTTTAGGCCTTAGTTGCTATTGTCCTTTGGCCAATTTTTTATATTTAGGAAAAAAAAAAAGACAATGAGAATAGATTCAAGCTTTCCTTAATTAGTTAGCTTTTAACTGGGTGCTGGAGAAGGTTATTGTAACTTACCTTCTGTTATTAAAATACATTTTAAATTCTGTAGCCTCATATTGTTTTTATAATAATCAAGCCAAATTTAAAAATAAACCATTTCTGGTCTTTATTGTTGAACAATGTTAGAAGTGTCCAGATGCGTGCCATCAGTTTGTAGAAGGCAACAACATATAGGATATATACATTCCTTGTTCTCCAAATCTGGACCAGACACTCCCATTTTCCAGTGTTTCTCATGACCACTGGGGCAAAAGACTGTTGATTTAATATTTTTTTAAGCTGATTTCAACTCCCATGTGATTAATGCTTGCCAAGTGTATATATTCAAGTGTTATTATTCAAAAATCATTGTCTGTTTTGGAGACTGGTGAATAAACCCCTTGAACATAGAGCTGGGCTAATTATAGAAACATGAACTTTTTCTACTCTGTAAGCACAAATAATATAAAGAGGCCAAAAATATTTCATACTCTCAAATCCTAAGTTGTGTGGGAAATGCACCTGTTCAATCATGTGAATCCTTGTTTCACAAGGATTGTTCATTTGTGCACCTTTCCAAACATTCACATTTTGAGTTAGTTGTTAAACCGTGAACCAAACATTCTCTTCATTACACTATGCTATTTTACCCTGACCATGAGATATAATGGCGCCAGATTCTAAAATTCAGGATGAATATTATTCAGTAGTATACTTCTTATAATCCCAAAATACCATACACATCTACATATTAAAGGCCTCCATGCTGCACCCTGCAGAATCATAAAAAAGCTTTTCTATAGAAAAACCTTACTATAATGTTCTAGGGAGAATCCTGCCCTTCCTTGTCATGTCTGTATACAGTAAGGAGTACTCTGTGTGTGAATGCTCTTGTGTGTGCCTGTATATATGTGTACTGTGCACATGTGCTCACACTGACAATAATAGATTTGGCTATCCATAAGTGAATTGTTATGAAATATTAAATAACTCGTGTATGTAAATACAACCCCCCAATTTTCTTTAAAAGAATATCTACTCTTAATTTGCAAAGAAAGTGATAATTTTAAATACAATTCTGAATACCTCTGCTACTGAAAAACTTGTTTAACATTTCATAAAATCTGCCCATGAAAATTTAAAATGTCCTGCATTTCTATAAACTAATGAGTGAATTGTTTTCACTAGGATTATCAAATCAAATTCTGGTTATGGATATTCCAGCATATTGTGACATTGTTAGATATTTTATTTTATTTTAAATCCATATGAAGGTGAATTAACTTGAATGAACATAGCTTGTCTATAGACAAATTTCCTATCTGTAAGATAAAATCTTGTGTAGCTAATATATTTTCCAAGTTCTTTATCAGGGCTAGATTTGAACCCATATCCCTGCCTCATTATTCTGTCTCCCTGAGTTTGCACATCATGTCGTGTTTTAATTGTACAGTCTGCTTTTGATGCAGTCAACAGTTTGCTATAGTTTGTTTAAAAATACCACATATCATTCCATAATGTAACTAACTGCAGTTGTACTCCTGTTTACGTATTATTAATAAACACAACAAAATAAGTTGTCCTTGGAGACTAAGCATCTGGAATCCTTGAAGATCTACAGTTGCAAACACCGAAAGGAAGTAAAGCCTTTGAAACAGTCCATTACCATTAAAAGTAACTTGCTGAATGTCCAGTGCAAAATAAAACTATTCCTAGAGCAGCTACTCAGACAAAAAAAAAAAAAAAAAAAAAAAAAAGAAAGAAAAAACCCCTCACAAGCCTGCAAGGATACCTGAACTGCCTTAGTTCCAGAAAGATTCCATTTCTCCTGTAAGAAATCTTCACAGTATCTTCTGAAAGAAGACATACTTGCTCTGCCACCCATTTCAGTTCATGTTAATCTGTTTGTGTTAGCCTAAATTTAGCATGCGGGGAAAAAAAAAAAAAAAGACATTTTATTCCTAATGTGCTAATTGAAACAAGACAAAAAAACATTAGCCAGTCCTGTCACTACCTTCTGCAAGCCGGAGTTTCTCTTAAAATCCTACAGACATTTAAACTTAATGTTTTAATAGATAATTCAGCTAACAAAAAAATTATATTTTTTAAATATTAGTATTTCTTAAGTTAGGAAAAAAAATGCTGTGAAGGGTTCCTGGTTAAGCAACCCACAGATCTGTGCTAGCTGAAGGAGAGCTTACATTGCCAATCAAATTATCAATACTATATTAAACATAACAAGTGCAAAGTACTGAGTTTATTTGCATTTCCTATTTTTGCCAGCCTGTAAAAGTCACAGTCAGGAGGCTCAGGAATATCTGGATGAACTGAAGCTGGCAGTGGCCTGGAATAGAGTGGACATAGCTAAAAGCGAAATATTCAATGGTGACGTGGAGTGGAAGGTACCAGGTTTTATCGCATGCTATTTGTGTATTTTAACATTAAGGCTTACACAGACATCTTGTCACAGAGAAATGAAGAGAGTTCTACCTCTCTTTCTCATTGTACCCACTGTTGACCTGGTAGAAGACAAAATGTACATGTCCTCATGTTAAATGTTATGTCCCTCCTCATCCATCCATGATTACCCCAAAAAACTACTTTTTTTTTTTTCTCTCCCCATCATCAATCTAGTCCTGTGACCTGGAAGATGTGATGATGGACGCTCTGGTCAACGACAAACCAGAATTCGTAAAGTTATTTATTGACAATGGGGCTAACATCTCCGAATTCCTGACATATAGTCGTCTGCAGAGACTCTACTGTTCCATTTCTCAGAAATGTCTCCTCTATGAGCTTCTACTGAAGAAACATGAAGAAAGCAAGCTGACCTTGGCAGGGCTCACTGGTCAACAGCATAAGGAGCAGGACATCTGCCCACACTTCACTCTCAGTGAGGTCTCTAGAGTTCTCAAGGATTTTCTCCATGATGCATGTAAAGGTTTCTATCAAGACCACAGACATGGAGGCAAGAAGAAATCTGTGAGTTACAACTTTCCATCATAGTCCTGCTCCCCTCCAATTCAGAACTTGAAAAATGTTAACTAGGTCTAGCCCTTGGGGGTGCGGCAGGGAAGGGAAGATGAAAGAAACAGCTCCTTCAGTTTCTCATTCCTGTTTTCAGTTTGTTATTATTACAGCTAAAATGGTTTAATTTCAAAATTAGAAAGGAGAATAAAGGAATTGCTAAAATAAATTATGATTCATCTTTCTCCCCCGCTGCACGTGGGGTTTTCTGCAGGGTTTTACTGTGCCTTGAACTAGCGCCAAGATACAGCCCCTGTTTCAGAACCTGCAGGGGCCCCTGTATCTCACACTTCTAGCACAACTTCCACAGACCATTCCTCACTCTAGCACCTGGCACAGGGAGAACAGTTTGCTGATCTTATTAGCCTCACATGCATAAGAACAGGTTCAATGAAAGGTATTTAAGGAATATGAGGAGACAGATTTCTGTTTATGCCTTTAGATCATTATAGTCTTGTTACTGAGTGACATAACACACAGCAAGAAATAAGAACGATTGTGTGAAGTGACCCTGGCGAGCACCCTGGCCAACACATGAAAAGAGCAACATGTGATGGGTACCACTGTGCAATGCCTTTAGTACACTGTCCACAACCATGCCAGAGATATACCATAATTTTTGCATTTTGACAGTATATTGAACATTAAAACTCATAAGTACCAAAGTTCTTGCAAGAGCACCAGGAGTAAGTTTGGATGCATGATTTCAAAACAGAGAGGTACAGAGAAATTTCATTAAGATCAGAGCTTTAGACACTAAGCAATTAAACCTCTTGGTATTTGCCAAGTTCATTTCATCTTAAAACTGTTGAAACTAAAAAAATTATTAAAAAAATAAATTCTCACTTAAGAGCTTAAATCACTTTTGCTTTGATAAAGCCGAGCTAAATTAATTAGCAGTATGAAAAGCTAAGTTTTAATCTAGTCAGGATTTCTTCCTTCACAAGGACAGACAATCTGGGGCAATACCTTTGAAGTCATTAAGCGGAAGCCAGACTTACAAATTTCACAGAAACAAAAAATTGCCCCTGCAATCTCACTTATCTTTGTGGGATTTGGCAGCATGTGAGCTAAAGCCAAGTGCTATAAATCAGGCCCAGTTCAGATAGCAGATCACACAGCCTGCTAGCTTTTCCCTTTATAAGTTTCTTCCCATGGCTGCCACCCGTGGCTCAATCCCATTACCACTGGCAGCAGAAAGGGCATCACCGTACTGGGATACCACTGTCACTACTGCAAGATTGTGTCTTATTTCAAGTTAGGATTTAGCGGTTACAAAGACTGATGAGACTTTTGGGATATCTTTGTCTCCTGCAAGGTTTTCAGTGCAATTCAGTTGATTAAATAGCTCTCTACAAACTGAAGAAAAAACCCCAAACACCAACACCCCCCAAAAAATGCCATTAAAATACATTTGAACAGAATACTGTAGTTTAGGTGATCAAACAAAAAATATGCTCACTAAAACTTGTTTTATTTAAAAAAAATCCACTCTGGCTGCTTCTCATTAACACAATACATATAAAGGAAGTTTTTAAATACACTTAAAACTCAAAACTTGACCTAAGTTGCCTCACTTCCTCTGGAGAGTTTTTTTTATCAAATACAAAAGGAATAAGCAGTGTTCTACTTACACTACTACCCGCATGAGGGAGAGGTTTCTCAAAAGGAAAGACTAAAAAGAGGGCATTGACGTACTCTATTCTTGTCCTGTACAGAGCCTCGGCGAGATTTATTTCTGTTGAAATAAAATGCCTTTTGTTCCCTTTTCTCTGAAACCACGTCCTCTGTGGCAGTTGAGCAGAACCCAGTATAACTGAAGGCAAGCTCCTATTAGTTAATCACAGGTTTGTCTTGTATGATATTACACACCAGTGGTGGAAGAAACCCTGCCCTTGATAAAGTCAATGCCATCGATTTCAATGGAGTCACGGTTTCATCCAGAACATTCTCACACATATTGAGTTAAATCAAGGACACAGGGGTTCTTTGACTCAGTACAGAATGAGCTAATTACCTCCCAGTCCTACAGAAAAGAAAAATCAAAAGAATACCAAGTAGCTGGCAAGGCCAAGAGCAGCTTAGACCATGTCTTTTGCAAGGAATGAGACTGTAAAGCAGGTTTTAATTTCTACAAACTACATTTCAGGATAAAATGAATACAAGGCAATTACCTGGGCCCTTGGATATGAACCAGAAAAGTGAAAATCCTTGGAGGGATTTGTTTGTATGGGCAGTACTTCAAAACCGGCACAAGATGGCAAACTATTTCTGGGCTATGGTAAGCTTCGAGCTGTAGCTGCTTCAGGTGAAACATTCGCGTGTTTCAAGTATATGAGATGGTTTTTGCTCAGTCTTGCAGCTCGGATGACAGATAGATTTGTTTCTAAAATACGGGATGTAGCAATTTTCGGGGCTTTCATCTCCATGTGGTTTATGCCAGCAGAGGCCAGAGGGCGTGACAGCGAGGGAGGGCAGAGCAGGTATAAATCAGCACAGCCTGAAACACCGCTGGTTAACTGCAGCTGCAGAGTTGGCCCCCCTC
Source organism: Pterocles orientalis (assembly GCA_011057875.1). NCBI lineage: Eukaryota > Metazoa > Chordata > Aves > Pterocliformes > Pteroclidae > Pterocles > Pterocles orientalis. Next base: position 241,972 of record WKFP01014004.1, on the reverse strand, counting down.
TTCCCCGCCGCTGCTGACTCGCCGCTCTGTCTCAGGTTTTGTTCCTCCTACAATAGGTCAATTGTTTGGGTTCTAGCAAGATGGAGAGGGAAGAGGGTGCACTCGAGCATCTTCAGCTTACGTGCTGTATGCATAGGGAACAACAGCATCACAGTCTCAAAGGCTGAGCTTCAAGCTGGCATAATTGTCTCCTGTTCTACAGTCCTCCACAACCGAGGCCCTGTCTCACGCATCTGGCCTGCAATGCCATAGCTTCCCCCCGCCCAGAACCAGACACAGCTTTCAGGCTCCATCCCTGAGCTCCCAGACAGCTGCATCTGGCACGGGGGAGTCATGAGGAGGGACAGACCGCAGCCCAGCTCTTCCGTCAGGGAGCGTGTGTGCGTGCGGACACATCGGCACCTTGCAGGGCCCCGTGTTTGTGGAGCCTGTTACCAGGAGGCACGTTTCTCTGCTGCGTGCCACTGTTGTGCCTCTGCCAGCTGTGCTCCCTCCTTTCCCATACGTCCTTCTGCAGGGTCTCAGCACAGCCACGTTTGAGGTACCTTGGCACTGTGAGACTGTTTGGCTCTGTTTCCATAATGCACACTACCCCAAACCCCTCCGAGGTCAATCAAACCCAGACATCTCCAGCCTTAAGGCACAAGAACTACCAGTACGTGGGTTGTCAATTCTCAGATATCACCAAAACTGTCATTTCAATTAACATTTCAGACTTTCAAGTCTGTATTTGAGGAAGGATTCTTCAAAGCAGGGACATGCATGAACATTTTTGCTAGATGTGTTCCTTAGTGAAGTCTCCCCAGTTCAGAAATGCCCTCCAGTGTGTGGTAACAGCAGCCCCCCTTTTGATTTTCTACAGGGTCAGGAGGGTGTAGCTTCAGCTCTGGCAGCCTGCAAGATCCTTAAAGAGATGTCCCGCCTGGAGACAGAGGCTGAAGGAGGACGTATAATGAAAGAGGCCAAGTATGAGCAGCTCGCTGTTGGTAAGTAGTGGCACCTTTTTAACAGCATCAGAAATTTAAGAAGCGATCGCCATTGGAAGGCAAGCAAGTGAAAAAAATACCGTTTCAGTTGTTAAAGGTCAACTGTCATGAATGATTTAACAGCCTTGCAGCCCAGGCAGTCCCAAACATTCCAGTACCACAGAAGGAGGACTGAAAACCCAATCATTCTGGAAAAATCAGTGTTCCAAGCCTGGCCCCTGGGATGTATGGAAGAAGTTACCCTCCTGCTGCATGTTGGTATTTTAAGTGTCTGATCTTAGTACAAGGGGTGTTACAGCAATGAGCAAGATAGAACAACTGAAACACTTGCAGGCTCACAGCAGCCTGGTTTTCCTGCAATATCAAGCTTGCTCTGTAAGGGCCACTAGAGCAACAAGTTTTAAGGTTTGTCTTCGCTGCTAAAAATAATTTGGGATTACCTCACCCAGAAGAGGGCTAACTGCACTGCAAAACTGCAGTGAGGCTCAGGCTGCTTTCGCAGCAGATAAGCCGCCCCTCCCTACAGCGGTAAGCATTCAGGCGTCCGCAATACCGGAACGCCAAGCCCTCTCCTCTTTGCCTGCTTTAAAAACAGATGCTGCACGCAGCTTCTCTGCTGATCCGACTTCAGTCTAATCCGTACCTGAAGGTAGCACTGCTGTGAACAGAGGGATTTAAAATACGCCACACGTGGAAACGCAGAGGCTCTTGCTCTCCCCTTAGAGGTAGTCCATCAAGCAGCTGAAGGCTCATGGAGACATTATTTATACACAAAGCACATTTTCCCCTCTTCTCACAGCAACATTATTATTTACAAAAAACAGAAGTCAGGTTCTCATATAATCACAGGGCTCCAGTAATTTAGTCATGGAATTACAGGGCCTGATCCAGTACACGGGAGCCTGCCCTTGGCTTTGGTAAGTATTAGATCAGATCCTCAGTTTTAATTTCTGGCCCAATAACACTGCCAATATTAAGGGGAGCAAACATTCTTTAAGAATGATAAATAGAACACTAACTGCAAACAACCATTGGACCATTTGTCCTAGTTTCTGAGCTCCAGGATCTGACTCTTTGTAAACAGAACTATGCCACAAAACTCTACCAAGTCTAATATTATGTCAAATAGCTATGTCTTAAAACCAAGGATTTGTTGGCTACAAGCCAAAGCTCAGCAGCTCCTTTTGTTTAGTCTGTTCAGGAGAGTGGGGACAGCTTGGCAACTCATCCTTCAAAGTGTAAGTGGATCACCCAAGAGATACAGTTTTGCTTGATATTGCCTAAAGCTCCACATGAGGCAGCTACAGAAAAGGGACTGTAACAAATACTGACATGTTTCCAAGAAGTTCCTTATGCTGTCTGTAGAAGAACTGAGAAAAAAAATTTTCTCCTCAGATAAAACAACAATAGGAAAAAACCAAAACCAAACCAACTCAAAGCTGTTAGAAGCCCCAGGCTGAGAAGGGAGCACGCAGATAGAAAGAGGTGAGAGGGAGGTACTATGAGATTTACTCCATACCTTTCTGCAAATAGTGGGAAGTTTAAAATTAGTGATTTTTTTTTTTAACCATGACAAATCTATTTCATCTGCCCTCTGCCCCAACACATGCACACACAAGCATAAAGCCACAGCAAGTTATTCCTGTGTCCAGCGTCATTCCTCTCTCCCTCCCACCTCCTCTTAGCTTGCTCAGGCTCTTTTCAACTGCTTCAGCCTTGCAGAAGTCTGGTGCACTAAGGAGCATTTAGCAGTGCTCAGGCTTTGCTGCCATCAAGCTGCACCCTACACACTCCACTCTCTTGCCTTACATCCATTTTTTCAAATTTTTTAAATTTTTTTCTTGTTAAGATCTGTTTGTCTGTGTTCCCTTTACTTGGCAGAACTGTTCAGTGAATGCTACCACAACAGCGAGGAGAGAGCCTTTGCACTGTTGGTGAGGAAAAATCAGTGCTGGAGCAAAACCACCTGCCTTCAGCTGGCTACAGAAGCGGACGCAAAGTCTTTCTTTGCACATGATGGTGTCCAGGTAAGTTTTACAGACCCTTCCCTCACCATCTCTACCCCAGGGCTTTTAAACATGATGTTGGACACAGAAGGGGAGAGCACAGCAACTGAACAACGCTATGAAAATATTCCCCCAAGAGAAATTCTTTGGGGAGGGGGCTCTTCCCTCTCACTAGCACCATACAAAGAGGACATTATACCACATCCTTGGCAAAGCAGCACAGTTCCCCCTTTACCCTCCTTTCATCCAGCTGGCCCGCAGACCAGTGCGCTGAGGAGAAGGTTTAGCCCTTATTCCATCCTGGGCTTTTTCTTCCTTCTGTGTTCAGGGAGAAGCATCAGGAAAGCACTTTAAATCTGCCTGAGGCATAATGAAGCAGCTCTAAGACGTGAGGTAACTCCTTGTTCAGATTCAAGGAAGAGTTAACTGATAAATCAAATTACTATTCAGCTTTGTCCTTGCAACCCGAGTCCTCTCCATATACACAAAGCTAAATTAAGAGTGATGGAGCTTTTATCTCCCAGTGCCTGACTTGCACTTTCTTAGTACTACAGATGTTGCTTAAATCCACTTGGCTTCCTGTTCTTTCCACTGTCCTCTTCATAACTCTTTGCATACTCAACAACATCTGCAGAAGGACGCGCAGAGTGCCTGTTTGCTCTGAAGGTGTGCCAGCTCTTTAGGTTTCCCGAGCATTCCCTGTCTCAGGACCCACAGAACATAGGTGCACTTCATCTGCATGTGTGTTTTGGTGACGCTAAAGCCATCTCTTGTCTTCTTGACTTTCAGGCCTTCCTGACAAAAATATGGTGGGGAGACATGTCTACAAGCACACAGATCCTGAAGTTAATCTGTGGATTCTGGTGTCCTTTGCTCATCTACACAAATTTAATAGCATTCAGGTACAAACATAACTAGTCGGGTACAAGAGATAAGTCAGGGATGAACAATAAGCCATAAAAAATATGCAGACTCAAAATTTCTCACCTAAGTGATAAAAACAGTAATATTGCCTCAGAGTATCAACAGATTATCATATTATCCGTATTATCAGATAGCCACGAGCAAAGCTTAAAAACACAGGACAAGAAATCAATTATGATTTTCAAATTTAATGTCTTATAAGATCTCCATGTTAGTCTTTTGCAAGCATAGCTTTGGAGTTCGTAGTTTTCAGCTTTTTGTCACAGTGAAGATGGCTAGAATCTTAGGCTTTCTTTAAAAACAAAACAAAAGAAAAATAAAAAGCAGCCAAGATGCTCAGGCAGTCATAAGAATACAGGAACTGAAACTTTGAGAAAGCTTCCTAATATTGTGAGAATCATATACAAATAATAAAAACTGGCATTATGGAATGGCATCCTGGTATGAAATATGTGTTTCTTAACTGTTAAACTACAACAAACAAGTTTTCCTCTTGCTTTTTGAATTCTGACTTGAGACTTTCCTTACGCCAGCATCACTAAAGATGACCTTCTTGCCATAGTGGCAGCCAGATTCACAAATTCAAGGAATTTAATGTGTATTTTGGCAAAGTTTTCATGGAAAGGCTTAAATTTTGATTCATAATCAAAGTAAACCTTTACAAATCTGTTCTGTTGAGAATATTTTTTGCCTCCTTTTCCTGGAAATGCAAAAGTTGATACCTTGATCTCTACTGCTCCTGGCATTTCCTCTCTTGAATGCTACCAAGAATAACCAGGAACAGAGCATTGGGGTATTGTCTTCTAGGACTGACTGAGGGGTTTATTTCTGTTCAAATCCTGAGTAATTTGAGGAAACTGAGCATCCTGCTCCATTTTTGTGAAGCATGCCAATTATCAGTTGTCTGAATCTTGTGGGTGACTTCAGCCTTCTTACAAATAAACAGAAGTTGCAGAGGTAAGGATTACGCATTCTTTGGTGTTCCTGCTCCGGCAGGGGGATTGGACTAGATGATCTTTCGAGGTCCCTTCCAATCCTTAAAATTCTGTGATTCTGTGATAGCTTCTCAGTGGAGCAAGTCCAAGATAAATAAATGTTAACAGTTCTGTATGAACGCCAAGTTAGTATGAAAAATTGCTAACCACTATCCTTCAGCTAATGAGTTTATTTCCTTACAGTGAGGAAGAACAATCAAAGAACGAGCCAGAGCCATTCAGAGAGCTGGACAGTTTAGATACAGAGAGGGCTCTCTTTTTTTCCAAGGAGGAAGATAGGTAAGTTTAAAAGTATTAGTTAATATCACTTTTGTGGCAACAATCAGAGAACAGGATGCTTCTTGGAGATTAGTGACCAGCTAATGATCTAAGGAGGAGCTGAAGGACCACGAAAGTCACTCCTCCTCAGAACATGCTGTGCCCTCCGATTACTGCTGTTGTTGCACTTCAAATAGAACACAGACAATAAACAGGGATATAGCACTGTTTTGAGGAGACGCAAATTGTTCTTAGTAGGTAATTTCTACAGAACAAGGAATCTCCTGAATACCCGAGGAATCAGAAAGCACTTGGTGAGATTCCCTTCAGCTCACAATGGCTGATATACATTGGATTTAGGAACTAAGCTGCTATCAGATTACTAAACTGAGCAGAAAGAAGGCTTCCAGCAAACCTTACATTATTTGAGTGCATCACTACGTACTTCCCTACAAAGGCAGCAACATAAGTACTTGCAAACATCAGGACCTGGGAATTTTATATTAAGTCAGCTTTCCACCATATTAGTGCTCTTTATTTCTGTTTTAAAAGATGGGTCCTGAGAAACCTGAAGTACAACAACAAACTTCTGAGTTAGAGGGAGCATTACACAAGTGGGTAACTGAGCACAAAGATTCTGTCAGTTGATTGTGGTCATTCATAGATCTGTGAAACAGAACTTCTGAATCCCACCCTATACCTCTGCCACACACTCATTACCAAAACCTGGGAGGCTACAAGGAGTTAAGTCAGGATAGGAAGACTTCTGATTAGGACAAAGTCCTCTTAACGACTAAATAGCCACTTGTACTGAGCATGTGCTTTTCAGTGATTTAAACAGAACTTCAGAAACACTGAACAACAGCAGTGAGAAAGCATCATCCGCAGTATGAAGTGCTGGACCAAGTAACAGTTATTAGGTTCTGGTTTTACTTCTGGCATTTAACTGCCATTATATTGGAGAAAATCATTTGTTCTTCTCACTCCCTCCCTAACCTATAAAACAGGTGTAAGAGCATCTGCCTCCTGGGAGCTACTCATAAGCAGTGTCATAAAGCACTTCCACATCCCAAGTGAAGCCAGGTTTGGTCATTCTGTTGTGTGCTCCAATTGCTATTATCTTCCCAATTTATTTTAACAAAGAGGATCTCTTCTCCCAGATCTATTTCAGCATATTACAGTAAAGCTGCAATTATCTGTTTATTATATCAGCCTGTTACCATGGGAACATATCTTATGATGTCATAAATTGAGAGGTAGTACAGAATCAGGCACACAGAAAAGACTGGCGTTGTGGAGAAACTTTTCCTTGAAACAAATGTATTTAATAATTAGAAAGAATGTCAGGGGAAATTAAAAACCAGGGACGTGTCATTGTTTATTTGTTGCAAGTGAAATTTAAAACATACCCTAGTGTGCACATCCTTCATTAGGGATCACACCTCTCAGAGTCAGAATCACAAAATTAAAGATCCAATAACATCCCTGCTTACACAGGAGAGCAATTTATGTGGAAACGAAACCTCACACTAAGATCAGATTGCTATCAAATCCAGGGAACTTGCATTTTCTGCACAGGATAATTTCCATTGCCAACAGATAGCACTTCATGTTCCAAAACACAGCAAAAACAACCCTAGATGTACAGGTTAAATTTCCCTTCAGTTATCAAAATGCTTGCATAATTCCACAACAGTCAAAGAACACCTTAATAAATAATTTATGAGGTCAACTTTTTTTGCTAAAAGGCTTCCTCTGTATTACTTTTTCTGCAATTTATTCTCATTTAATTGTAGAGGGGAGGATGCCAGTGCTTACAGTTGTGTAAAGGACTAAAGCATTCCTTCAGTAGTTCCTTCCGACTTCAGCAAGGACAGTCGAGAAACACATGCTTACTATGATCCAGCACTTTTGAGACTGGGTCAAGAAGAAGGATTGTTTAAAATAACAGCAACACCAAGAACTTCTCCATGCAAACACTGCAAGAAATTAAATTTTAGAGTCAAAATAATTAAGAACTGACTGACGAACTATATTGGCCATTTGCTTTTCTTTCCTATTATTTAGGATGACAAAGAACAATTAGCCCACTTCCCCCTCTCCTTGTGTATTTGCACAGTGTTTGTACTACATGCAGGAAGACAATGAAGTTACAAATCAAATAACATAACCAAACTGAAATAACAGGAATATGCATTTAAGTCTGATGTAGATTTGTTTTCTAAAACCTTATTTTTGACCTGAAATATTTCTGCTATGGTAATATGATCGCTCTGACTTCTACAGCCTTCCTCCTTGCCATCCCCAGCATCTGCCTGTTACTATCTTACCAGAAGCTTTATATAGAATAATACCAAGCCTGTTCCCATGAACTAATTTTAGGACATTGTCACCAAGCCTATATTCTTTTTGTTTTGCAGAGGAAACGGTAAATTAGAAGAGCAGAGCCCTTCTGAAAACACAGCGTGGGTGACATTCATGTTTACTCGGTGGAAAAAATTCTGGAGTGCCCCTGTAACTGTATTTATAGGGAATGTTATAATGTACTTTGCTTTTCTGTTTCTATTTACTTATGTCCTTTTACTGGACTTCAAACCACCTCCACCTGAGGGTCCATCTGCTAAAGAAGTTATCCTTTACTTCTGGGTTTTTACCCTGGTCTTGGAAGAAATCCGACAGGTCAGTAACCTACAGCACCTTAGTAATAACACAGTAAAACTCAAGGCAGTATTTTGAATACATTTACAATCTGTATAACTGTACAAACTTGAAGATTCCAAACATCAGGCACAGTTTTGCACAGAAAAGCAACACAGAACTTACCTTCTCTAAAGCTGTCCACCTCTCTGTCCCAGAGCAAGCTCTTCCTCCACCATATAAAGCTCCACCTCTGTTTTTCCATCCTGCTCCAACCACAGCCAGGTCAAGTGGGCTGCTAAGATTCAAGTGTCCTTCATTTTGCAAAGTATCTCTCTGATTTCACTCCCCAGAACTAGGTCCTCCCACTACAAATAATGGAAGTTATATTCTACACCTGGAAACACAGCAGACCATTCTACATCCTTTTAAGAGATTCTTCCCTGATGGGGACTGTTAAACAAAAACAAAAACAAACAAGTAAATGAGTTCAGGTTATTTGTGTTTTTCCTAAAATACTCCTCAACTCAAAACATTAGCAGATCTCTTTTTGGTTTTCTTTTCTTAAAAAAAAACCAAACCAAACTTGCCCATTACTCTCCCAGTTACTGGTTTTGGAATGTCCTCAGCTCAACAACTGAAATAACGTACAAACAATGGTCCTAGTGTGTTGCCAACAGTGGGTGCATAAAGCTGTCTTCTTTAGACAAGAAGCTATTATAAACATTTACTCTGGAAGAACAAATAGGTGTTCATTATTTAAGCGATAGGGACAGTGCAGGGAATCACAGTTTGTTACAATTTATTTGAAATTATGCAGCAAGGCCATAACCAGAGGAGGACATGGAAAATATTTGGATCAAAGAACATTTTATTAGAAACCTGTAAAACATGAAGAGTGCCAGGCTAAAACCCAATTAAGAAACCCAACTCTTTGCCTAGATAGTAAAATGTGCACTCACTGACAACTCCAGTATACAAATGCCAAATCTGTTTGTGCTGTTTAGCTAAAAATGTCCAGAAACTGAACTTTGACTGCAATTGTTGTATTAACAGCCCAAATGCTGACAAAATCTTAAATCAGGCCTCAAAAAATCTTAGGGCTAATATCACAAGAATAAAAAGATTTGATTTCTTTTTATCCAACTTTTGTGTTTCAAGACAGTAAACTGAGCTCATGTTTTAAGTTTTTTTTCCTATTACACTAGGAATTAAGTTTTTGCCTGTTGCAATGAAAGAGAAAAACGAAAGGGGTATTATGCTAAAACTCACAATGAAATAGTGAAAATGGAAACAGGACAATACTGATGATTATTTCTCTTTTCAGAGTTTCTATACAGATGAAGACACAAATTTAGTGAAAAAATGTAAACTGTATATGGAGGATAACTGGAATAAATGTGATATGGTGACCATCTTCCTCTTCATCATTGGGGTAACCTGCAGGTATGTATCTGTTCCGTGGGATGTGGTCAGTGTCAGTAGCATGGGTTATATATGTCAACCCACAGAAGAGTCTCATGTGTGTGAGAACAGGCTATGACATTTACTTTTACAAGCTTTGAGACATGTTTCTGCAATAAAAGCCTCTAAAATTCTGTGGAATCATAGAAGTTGCTCCAGAGACCACAAAAAGACATATTGGTATATTCAAACACATGTACAGAGAAGCTCTGCTTTTTTTGGCGGTCACTTCTACTCAATGTATAATATCTTACTCTTTTTTTTTTTTTCAAACAAATCTCGTTGAAGCCAAGACAGAGAGAACAGTGTCCTTTTGGCTATTTCTCATCAATGTACAGATGTAACGTTACATTCCTCTTACATGCTTATGCAAGCACAGCCGTGAAGCACTTCCCTTTTCCTAATGAGGCTATGCCTGGAAACTCAGTGTAAAATTTGAGAAAATGCTTCTCAGCAGTACTTGCTGAGATCTGATGTTTCATTTCATGTGTTCCGCAGGATGCTGAACTCAACTTTTCAAGCTGGCCGTACAATACTTGCCATTGATTTTATGGTGTTCACACTTAGACTTATACATATTTTTGCAATTCACAAACAACTTGGACCAAAGATCATAATTGTGGAAAGGATGGTAAGTGTGCAGTCTCTCTCAGATAAATACTTGTGCTTTTGGAAAAACGGAGAGTAGGAAGTCTTCTCTTTACAAAGAAAGTCAGTTTATAATCTGTCTTTATTTTTATATTTTTTAAGGCTTGTCATTTTGCACATATTCCCTTATTTATCATGAGTATTAGATGCAATAAGTTTGAACTAGATCCTTCCAAAGAGCTCTGTAGTATAATCAGTTGGTCTCAATTTGCTACCTTGTACCTTACCTAATCATTTATCCTCAGATCTGGCAGATGAAGAGTGGAGCGTCTTTGCCTCACTGCTATTCCTCCTCCTTCATAATCTGTGTACTTTCAGAGCAAAGACCTCAGACAGATGACAGGCATTTACAGAAGGGAAGGGCATTTCCTGAATGACTCTGCTCCGCTTGGGGACGTAGATCATGTTATTTTCTGGAAGTGTGAAAAAAAAAAAACTGTGAAAAAGGATAGTTTCAAGTTTCCCACAGGAGTTGTTATCACTTGTACTTTGTAGCTCCAAGTTACAATGAAAACATATTAGTACTTTGTGAGCATATGCTGGAAGATCTTGATAAAATATTTTTATTTATTACCATTCTCCTGCAGGAAATGAGACATTAGGACTACAGTGACTGTGCTTGGGTATGTGTTGGTATGCTGAAGGAGCTTTTTATTTCGGCATGTTAATCCTCTAAGACAATTAGCTCGTGGTAACTGATTAATAGGAGTTCATCTAATTGTAAGTGCTATTATAGAATCTACAAATATTTGATTTGTGATTCACAGCAGAGCTCAGTAAAAGCCCTACAGTCTAAATAAGGCTATACATTGAATAAACAGAACGACCAAGCTATCTGGATTTGTCTATAAATGCAATAACTGGAATTCTAATATGACATTTGCTTGGAGTAGCAAAAGGGTAAATGGCAAATAAATATTTGTTCTTGAACATTATCTAGCGTACAGCATTAGCAGACTTTTACTTTAAGAGAAAAAAATCAGATCCACAGCTCCTAACCCTTCCTTGCTGCATACCAAGTTAAACCAAGGCACTGAATAAATATGGTGATGTGTCTGCTCTGTTGGCATCTGACGATAACATATAAGATAACACACAGATTAAGAAGATGCAAATAAGAATATAAACAGCAGCCCAGTCAAACTGTAAAATGGGACCTTTCGTCTTCCCCCCATCCAAGCCAACACAATGCCCTAGCTTTGGTGGTTCACTGATGAACCTTACATCAAATGAAAGCACACTGAAAGTTACTTCAGTAAATGATACCGTCAAAGGTTCATCAAGTGGGTTCAAGCAAGATAATTTCCCTTACTTAAACACTGAAGCAATCCAAGATTGTATCTTATGGTCTTTCTCCTTTTTCACGTTGCAACAGAATTGCTGAAACCAGTCTGGTAGCTGCTGAAATGGCAGCTCAATGCCAGAACAGTGCCTGTTCACAGAGAGGGGGCAGACTGGAATAAAATACATCTAGATTTGCCACTGTTTTCTCTTAACTATGACATCATTACAGTCCTGCAGCATTGCCAAATTTTAAATCGACCACAAAAAAAACTAGATGATTGGTGAAAGTCAGAGAGACATCAACTATGTCTTGCCTGGCTTACATACCGTGTTTCTTAAGAGAACTCCAAGCAGCCTCCTGGAGGTCTGAAATGCCTCTGCTTTGGGGTAACTGCTCAATCCAATAATCTAATTGAAATGAATCTACAGTCCCTAATGAACTCTGTCAGATTAGACTGAAAGAGGATGAAGTGTTCCTCTTCCACCAGGGAAAAATTATTGCACTTGAAATACATATTAGATTTTTTTTTTTTAAGTAAGTGGTTTAGGATTCAATTACTTCTGCTTCTGTAGAGAAACACAATGTTTAAAAGCAGGAAGTCCTGAAAACAATCTCTCAGATGCATTACCTAGCTTGAAAATCCAAGACAGAAGCTACCTGATCCTTGCAGCCTTCAATGTCTGCTGTATCAGTGGTTCAGCATCCCTCAGTGAGCATCAGCTGTTACCAGGATTCACTGCTGCCGCAGAACTCTTGTAACTCACAGTAAAGCAGTCAATGGGACTCAGATCTCACAGAAAATCTGCATTTAAAAGTACAATGCAATTCACTTAAAAGGTAAAATGTGTTTCATTTGCAAATGTTAGATGATTGAAAAGCAAGGTTGAAATTTAAAACACGCCGTTATCTAAACATGCTATCAAAGAAAAATGCTGATTGCAGGCCAAGAACAATATGGTAACTTCAAGAGAGGAATTCTGTGCATGGAACTGTATCCTATTCCACCTCCTTCACCCTAAACAAGCTTGTAAAGAAACAATTATTTGAGCTGTTTTCATATAGAAAGACTACCGGGTTTTGACTATGCTGTTAAAGTCACCTCTCCTCCTTTTCTCTCCTCCCCCTCTCTTTTTTAGATGAAGGATGTTTTCTTCTTTCTGTTTTTCTTGAGTGTGTGGCTCATTGCCTACGGTGTGACAACTCAAGCTCTGCTTCATCCTGATGACAGCCGAGTGGAATGGATATTCAGAAGGGTGCTTTATCGTCCCTACCTTCAGATATTTGGCCAGATTCCACTGGATGAAATAGACAGTGAGGAAATTTCTTTCTCCCCCAACTTGGCCATTTTTGAATGCACACTTCTGATTAGAGCATAGAATTCCTTCCCAGTGTTGCTTTTATTTTTTTCCCAACCAATCTTTGTCCTGCAGGTCAAAGCTTTTAAATTACGATGATATAAATACTGTATTTGCAAAGAGATAATGTGCAGTGTGGAATTACATTAGAGCGTAAGGGTTGGCCCTATTTAAACAAGCTGTCTGAAATATTCACACAAGGATTTGCAGTTTTAAACACTGGCATACCTTCTTCCTCTTCAATCCATTTCCGTTCAGTTTAACCTAGACAAAGATAACCTAGTGCAAACTGAAATAATAGCACCTCCGTACATTCTGGCTGTTGTTTAACATGAGAGTGTTAAAGCAGTACAGTTCTGCCCAAAGGCAAACACTTATCTTTTAGAATAAATATTCCTCTAGAGCATTTATTTGCTCTGGAGGTAAAGCTGCCCAAATCAAATAAAGTTAGTAATTGCTTATGCGCAACATTTCAAACAAAGCAACATAAAAATAATCACAAGACATGGAAATACTTGTACATAAAGGTTCAAAGGCAACATTTCTGATGAGCAAGCAGATAAAATACAGAATAGGTCATCTCCCAAAGAAGTCTGAAGTAGTGCCACAGCATTTAGCCAGAATAATGCTGAATGTGCTAAACAGTGCTAAATGTCAGCGGTAATACTGAAGTAGGATTCAAACTTGAGGTAATATGGATGCAACCAAAAAAAATCCCATAGACAGAAGCAAACCAGTATGCACCCTTACATGTTCACTCTGCCTAGTAAGAAAAAGCATATGTCTTAGACAAGCCGAAGAAGTCTGAACAAGACAACACTCAACTTTAAATGCCCACCACGTAAGCAAGCATGGCTACAATAAAGTAATTGGAGAGAAACAACTATTTCTGGAATAGGATTCACCTCATTTGGAAATGGGTCAGATGTAGCATTCCCTAGAAACATGTTTCTCTCCACTGAGATTCCAAAGGGTGTCTTCCCTTGGATAAATAACTGGTTAAACGACAGAGAAAAAAATAATCAATTACACGGGCAACTTGCAGAAGGGAGTCATTTGTCCTGGGGCCCTCTGGGGCTCATTTGGTTTAACATCTTTATGAAACATGTGCAAAAGGAGATGGGTAATGAGGGGGACAAATTTTGCTGACAAAACTACATTACTGAGTAGTAAAGACTAAAGCTGACACCTAGGAGTTGCAGAGAACCTTCACGAGTGCTAAATCATCAAATGAAATGCCGTGTAGATAAAGATAAGGTAACGCACTCAGGGAAAGCAGTCCCAGCTGCAGTGAGCTTTGATAAAACTCTGTACTCTAAGAGGTCATGGGGGTTATCCATGGCAGTGAGGAAAAGAATTATTAGTGAAAAAATGGAGAACAAAAAAGTAAATATCATTCTGCTACTCTAAATTTGTGGATTTAATTCATAGCTGAGACAGGATACAGGGCTAGACCACTAGTCTGATGCAGCAGAACCATTCTTACTAACCTCGACTGCAAGCTCAGATGTACCGAGTAGTCTGAACTTAGAATGAGGAACCCCATTCCCAGCTTTTACTGAGTTCTCTCCTCTAACACACGTACCAGCATGAGGACTGAGAAGACACAAGTGTGTGGAGGAATACAGCTGCTAAATACTGAAAAGTAGTTTGTCTTCAGGAACTCAAAACAAGTCTAGAAAGGGTTCAGCCTTTTCAACAGAATCCCCCTTTTGCTGAACGTTGCTAAAAAGCCAGTTGTGCCAGGCAACTTGCCACTGAGTGAGCAGCCACGTTCTGGAGGTCTGCATTGTCCTAGGGTTGCAAACCTCCTGCACATTAAAGAAATGTACACGACATGATTACATTTTCACATGATCTATCAGCTGCAAGAATTGGCTCAGTAGCTCAAGCAGTCAAAGAACTGTCCTTTTAGGGTTAGGGGAGTCTTGTATGTATAGTCCTGCTAGTAGTTAACAAGGGCAATACAAAAATACTACCACAATACTGGGTTTAAGCTTTTAATGACTGTAAAACATTCAGAACAAAATTATGCTGCTGTTTATTTGCAGCCAAGATTAAATCTCATTTTAGTAATCCATGTCATCATTGCCCTTGATTTGTATCTTAGCAGTAAAGGTACTAAATATACGCATCCATCCATGTCACAAGTTGTTAAAAAAGGCATGTTTAGAGATATTCAGTTTTTATTTGCATTGAAATAGCTATGAAATGCAGCACTCCAAATCTCAGGAACAGTTTGTAATTCTTGCCATTCTTTGTTGAAAGTCAGAGATTTTGCGCACCAAAATGCAAAGCTTTTGCCTCTGCTCTAAGAAATGCATGTGGCAGTAGGATTTGTCAAAACTATTCTTTTATTTCTCTATCTTCCTTTGCAGCATCACGAATGTATCCCAGGAACTGTACATTGAATCCACTGCAGATTCTGCAGGAGAACTCACCATCATGTCCTAACAGCTATGCCAACTGGCTTGTCATACTTCTGTTGGTCATCTTCCTACTAGTCACCAACGTTCTCCTTATGAACCTCCTGATTGCTATGTTCAGGTAAGAGCGATTTCAGTAAGTATCAAGACAGAGGCTGCAAAGGTTTAACTAAATGCCCACATTTCCTACACGGCTGTTGCCTATTCAGTTTGGCATACACTAGGAATTTTCCTGCTGAATATTTTTTGATAGGTAGGCTTCTCTGATTCATAGAGTTCTTACATTCTCATCATCTTTACTCTAGCAACATTAAAGACAAGACAAAAAGAAACCTCTTTTACTGCTAAAAATGCAATTAAACATGCAGAGAAGGGTCTGGATCCCTGGCTGTGCTGCGGCACAACTCTGCAGGTGCAAAGCAGCTGTAAACTTGGCAGACTTAACAGGGAATAATCAGCACATAGGGGAAATGCTTGATGTCAACACAGCTAATAATGATTCATTTGGTTGAAGAACTGACATGGCATGTTTGCTGATCTTGCCTGAGTGAAGCGGAATTAGGTATCCCTGCCCATAGCAGGGGGGTTGGAACTAGACGATCTTTAAGGTTCTTTCCAACCCTATGCATTCTATGATTCTTAAAAAAAAAAACAAAATGTATTTTTTAACATTTGAAGACTGCAACTGCAATTATTTTAGTATCGAAGAATTTGCACGAACTTTAGATTACATTAACACTACATGCTGAACTTTTTTGTCCTTTTTTAAAGTAAACGTGGGACTATATTTTGTAATAATAACTTTACCTTGTTAAGGTAAAACCACTTCTGTATTTTTTTTCCCCAATTACAGTTACACTTTTCAAGTTGTTCAGGGCAATGCAGACATTTTCTGGAAAATTCAGCGCTACAACCTGATTGTTGAATATCACGGCCGGCCTGCCTTAGCACCACCATTTATCATTATTAACCACATAACTCTAGTTCTCAGAAGAATCTTCAACAAAATGGAACGTAAAAAAGAACATCTGGGTGAGTTGTTAACAAACATCTAGCAACTAGAGACCCTGACACTCTCCCAGGACATCCTGCACAGGCGAAACAGAAGAACAATTAAGATTTTCTTAAGCCAAGAGTCGCAATTTATTTCTAACAAGAAGTGCCAGGAGAGTACAAATGAAAAATTATGACTTATAATGTATCCTGTACTATAAACAGTTTCCCACAATGCATTTTTTATGCACCGTAGTTATTACAACAAAGGTGTCAATATGAAACTGGTTAAAGGGGTTTGATTTCTGAAGAGATAACAATGGACAGGTTTAATGAATAATGAATAGTTACTTGCTCCTGAATTTTAGTAATTATTAAGTACAGACAATCCCCAAAACATACACGAAGTCTAAAATTCTACTAGGATCAGTGGCATTGCCCAATGTGGAGACAAGCTCCCTTTCAGACACACTCCTTCTGGCTATCAAAGCATACTACTGAATATTAAAAAAAAAAATTCCCTAAGAAGATGAGTAACTGACTGGTGAGGTTATACATTCAGTAGTGTTTGGAGCATGCAGCAAGCGTGCCCTTTTAGCAATCTTTAGGAAGATACAAAACCAGTATGTTACATTCAAAATATGTCTGTGAAATTGACGTCTTTTGGTCTGTTGTTGTCTGGAACACTTAAGAACAACAACATCAGGCTTTATTCTTCAAGTTGGAGGGATTTATTCACAGTTTTTCCTTCCTATTTATAGTTGTTCTAATAAAGAAGTTCAGATGATAAAATGCATCTGAACATAAAGCTCTGCTCATTAAATACTTTGGCACTAAAATATGTCAGAAGTCCGGTAAGGTTGTAAATGAGTTTAAATGGAACCACAGAAATTGGTCCAGGCTGTCCTTTAGAACTCCGGAGTCATATCCTACTGCAAAAAGGTCTATTGCCTTCCATCACAAGAAAAAAAAATAGAAAATACTTATTTCACACTGCATTTTCATCACATGACACTCCTGCAATGGCAGGACTTGACTTTTCTTCAGCATAGCAGTCTTCCATTACTCATATAAGAGAAAAGGGAGCAAAATATAGTCTTAATTTCTTTTTCTACCTACAGAACGAGATCTTCCAGTTGGCCTAGATCAAAAAATCATAACATGGGAGCTGGTGCAAAAAGAAAACTACCTTGTAAACCTTGAACAAGAAAGGAAAGAAAGCAGTGAAGAAAGGCTGAAGGCCACATCTAATAAGTAAGTTATTCTGACCCCCAGTAAGTGTACCTTGTAAGTCTTCACCTTTGAATGAGATACGCATCCAGGTGCTTGGAAAGCTTACATGAAGAGTCCAACTAGAATGCAGTTAGGAAATACACAGTCCATGAAAAATGTGAGAAGACAGCATCACTACCATATTAGAAGAGTTTTTGGCACTCTTGAAGTATGCACAATTAGAGACCTGTGAGCTCCAGCCAAATCTGCAGTCAAGCTCAATGAAAATCGTACTCATGAAGAAATGGCGGAAGAATAGTTCTTTTGCTATACTGCAGTTCATGTACTTCCATCCCCTGCAGGAATTCAACATCAACTTTTGAACTGAAGTTTAAGATATCTTGAATTACCCCCCACCCACAGATGCAGAGGAACAACTGTGTACAGCTTTATGGCATGGGACTACAGTTTTCCACAAAAATTAATGATAGTGGCTCTAAAATTGCATTTTATTAACTGAGTGTCCATTTAAATACTTCTCTAAAATATCTCTCTGCTAGGAATATCACTTAAATTGGTTTAGTATTCTAAAGAAAGAAAGTGCTAAATTATTATTCAGAGGTTTACTCTGAATTAGTAAATGTTTACTTTGTGTCTTTAAATGAAACAAAGTAGTTACATGCAGAGAAAACAGAAACATCTAAGGCAATACTGAAAGCCAGACAGCAAAGCCTTCTTTAAAGAAGCTTTTAACACCCACTTCAGCTGTTGGTGATAAAATTGACTTCAAATAAAGGCGCATTGGGTGTGAAAGTTATCATAATAAGAAAGCACTGCGGAGATGTTCTTGTGCTGTTTTCTTTCTGTGCTTTCAAAACAAACCTCCCATATAGCAGAGCCCAGAAGAGATAGGAAAAGGTTCCGTTCAGACTGGAACTGGCCTCAGTTCTCATACCAGGATCAGTTCACATCTGGTACAGCTGGGACATAAGTGGCTGGAGAGACAGAGCTGGACCTATGGATCCTTTCTGCTGTTCTCGATCTCCACAGCAGCTGGGGCTACGTGGTCTTTGGCAGAAGCTGAACGGCTGCTGTAATCTGTGTGAGTTTATAATGAGTCCCTGGGCAACAGGTGCATGAGAGTGTCCCAGAAATGCTGCTCTCTTCTGTGAATACTTGCAGGAACACCTCAAAAGGACAAAACTCCTAGGTGGATGTCTCAGCAGCGCAGAATTGCCAGTGAAGGGCCCATAGCTCTAGGAAATTTTTGTGGTTTAGGATTTCTTCTGAAGCCTTTTATTTTTGCTCAGTGTGTCTGCTTTTTTTTCACAGGGTGGATAATTTGTCTAAATATTTTAGTGCATTGAAAGAACAAGAAAAGAGGTTTGAAGTTATGGAAGCCCAGGTAAGTAATAGTTTTACAGGCATTTATATCAGCTTTAGGATTTCACCATGTTTCTCTCATTTAATGGTGTTTTGGCAGGCCCTGTTTAGAGATAAAGGGAGGAAGAAATGGTTGTACTATGGTTTCACTTTCCTTATTGTTTTCTCTCTGGTGATACACACATGTAAAGAAACATTTCTGACCTCCAGTAGAAAGGACAAAGTGGAATACAGCATTTCTCGCTCTCTTTCCTAGTTTACTTGTGAAGTGTTTATTTCCTTTGTTAAGGATGCTTCTGGAAGCAAACGCTTTTTCTACCCCCCTCCATTCCTTCTCCCAACCTTTTTCTTTAAAACTGTCAACTTTGAAAATACCTGTATGCTGTCTGATCTGACCTAGACTAATCTTCTTGAACATCTTTTTTTCCAATTTTCTTAGATATCAGATACCAACATCGCAAAGGGAAGTATCTAACATACAAATGTGAAACATAAATAATAGAAGGAAACCCTATCCTGAGTTTTTGATTACAAACCCTTGAAATATAAACAAACATTTTTTAAACAGTCTGAAAATGCTCAGCATTACCATGTGCTATATAGCACAACTGTTATTGTTTTCTTTGTCCCTAGAACTCCTCAGTGTAATTTTGGCCTCGCTGAAAGCTCCTTATCTTAAAACTCCCATTGCGGTTTCCCTCTCCTTTCTTATCCATTTTATGGCTTCCTGAAAAAAGTCGTGCTATTCAGTGAACAATGTTGACATCAAATACAGGTCCAACAGGAACACACAAGAAATGCTTTAGTAAGGTTGTGCCAGCTTGAGATAACGCAATATACTCACAAAAAAAGGACGGTATTTAATACAAACCTTCCTCCAAGACAGTTCAACTATTTCTTAAAAAAAGCCAATAAACATATGTGGTATCTCTGATGCTGCTTCAGTCTGCTGCCTAGGCTCTCTCTCTTGCAAATTTAACAATAAAGTATTACAAAAATTAACTGATGTATAAATTACAACCTATTTTGTAGATTTGCTACTGTACAGCTGTTATCTCCTCAATGGCAGAGGTTTTAACTAAAACCAACCTCTTGTGCAACCAACCAGCTCCAAACTATACCCGTAAGTATTGAAAACAATCATGGAAAAGCTAATTAATACAGCTGAACAATTTAGTTTAAAAAATGCAAGGAAAAAAAAAAAAGGGTTGGAAAGGAACCACATAAGGAGGTACCTAGAAGTAATGTAAACAAGGAACGGAATTTTTATACTTCAGAATTTAAAAAGTACTTTTTTCAAAATATATTTAACAGCTTTGGGGAAAGGACCGTTGCTTAGTGTGATCTCATCCAGCATTAAGCATGTAAACAAGT
Source organism: Pterocles orientalis (assembly GCA_011057875.1). Taxonomy (NCBI): domain Eukaryota; kingdom Metazoa; phylum Chordata; class Aves; order Pterocliformes; family Pteroclidae; genus Pterocles; species Pterocles orientalis. Next base: position 222,026 of record WKFP01014004.1, on the reverse strand, counting down.
ATCTGTTTGCCACGGGGTTTCTTGAGAGCATTGTCTTGATTCCTGAGTCCATGAGATAGTACTACCAAAGTATTACCAAAACATTTAATATGCAAAACTATAATCATTAAAAATAAAAATTGAGCAAGCCTCCTACTTTGTTTTAATCAACACAGCTCATTTGCCTTCTGAGCTGCAACTTTTTCTGTCAGTTAAAAATCGTGTCCTGTGTCCCAGTGCTCCACTGTTTAAAACATTAGAGACAGAAAGAGTATTTCTCAGCCACCACAGGATATCGAACACAATAAAGACTTTGGAAATTCTTCTTAATTATCTGTTTTGTTATCCACCTATTACTATTTATTACACAAAAAGCCCTCCAAAACCCATAAACTGACCGTATATATACTACATGGGAAAAATAAGCAGCTGGAAACTCAGCAAAGTTGTGACGTGGTAAGACCTCAAGTTACTCAGCCTTGAACTAACCTCACACTTGACTTAATTCCATTAGAAGCTTGTAAAACACATATGCAAATTGCTTCATTAGCAACATTCCAGTAAGAAAACCCATCCTGCAGCATGTTCCCCAGACATTTTAAAACTGTAGCTGCATAAAAATCAGAAACTTAAATAGGTGAAAAATAAAAAGAAACCTGTTTTTATCATTTCCTGAACACATGCAAAGTAACAGATTCTACAGTATCTTTTTTATTTGGGATTATTTTCAACATTTTAAAGTTTTTTAAGCAATTACTATTATGTGTCCCTTGTCATAAGGCTTTTAAACAAGCACGTGGCTTTTACAATCCTATTAGGTGTGATGAACACCAACGCAGAAGTGCCTTTGCCAGAAAGAAGTGGAAGAGAAGAACGTGCAGATTAGTCCAAGACTAACATCACATACAGTGATAATTAAGTTTTATTATTTCTTCAGATTAAACCTTTTGTCCTACTGAACTACTGTAGAAGGAACATCCTGATCTCATGAAGCCTAAGGCCCAGCTCTCAGCCTTTATCCAAGCACTGTCAATGTTTGACACTACTGAGGATTTCTTGGTCTTCCTCCTGCAATTTTTTGGGCTTTCTTCCCTCTTGCTCCTATATCCCTTGGTCCTTTCTCCAAAATTCCATTCCACAGATAGCACAAAAACCTGTCTCCTCTGGGATGACTCTACCACCTTATTTTCTAAATATGACATGCCTTCTGTTCTCCAAATACCATACCCTGAATCAAACACCATCATTGCTAATTTCCACATTTCTCTGTTGAAGGGTAATCATTTACGCACTAAAAACCGATCCACTTTCTCGGCCAAGAAAGCAAGTTCATATTTCTGAGTTGCTTAGAAAGGAAATCAAGAAATAGTTTCCACAGGAAGGGCCTGGAATACTGAGCTATTACAATTCACACAGTTCCTGAAGTCCTTGCAACCCTCAAACTGCACTCACCGTCTTCTCTTCCCACGCTGGCTTCTGTGAGGTCTTTCTTTGTCGGCATTCCTTCTTGAGGGCTCCTCACTCATCCCCAGAAACGGGAATCTCATCGCGTGGTCCTCAAGTGTGTGGTGTCATGCAGTCACTTTCCAAACGCAAAGCAAGTGACCCTCCCGCAGTCAGAACAGCCTCTGCTGCTTGCTTTTTTAATGCCAGATCATAACTGCTGTCAGCCTGCCGCTATTAGAGATTTGCCTTTACGTATCACACCGCATGAACACTGCATCTACACCTAAGAGGTTTTCTGACTTAATTTTAGTTTTCTCTGTCAAAGGTCAGGGAAAAAAAAATCACTTAGTGATTTGAAAGAATGTATACTAGGAATTTGGACTGTTTGTCATTTCTTTCATTACTTAAACTGGCATGTACGTTTTTAGCATTCAAAATGTAGCTGGCTTTATGAGAACTTTGTATGAAGAGATACACCAATAAAATTAATATTACCACCGTCCTTTAAAGGGAAATTTCTTGGAATACTATAAACAGCACCAGAAGGGAGAAATATTAGGTTGTGGTCATTCTTAAACTGATAAGCTTCAAGTGAACTTAATTTCCTCCTGCATATAACACTGCTTCTATGCAACATAAACGTAGGTTGTGCAAAAGCTTTCTCTGTTACCAGAGACAGAAAAAAAATCTCAGATCTGATACAAATACCTTTCCGACAAGTCTTTTATTAATAGATATTAATCTTGTTATCGTAAAACAGGCATTTGTCCTGTTTATTCCGCTGTGTCTCAGACCTCAATGACCCCATCAACAGTGATGGAATTTCAGTACTGTCCTACCTGTTCTTCACCCCAGGCAAGCAGAAGTTATAAAACCAGTAAGTTTGTACTGAGATACATTTTTTGTTAGAAAATAATGCATATCTTACAACCAGCATGCCCTGCTCTTGGCAGCAGCTTCCATTCTGAAATGGCTGCTATTTTAATTGTGATCAGCACATTCATTATCCACTGGAAACCAAAATCTATCCATTTGGAATTGTTTTGTCCCACTCATGTGCACTGGAACTGATGCATTTAGCAATGACCCATTACTTAATGTGCATCGACATGTATACTGATGAGAAAATACATTTTGCTTTTAAATTAAAAGAATTTCAAAAGATGGAGCAACATTACTGATTTTACATTGTTTTCTGTTTCTGCTCCCAAATGATGCATCTGTTCAAACACAAAAACCCACATGATTTGGGCCTACCAGTCAATTATAAGATGCTGACACCCCCACAGAGGAAGTAACCTCCTCAAATATCCTTCAGAGTTTGAGCAAGCAAAGTATAGCGAGAAAGAGCACAAATTCAGAAGCAGTAGTCTTTCACTACATGGCTATAAATACCAACACCGAACTTGGTTAATGTAGAATACTGGCAAAAAAAGATCAGTCCAAACTGACCTGAACTCATTTGAGTTTCAAATCATATAACCTTTCAAAGAATTTAATATTTCAATCTTATTTATAAAATTTGTTAACATTCTGTGTGAAAAAATAATCTGACATTCACTGCAATGTGATTCATTGTATGAGGTGATTCTCTATATATTTTTAAATGATTGAAAATATTAAAACTGTGAATTTTAGGAGACTTGAGGGAGAAGTTACAAAAGGGCAAGCTTAGAGTAACATTCTAGAAGATTTTTGAGACAATTCTCTAATCAAATAAACTGAGTATTTGTTAAAACTCCTATAGCTGCATCAATCAGCACGGTTCAAAGAGACGAAGAAATCAAGCTGCAACTGAAAATTTATTGCATACCAAAAAACAAAAAAGTATCCAGTTCGGGTTTAAATACCTCATTCCCACCAAATCCACACACAGAATCATTGTGGAAGCAGGGCCACCTGGAAAGGACATACAAATGTGCAGGCCAAGAACCATCCCATCATATCCAGTATGAGGATATAGAACAGTATGAGGAAAAGCTGCTGCCCAACTTAACAACTGAAGCTGTTACAAATTCTGATCTACCCTCCACATCATAAGACTTTGCTGAAGCCATCCTGAGCATGTCTGCACCCAGGGTGTATCCAGCGTTGTACCACTCCGCAGGAATCAACTTCTTAAAAAAATCTTTATCCTGTAACACTGAATAAGGTAAATATAAAGCCAATCTTAAAAAAAAATATTGGTTCTGCCAGTTCCCACCTCGGCCCTCCAAGATTGTGCACCATTGTGCTTTCACTCTCAATGGCAATGAGAAAAGGATGTATATTTAAAAAAAAAAAAAAAAAAAAAAAAGGTTTTCCTCCCTGGGACAGGGCTGGGAGAAATCACATCTAGTGGAAGACTACGTTTTGTTTTCATTGTTTAAAAATCTCTACATAATTAATTAATATAATCTTTGTTCCAGGATTCTACAGGATTTGGGAACAGCTCTAAATCTGGGGGTTAGTAGGAAGCCTTGCAGCCTTTTATCTAACACATCTTTTTCTTTGGTGCTCAGGGCTACTTCAGCTCCAGAGCAAGCCCCAGGGAGCTGCTCAAGCAAAGAAAGCATCCTTTATTCTCTCCTGCTAGGGTGCAACTATCTTGTGCCCACAGACTTCTCACGAACAAAAAGTCTGGAGTATATTTTAGGTAGCTTAATTTCTAACAATATAAAATGTTCTTGGCGGCTACAATGCAAACCGTTAGACAAAAACCTATCACATGGCTTCCAGACCAGAAAAAATGTCAGAGAAAAAAACCAAAGACAATACAAGGCCTTGGATGTCTCCAATGTGCTCCATTCTTCAGGACTCTTCCTCCTCCCCTTCATCATCTACTTTAGGTCGGAAATTTTTCCTGTTCTTCTTCTTACTGCAATGGAATCCAACTGTTTCCACCAAGGGCTCTTCACCTGCACCACTAAATCCTGCACTCAGCCTACCTTCTGTATTCAGGTCCCCTGCCACCACGCACTCCTCCTCCTCTGTTGCCTTTCCACTTCCACTATCTAAGTGCCCCAGCTCTATCTTATCCTCCTCCCTCAAGTCATCAGTCTTCTTAAGAAGTTTTCCTTTCAGATCTGTTTTCATATGTTTCTTATCATCCTCCCCTGCTGATGTTTTCTTTTCCAGTCCATCAACACCCCTTTTTATTGGTTTGGTGAAGACAATCCTCCCAGCTCCACAGCTGGAAGGATCCTGGTTGAAGTATGGGGTGTAGCTATCTTGAGTAGCTGAGCTTTTTTCCTCCCCTCTTTTCTTCAAACCCTCTAGAAATTCCATGGCCACCGCCCTGTTAGTCTTGTCAGTAGACTCTGAAACTCCATCTAGGCTGTATTTGGTCCAGCGCTCTGGGTGTGCCACATAGTCAGGCACTGCAGGAGAGGTTTTGGGAGCCTGCAGTGGTTTGGCTTGCTTTTTCAGGCTTTCTGGAACTGTGTTACTTGAAACTGTGGCTGGAGGCAATGGACGTTTAAATCTCCCATCAACAACATTATCCTCAGGCATTGAGGGCACAGACAACTTGGCTGCCTCTTCCAGGCAATCAAAAATGCTCTGGCTACGAAGAGAGAACGTAGAACTCATGCCCCTCAGATGGAATGGCTGGACAGGAGATCTGTGACTGATGTTTGAAGATTCAGGGGTTCCCCCTGATCTGTAATCCCCATCATCTACAGATGGCTCCTCAGGAGATATTGTATCAACTTCTGCTTCATCCGCTAACCCCACGTCATCGGAATCAGAATCGCTGAGCGACACTGTGTCTGAGGGCAGAGCTCCTTCATAGTCTGTGGCACCACCAGCCACTATCCCCAGAAAGGGTTCACCTCCATCCTGATCTCCCATCTTTGAGCTATTACTCCACCGAGGTCTTTGACATAGGCCCAGGGACAGCTGCGAATACGGTTTCCCAAATGCCCAGTGAGTTTAGTGCCTAGAATACAAAGGAGCATAAAAATTCAACTGCGAAATGAGAACCAAATAGGAGACTATAATTCCATGCCATGCAAAATAATCATTACTGCAATATCACAGCAGCTGTACTTCAGGGATGCCTAAGCAACTTTCCTTGAAATAATAACATTACTTAAAGAATGAATGCACATAAAAATTAATACAAGACTCAATACAAGATATGAAGTAATTAAAAATAACATTGCACAGCAAATTTCATTAAAGGTTACAGCAGATTCAGTTACTAAAAGATGAGCATAGTTTTTTTGAGCAAATATGAACATCCCATTAACTGTCTTACACATCTCCCAAGAGACAGCAATGTCCTCTCCAAATTACATCCTACATTTATCATGTTGTATAAATCCACAAAAACACATCCTAAAGTCTCAACCTTTCTTTTGACCATTATGATCCTTTACTGCATTAGCTACTTTACCTCCTGTCCCAATAACCATTAGGTTCTATTATAAAGGACACCATCACTGATCAAGGTCAGTGGCAGAAAAGCCACAAAAACATCAGGGCTACAGTTTCAGGATTGCTTTAAAGTGACATAAAGTACAAACTTCACTCCTTCCTTGGCTTTAAGCTCTCATGTCATTACTAGATTCCTCGAATCACAAAACGAGCCAGCTCAAGAAATCAGTCCCACTGGATTAAGAAAACTATTTGTACATGCCATGCCTGTGCATGAAAACAAGGGGAGGGTGCAACCAAGGGTCTGCAAGAGCTGGTCTCTCAGTCAGTAAAAGACAGTGTGATCTGAAGCCTGACTGCCAGTAGCGGCTGCAATACCTGATTCACTCTGCCACCTGCTCGAAGGGAACTTCGCAGAACTGAGGCGCTTGGTGATCACACTACCACTAGCTGGGCAATCAGAATCAGACTTGGCAAACATGCACCTCAGTTAAGCTCACCAAAACCTAAGCTACAGAAACAGTTTAATATATTATTAGAATAAGCTCAACTACCTAATTATAGGTTCTTCTGGAATGATGCAGTAAACAGACATGGAAAGTCTGTTAGTCACTCACTTTCTCTTGAGACTGAGTCAGCTTCCCCTCCTGAGGGTCAGTTAAAGCCACCAAAGATCTCAGCACTTCCACCCTAGAAAACAAACATTTCCATCAAAATACTGGAAATGTAGTTTTAAAATGAATTTTAAAAATAATTCCTTCCCTCTGAATCATCCAAAGCTGCAGAACTGAGTTCTAAATCTGACACAAACTCATGCTAATATAAGTCTGCAGATATTCCTGGATTTCTGGCAAAAAAACCCAACACACAGCCTAATAAGGCAGGCACCACTTTATTTACCCAGTCTTCACATTCACACTGCCAACCTTATTGTGTAGAACAGAAGACAGGGTTTAAAAAAATAAAACTGTTATTTGCACGTGCACTAAACTATTACTACATGAACAGTATTAAATGCAGCTAAGAAAATAAAAAAATTGTAGTTACACATTGTAAGTACTAAATGCTGCAAAAAAGAGACCATGGATACCATAGAGTTGTGTTTTCAAAGAAAGGTCATTTTCACAGTTAGGGCCTGATTTTCACAAGGCATTAAAACATAGAAAAACTTCTGAAGAATTCAACAGACTGAGTGCTGTGTTCCATATAAAGTCTGGTTGTCTTTGACAAAAGAGATCTGATGATTGCTTTTGAAAACATTGCCCTCAGTGTAACCTCTAAATGGGAACTAATAATCTGGAATCATATATCCTTCTGCTTAGTTTTGTCACAGCCACAATCGAAAACACAGCCTCTCACTAGCTACTATGAAGAAAGTTAACTCTGTCTCAGCTGAAACCAGGACACACATGAAAGTAATGACTACAACCCAAAAGAGACACTGAAGCACACAACTATGACTAGAACAGCTGGTTTCAGAAGGCAGTGTAAGCGTTCATCCCAGGCTGTGAATCAGGGTACATCGTGTCTGAGGGCAGTTACACAGAAGGGAAAATTTTTCTCCTAAGGAGATGTTTTAGCCTTAACAGCATTAGTAGCCAACAACACCCTGACCCTTACAGAGACCAGGCAGACTCACAGGTTTGTTATGGAGGCGTTAGCACAGCACAGCTCGGACAGGATGGCCTCTCTCTGCACAGGAAGGCCCCCATTAGACTGTTCCATCCTGGTCTTCTGCAAACAGGCTCTGCACATCCTCCTGCAACCTGTGAGGAGAAGAGAGAGCCCAGTCACCTCAAACCACGGCCAACAGCCCGCTCTCATCGCGGAGATAGCACTGCAGCAAAGCCTGCCGGCACCTGTCTGCCGACCATAGCACGGTCCTTCGGGACGGTGCCCACAGAGGCTGCTAGGCCAAGAGAGAGGGCAGCAGGCCCGCGCCCCAGCTCACACCTCTAGGGGCTACCACACCCTGGTGAGAGGAAACCACAGAGCCCGTGGCCTTGCCCAACACCACAGGTGCAACGCGGCCGTCCTGCCTGCCTGCCTGCCTGCCTCCCTTCCCCGGGCCGACATCCTGCTGGGTACAACCCCCGCCCCGCCTCGCAGGCCTCCGCACACCCGGGGGCTGACACCCGTGAGGAGCACTCACGACACAGAGGCGCCCGGAGCCCCCTCCCGCCGCGCACCGAGGCCGCGGGCCCACCGCCACCCCCGGGCGCACGGTGGGAACGTGGAGAGGAAACGGCCCGTACCCCGGCCCAGCGCCTCCTCACAGCGGCCGCCCGCCTTTCCCGCCTCTCCCCCCAGCGACAGGCGCGGTGACGGCCCCGCGCGGGGCGCGCTGGGGCACCGAGTCCCTGCCGGCCGCCACGGGGCAGTGCTGGGCAGCGGCGAGACTACAACTCCCAGCAGGCACCGCGCCGCGGAAAGGGCGGGCAGCTGGAGGGGCCGCACCTCCCGCAGCGCTTCTCTCCTTTGCGTTCTGGGAGCCGTAGTCTCCCCCTTCCCGCCGACGGGGGACATTTTGAGAGACGGGGCGTGGGGAAAATACCACGGGCCTGCCGCGAAACGGGGCAGGGCTCTCCTCTCCGCTGCCACAGCGACGGAGGGACTACAGCTCCCAGGGTGCACCGCGCCGCCCGCCCGCCATTTTGCAGCGTGTGAGGGGCTGGGGCGGTGCTGGCGCTGCCGCCTGCCGAGGGGCGGGTTTGGGGCCCACCCGTGCGGCCCGACCAGGCCTCGGTGGCTGAGGCACGACAGACGCCCCGTGGGCTGCCCGGCGCCGGGAGGGGGCCGGCGGGGCGGGCACGGAGCCGCCTCCCTAAAGAGTCTGGAAAAAAACGTGTCCAACAGCTTCTTTTCTCATCAGAAAAGCAACGTTTGGCCACAATAAAAACTTAAGAGGAAGTGTCTGGGTTTTTTGTTGTGTTCTTTCTTTATGTATTTATTTTCTAAACAGAAAACCCCAAGTCACTTGGGGCGTAAAACCACTATCCATCCATAAAAAGCTTCAATTTTCTGTCCCAGAAGAACATTTTTTTGTGTGTGTGTACATTGAGAAGTGGAATTCTGTCTGAAAATGTTTTATTGATGTTGGCCTAAGACACCTGATTTATTTTTTTTCCCTTTCTTCAGCTAAAAGTTTCAATGTTCATGTTTCAGTGGAAATATACTTCCCAACTGGCTTCAATATTTACCCTGTTTACGTTAAGGAAAAAAGGCAGGGTTTAGCGTGCCGGGGCTGTGCCAGCATGGGCTCTGCAGTTTGCAGGGCTCATCTCCACCCTTTCCCTGGCTCTGGGTCTCCTCCTGCCTTGCCTGGCCCTGGGGCTTCGGCATTGAATTATTGCCTGCAAAGAAAGGTCACGGGTTTCAGAGCTCCCTGCTCCTAGGGATTTGCTCTAGCCCTTGAACATGAGCAAAGCTCATCTACACCAATGTTTTGCAACAAAAGACAAAATTACCATGTAGTCCCACTTTGATTTTTAGTGGCACTTTAATTTCCCCCCCCCCAGCATCGCAGCCCACTGGTGGCTTTGCCGATGGTGCGGCCAGGGAGGCTTCACCGGCTGCCGTCAAGCAGGGCCCCACTGTGAGTCACCCGTAATGTAAACCGCAGCCACTTCATTTGCATCGTCAGTTTTTAAATAACGTACTTTTGCCTGCTGGAGTGTTGCTAACAACAATTAATTTATGAGACGAGAGCTGTGTTTGGAATACATTTGGCAGCAATGAGGAGGTTAGCACAAAATGTCTTCTGGGTGGCTGGAGTCGCGCTGTAAAACAACAGCTCTAAAGGTGTTTCCCCATTTGGTGATCCTGGTTTTTTAACGTCTACACATATGGTAGTACAGTCATAGGCACTCAAACGGGTTCCCAGCTGGAGGGTGGGAGAAGGGAAAACATGAGTCTGCTGGTAGGCGAGCAGGAACGGATAGGAGGAGGGTAGTAAACAAAAGGAGCCAAGAGTAAACTGTGGGTGAAGGCTCCAGTGCTGTGTAGCACTGTCTGGGGTGCCAGGACACACCTGGTGTGAGTCTCTGGGGGTACTACAGGGCAGGCAAGAAAAGAAGGTGGAGTAAGCAGTGGTGTGTCCCATTTTTGTGAGGCTGGAGACAAGCAGGGTACACCGCAGGCTGGTGCAAACGATGGCGTGCTTTTGTTTTGAACCCTGGTTCAATGCTAGATGGGGGCTCAGAGGGACAGAAGAGGGCAACGCCACCTCCACCACATCCATCCCTTGTGGATGTGGGTGCCTTCAGGGATGAGCCCCATCCCTCCATTTCCAGAGGCTACAAATTCTCATTTTTTTCCTGGCTGCCAAGCGTGTTGATGATCAAGGTCACATTCCAAAGCTGGCTGTAGCCTTTTCCTCCTTCCTGTCTTTTTGCAGAAGATTTAGTATCTCGCACTGCAGAGAACTGGAGATGAGCTGCTTTTTCTCTGGTGGCTGAGGACAAGACAGTTTGCAGCGGTGGATATGCTGGTGTGTGGGGATTTGCACTATTGCTTGGCGACAGCTGAAATAAAAATAATGAGTCAGACTCTGAAGACGAACAGATGGTAAAGCGTTTTCCCCTGGCCGCCATGAACTGAGCTGGCTGGAAGAGGGGTGCGGGGCTGGAAAGTGGAGCTGGGCTGCAGCGCAGGACACCACCCAAGCGAGCGGGCTGCATCTGATGCGCGGGCTCCGAGGGACCAGCTCCTCCGCAGCGATGGCCCCACACATCTGCAGGAAGCCAGTGTGTCCCTGCTTGCAGGGGCTGTGTGTGCAAATGCGTACCAGTCTCAGCCCCGTTATTGGGTGCCTCGTGCTCCTTTCTTGCAAATAAATCTGCTGTTGGCCCCCATCCGGGAACTGTTTCCACTGCTCGCTGGCAGACTCCTGCTGCTTCTGCGCTCAGAGCCTGGGGCAGGCGCCTGGCAGGGACTGCTGGCCCCTCTCCTTGCAGCTACAGGAAAGCGGCAGGCGATTCCCCGGCAGCTGCCAGGATCCTGTAAAGCAGACAGAGCCATCAGATGCATTTTCTCCATCTCCTGTGTCCAGAAGGAGTATGGAAGTTAGTCCGGTATGGCCACACGCAGCTGATGCTGGAGCTCCTGAGGGGAGGAAGGGAGGGAAAGGAATATTTTCCTGCAGGCAAAAGCACAGCAGTGACCACCTCATCCTGCTCTGCTGGGAGAAGGCAGTCACACCAAGCCAGAATGGGTACAGGCTGCAGGAAATAATTTGAGTTGCTCTCTCCCATTTGCAGGAAAGAAGCCTGCAAGAGGTTTTGAAATCCCCCAGGGGTGGGTTTCCAGGATTCAGTGCTTGACACCGCCTCTCTTATACACCGAGCTTTGCTTACCTGTTTTTCTTTGTGCTTCCATTTGGTCCTGGCTCACAAGCAGGTTTGATTTACTCCAGTGTTGTTTACCCATGCTGATCCTTTCCCCTCTAAGGTCACTGCATTAAATTAATTCCTGTGGAGTGAGTTTTAATGAAGCTGGTCTATGAAGGTCTTTATCAACTTGATTCTTCACAATAACAATGTTATGGCTGACCTGGAGAGGACCATGAGGGAGAACCTGCAACCCTTTTCTGTTAGAGACACTGCATGTGTAGGAGGGAACTGAAGTCATTTAAGAGCAAAATTAATACTCTGAAATTATTTTAAATTTTAAAAAGAAACAAAAACCATTGGGGGTCGCTGTTAATTTCAATTTAGCTACAGACTGTACTAAAAAACCCCTTCTCCTAATTCTTTTTTTCCTTTCCTATCATTGGCTCCAGTGTGCCTGACAATACTAACAGCAGTAGCAAAGGGCTGAAAGAGGATGTTGGAACCAGTTGAGAGCCTTGAAGTTAACATTAAGAAAAAACCCCAAAAGCACAAAACCCTAAAACTCCCCAAACTTTTTGTTAGAACATGACCTGTAGGTATGACTTTGTAGCCAACACAGGGCTTTGCATGTATCATCAGTAAGCCTTGCTGGAGGAAATCTTACCAGTTTACTGGCAGAAGGCAGGTAGGATGCTGCGTGTGCGCCGTCTCGCCTGGCCTAGCACCAACACCTCCTCAGTACAGCAAAGCTGTGTTCTAACATGAGGGAATGCCCTAGCAAAGCAGGGCCAAGAAACACCTTTTTTTTTTTTAAAAAAAAAAAGGTGTGATTAATTAGAAATGCTACTTGCAACCATTGGGACTTGAGATGGGGCATCTAAACCCAGTGGAAAAGCACCAGGTGATCCGCATTGGCATGCCTGGCTGCAGAGTTTATGTACCCTCTAATGGATCTGCAAGTGTGAAAACAGGTCTGAAACTGCAGGTTTCAGTTACGCAGCAGTGTTTTAGCAGCTGGGAGGTGTTTTCTGTTTGTTCCAGGTCCCTGTGCTCTGAAGTGAAGGCATCAAGCTGCCAGAGGTTGGCTGAAGCGCTCGTGTGTCTTTGCTTCTGTGCCCTCCTGCTTCGGTTGTGCCTGATGCGAGGTAAGCTGGTGCTCCCCAGGCTGAAACCGAGAGGAGTGATCAGACAAAAATTCACAAACTTACACCATGCCTCTAGTTCAACCATGTAGCATGGTACCTATGGGAGTTGGGGTTTCTAGCCTGTGTCTTTAACACTTAATCAAGAGTTGGTTAGCTAATTGTTTGCCTCTCCCCTTCAGCACCCATGGATGGCAGATGTCGCCTCACCGAGGGGCTGTATTTCCACTGTCACCTCCTCTCCCATGCAGCCACAGCTTCCCAGCCCTACTTGGGACCTAACAGTAAATAAGGGTGTTGAAATATTCATGGGTTTTTTTTTTTTCAGAACAGTCTCTGTTGTCAGCAGCCTGCCCTGGAGCTGAAACTCCCTCCTCTCCCCTAACTGGAAGGGCCATGCTGCCATGCCCAGCAAAGGGAATGGCAGTTCCGAGCAGGAATGTGAGCACAGCCGCTATCTAACACGTCCTTCATCACCGAGCCTGGCAAGCGGAGCTGGCAGGCAGAGGCAGGGTGCGGTCAGGATCCAGCAGCATGGGCGCTTTCCTCTGCAGAAACCTCCGCCATCAACAGCTCTCGCATGGGAGAGCTGGCTGGTTTTTTCCTTCCTGTGGGAATATTGCAAATCTTGGTTAGAGCTTAGAAAACCTCTTATTAGGGAATGGACAGAAGCAATTTATACGTGTTAGTCCCAGCTGTCTGAGTAGGAATCAATTAGGCACATTGCTCCTTACAACACAAACAACCCAGAAGAGGCTTACGAAATAGAGCTTGCCAAAGCAAAAAGTACCTCCAAAACTTCTCCTTAGAAACAGTCCAGAGTTTCTTGTTTAAAAGTTTAGGAGGGGGGAGGAAAAGAATTCCACTGGAAAAAATCCCAACTTGGTCTAGCTTAGAAAAATTCACACTTGTATTTTTATTCTGTGAAAATTCTTGTTTCACCAAAAAAAAAAAAAAATCTACAGTCATATTCCTAGGAATCTGAAGTCCACAGTAAGGTCTCCAGTGACTTTCCAAGTCCTTCACGCCTCTGGAGAAAAATCTTTAGGAGAAGGGTAAGCCAGGGTTGTCAGTGCAAAATGAGAACAAGCAGGCTGCCAGTGTTCCACCCACCCCTTCCCCTCACAGCGGTTTATCCGCGTGGCCTCACATGCTCCTACACAGCAGGACTGCTGTTTTCCAAGAATAACCCACATCTCCCTTTAACAGCACCTTAAAGGGGCTGGCTTGCCCAGGCCTCTTCCAGCATCTCAAGCATCACGTACAACTCATCCGTTCTGAGAACATCGGCGTTAATCCTCAGACCTGCGGTGCCAGCAGAGCGGACTCTGCTCAGCCAGGGAAGGTTTAAGATCCCAGCTATGCTTCCAGGCTGAGGTCCCAAGACACACGCCCTGGATGCCAAATATGCACTGTGCTTTGCCAGTTTGTTTCTGCTATCATTTCTCCCGCTGTTGAACACGACCCCGAGTCTGACAGTGACTCACGTCAGCTTAATCCTAGCTCCAGAGGCAGGAATCATTTTATCCCCATCTGGAGCAACAACACAGCACCATGATACAAATGTTTTAAGGCAAAGAGCATCCCTTTCATGGGAAAGCACCCAGAGGGTCAGCTAAGGACTGCATTCCCTGCAGCCCTAATTTTGCTCAAATAAAAGAACAAGACAAGCCTGTTCCCTTGAAAGACATGGCAGAAATCTCTATGCAATGGAAAGAAACAAGATCTGACAACACCACATCATTAAAAATCCACTAACAAGGGGTTTTGCTTTGTTTCTTTTTTTATTGATTTTTAAATATAACTTTTTTTTTTTTCTTTCCAGAAGTCATTATGTCTGACTCCATTAACATTCAGGTAAACAAGTGAAAGAACAACAGATGGGCATGATCTTGGAGCACGGGCACAGCCGCCGGGAGCAGGGCTGGCCTTTCTTTGCGGCACATGAACATCGCTCTCCCTCACCCGGCATTCCCTCCCTCTCCGTACCGGCACGGGCGATGGCTGGCAGCCGCCGCGGGACATTCCTGCTTCAAACACAGCGAGAAGTCCAAGGCAGGGCAGAGAACGGCAGGCAGTGGTGGGATCACAGCGCTTGGCCTCGCTCTCGGCAGGGCTCTCCCCTGATGGTGCAGAGGGGCAGGCAGAGGCAGAAACAGTGGCGTCACCAGACCATCACCAAAAATCAGACCAGCCCCTGGTTGGATGGCAGCAGAGGGCATTTTGGGCCATTTTTGGTCTCTTTAGGGGAAGCCCCTTGAGCATGCACTGCCACAGAAGCCCCCTGAATTTCAGCACAGTCACCCTATTTTGCAATCCACAGTAGCTCCTCACAGCTGTGCCCTCCTTCCTTTGAGGGAGGGCACAATTGCAGCAGCCACCTGAGCAAAGGTGAGCAACCTTTTTGCCTTCCCTCAGCACCATTCTGGATGCATCCGCAGCCCGCCTGCAGGCCTCCCTCCCGGAGGCTGGAAAAACCCATGCTGTTGAAGCCTGGTTCACAAAGCATCCTGGTGTTAAGGTTAACTGGTTGTAAAACTGCAGCGCTTCAGCACACTATGCACACTATGAGAAATGTTTATTAAATTGATTTTTGTTTCATTTCTTTAAAAAAAAAGGCAGAAAGAAGTTAAACACACTGATTTGTGGCATGCTCCACAGTATGAAAAAATCCCAAGCATTCAGTTAAGCTGTCAGGGGCTCTGTTTGACCTTCCAATGTGGTCTTTTAACTCAGACCTGGACAGCTGACTCTCTTCCCCACCAGCCTCTCTCCTCCTCCCTGCCTCAGCTTACAGCCCTTTTCTCAGCTGTCACTAGCTCCAGGAGGACGCTTCCCTGGAGAGGGAAAGGTTTACAGCCCACAATTCCATCCTTAGTTTGTTTTTTTGGGGTGCAGAGGGGAGCAGGATGAGGTCCCAGCTATGCAGGAGAGGGTCTGAGACAGGGCAGGGGTCCTACCTCCTGGGTTTTTCCTCTTCACCTCAGCCAGCTTTGGGACCAACGACCTGGCACAAGAGCCCTGTCACTTTTGGATCGAGTCCCCGTAGCTCTTCACAGCTCCCTCTCCAGTTTGTTTTAACTCAGGTCCAGCTTCACAGGAGGCCGGACTAGAGGAGACCCAAGTGGGTGTTTTTCTCCGTGAGGGTTTCTCGGCTACTTTTCCATTCTTAAGCATGATGGTTCCTCTCCTTCCCTCTTCTCCCAGGGCCTGGCCCCTCCTGCTACAGCTGATGATCATATTGTTGGAACATGGGGACACTCAGGTATTAACTAAAGTAAGCATCACCCTGCCCTGCAAAACTTCTTCTGCCCCCTCCCACCACCTTCCCAGCTGCTCCCCTCCTTTCCCACAGCAGCTGCAGGGACAGGAGGTGGTCTGCAGAGCTGCTGCTGGAGCTCCCCACAGCACCAAGCCACCTCTGAAATGAGCCAGAGAGCAAACTGCAGCCTATGGGGACACAGGCTGAGCAACCATCCTGCTCTTCTTCCTTCCACAGCTGTCAAACTCCCTCTCTGAGAACCACTTTCTCCCAATTGCTCCTGCATGGGACAACCCAGACCCCTAAAGGACACACCTGACCTGCATCGAGACCCAGTCCATCTTCAAACAGAGCTCCCGCTACTTCCACAGCATCAACTGAATGCTGAACAATATCAAAAATGCGGTATAAGGAAAGAAAACAGAATTGAAATGCTTAACGGCATATTTATACACATTTATCAACAGTCAACAAAAAAAAGGTGGCAAGTTACACATCCATTCTGTATGCTACCGATCCCGATGCACGTACATGTAAACACACATGCTTGGCTGATGCATATACATAGAGCACATAACAGAGTAATGACCTGAAGGAGCTACGCTGGGGAGCAGGGAAGGGGTTACCTACTGTAAAACCTCATCTCCTCCTCGATGTGCACGACGTGGACATTCAGGGCAGTGTTGCTTTAAGGCTATTTCTAAGGCTGAATCTTTTCTCGTCCAACCCCTCAATCTGAAGTTCTGTTGAAGCGCTTCCTCCTCTTACCCAGCACAACTTGATATATATATATATATTTACCTATATATTTTTTAAAGGCCCTATATAGTAAAAGGCAGGAAGAGGAAAGGGGGGAGTGGAAGGGGAGAAAAGCCTCCAAACGGATCAGTTTGCCCCAGTGCAGGAATTTCCTCGCAAAAGCCACGGCAGCCACGTGCAGTGGGCAAGGTACTAGTTTAAAATGACCACAGGTCTCCCTCCCGATCCAACCTGGAGCTCTTCGCTGCAGCGAAGGGGGAGAGCAACATACTTTAAGAAACAGAAATAATTCCTGAAGTGGGGAAGGTGATCACAAGTTTTAGCTCCTCCCCTTACCTCCTTGGAGGTGGCAAAGAGCCGAAAGCTACTTTCATTTCCAGCTCAAGTGCCTGTATAGCTAAGGAAAAGGCTTTGCTTAAAAATATATATCTATAGAACTATACATATAGATCATCTTTTTAGAGACACTCTGATTTTCTTACATAGCTCCTGGGTCACTCTCCCCCTCTATCTACATGGTAACGGAGTGGCGAACAGCAGGAGCCACACACATCGAATTGGCAATCGAAGCTTACCAGCTCACAACAAAGTGTTTCATCTGGTGCGATCTAAAATCCTGAACTCCCTTGCTTTGATAGGCTGATCTCCTGCTGTTGATGGAACTGGAAGGTCTTAAAAATTTTTTTTTTTTTTGCAAAATCAGGTTCTGCCAATTTCCCAGCAAGATTACAGTGTGCGACAATATGCTAGAAGTAAAGAATTTTTCATTGAACAAGAGAGTGATGCAAAGATGAAATTTTAAACATGTATGCATAGGGCTGGGAACCCCCAGGTGTCATCCTGCAATACATAAATGCAGGATTTCTAAGGTTAAGGACTTTTTTTTTAAAGTTTTCTTCTTTTTTCCAATATAATTTGTATGCAAGCAATAGCTTAACAGTGAAAACTTAGTACAGAACTAGACTCTCCCAAAAACATATGTCTATAAAGAAACACTGAAGAAGGTTAAAAAAGTGACACAATTTCCTGTTTGTTATATTTGAAAAACTGGGACTAAATCACCCTCAGCCACTGACCCTTTCATGTAGTGAATCAATGGAAATGAGCCAATTTATAACGTTATAGCCCCAAGATAAAAACACAAAAACAAAAGCCTCAAAACATTCCCACTCTTCAGAGACTACAAGTTAAGCATGACTTGTGTTAAGGACTGACCCGGCAATGCACACAGGTCAGGGAGGAACAACGTGCCGGCGTTTCCCCGGGACACATCGCACCCCAGCAATTCCCTCTCCTCCCTCCCAGGCTTCGGGCAGCCGGCCAGGCTTCCCTACGGACAGCTTGGGAACGCCGGGGAACTGGGGTGATGGTAGGAAAACAGATGAGTACAAATGCACAAAAATGCTAAATCCTGCTTCAGCATCCGATTATGTATATAAAAAAAGTCGATGTTGAAAAAGAGAGTAAAAACCAAGGCAAAGTTTTCTGCTAACAGGCTGCTGCCTTCTCCTCTGTACATCTTCCACCAATGTTACTTCTGAGTTACGAGGGGTGGGGAAGGGGGAGGAAGGACTTGATCTCTCGCTACAGCAGCTTTCCCCATCACACAAAACTGATGTGTAACTAACTCAGCCACAAGGATACGGGAAAGTTTTATTTATTTAAAAAAAAGTACTTTGAAATAAAAATGATAAGTACTGTACGGTAATATTGGAAGTATTTATATACATAGGTTTCTTTGTCTTTTGTTGAAATGTCTCCTGGTCACTGGGTGGCACTTGGGGTCCCCTCTAGCGCCATTCACCCTGCTCCCCCCTTCCCCTCCCCGGTTCTCACGGCTCAGTAGACGGAGCTGTTCCTTATGCCACAGCACAGCACCATGCTCAGGATCATTTCAAAGATCTGTTGGGAGACATGAGGCCACCAGTGAGGCACCAACCCACACGATGCGTGAGCTTCCCCCCATCCTGAGGTCCCCCCACTCTATATAAACACCCTCACACCAGGGATAAGGGCAGAGATGCTCTAATTCTCACTGCTGTTTTTATTTGGATAAGATTATGTTCTCCCCTCTCGCTGGCAGCAGTGGTGGTCGCTCTTGGCTGCCAGCTGAGCAGCAAACGCTTTGAGATCCCTGGAGCATCACAGCCCAGCCACTGCGCAGGCGCTGTCACCAGCCCATGCCACCCATGGCTCGCTAGGGAGCAAACCCACCGCGGCAGAGAAAGCAAATCCCTTCCTGCTGCAGACCCCAGGGACAAAACACGGTGGGCTGAGAAATAATGGGGCTTGGGGGCAGCAAGGAGGGTTGGCAGTGCTTCAGGATGGGGTTGCAGGTGCTCTGCTCCTGCTTTCCTGCAATTGCCTACATCCCGACCCCTGGGGGGGGGGAGGTGACAGCGTCCACGGAGGGATGAGGAAGCCCTCGGTCCCACCATGTCCTAGAGCAGCTGGGGGTTCACACTGAGCCACAGGGGCTTCCAGAGGTGAGGGACGGATCCAACCCAGCTCAGACAGGATCGGGGCACCTTGAGGTGGCTTTTCCCTGTCCCACAGCAGGGTGCTGTTACACTCACCATGATCACGGCGACCACGATGGCAGCGATACCGATCAGGTACAGCTTCCCGGAGAACAGCTCATCAATTTTTTTGTGGCAGTTTGAGGACTGAAACAGTGAAGCATGCTGGTCAGAGAGCCCACTTTCCCCTCACCTGCCCCCAGTACCCCAAAAGGCCGGGCTGCTCTCCCCCATCCCATCCCATCCCGCTCGTGTTCCCGGCTCCTGCCTCTAGGACCAGCCCCGTCAAGCGGGAACAGCAGAGGAAGCACCACCAGGAACCTCCAACATCCTTCTACACCATCCCCAAATAAATGAAATCTCTACCCTTTCTCTAATTCCCAATAAATCCCCAAATTCCCCTCACAGTCCAGTTTCCCCGCAGGAGCTGTGCAGAGTGAGGAGCAGCCGTGCCTACCTCCAGAAAGCTTTTCAGGATGGAGTCCTTTGGGCAGAGGTCGTCTCTCCACAGGGGAGGGATGGCTCCTATGGCATTATCGGGACCACAGCAGTCCAGCTACATGGAGACAAAAAAACAAAACAAAACAAAACAAAAAAAACAACATAAAATAGTGTTAGCAGACAGCAAACACTCCTGCCGTGCTCTCCCCACCATTAAACATCCCTGAAGCCCAAGATGGAGGAGGCATCTTGGAGGTGGAAACAAAGGAGGGGGAATAACTCTCCAAATTCAATTTTTTTCTTTCCGTGCAAGGCAGCTGCCTCCTACAACAATCCCAGACAGGTCTGGCATCACCATCCTGCAGGAGAGTGAACCCAGTTCTCTCCAGAGATTTTGCTTCCTACTGAGCAGAGGAAGTATTTAGATTAGTTCCTCAAAGCAATATTTTTCTTCCATTGAATTTTAACTTAAATCAGGGGCGCTGAGGTAAATGAAAAGCAACTTAATTAGAGCTCAGGCCAGACTTCCCAGCCCGGTGTGGACAGAGTGGTGAAGAGGCACAACTCTTTGTTTCTTCTTGACAGGTAAGACCAGCCATTGTGACAGGCTGACATGCATGGAGCATCATCTGCTTCAGACCCTGCTTTTCCCATCCATTTTCCTGACCGCCAGTCTTAATTCTCCTTCCTCCCACATTCTTATTTCCCTCTGTCTGCAAGAAGCTCCTATGGAGAGGAGATTTCTCCATAGTGCCTGGCAAGCAGGCAGCACAATCCCAGTGCTGACAACACACTGGATCCCGTTTGCTCCTAAGCATCCAACAATCCAGCACTGCCTTCATTCCCTGCCCAAGGACTTGCGGTGCAACTTCTTGCCTTGGTGGGGAGGAGCAGTCTATGTGCAGCACCAGCCGCTCCTCGCCACCCACCCACGGCCACACCGCCCGCAGAAGGTAACGGGGGTGGTTCACAGCCTGCAGGACCCCATCCAGCAGCGCTGCTTTGGCCAACTGCCCGCAGCCCCAGCAGAGCGCGGACTTACCGTTTCGTGGAAGGCCTTCACGACGGCTTTCCCGTCTTTCGTCTCCGAGTCTGCCATGAGCGCTTGCTGAAACGCTTGATCATAGAACTGCTTCACGTCTTTGGCTATCTAGGAAAAACGGGGGAAAAACTCCCTGTCAGCCAGAGGAGGAGGAGGAAACCCACCCAGCAGATGTGCCTGGAAGGGACAGCTTCCCTCCAGTGGCACTCACAGTTTTTCCATAGATATGGAGCCCAATTATTTGCACAGGTGAGTGAAAAAGGGCCCATCTGTCACAGGGCTCAAGTCCCTCCGGCTGTAGTGTGTAAAGAGCAGCAAATATGAAGGACCTTGTCCCCCCACCAGCAGGTTCCAGCCCACGCTGTCCCAGTGTTCCACCAGCAATCTCAGATGGCCAAGCCCTGGAGATGAACCCCAAGAGCTGAGCCAGCCTTCACCCCATATGGATTTGCTTTTGGGCTCAGGGATGTGGGAAGGGCTTGTTCTGAACCACCAAGGACACAAAGCAAGCAGGCACCCCTGTCCTGTAAACGGTTCTGAGATCTCATCCATCCCTGCCGCCAGGGCTGGGACACTGCAGCCACCCCTGGGGGTCTGCTCCACAGTGCAAAACCCCTCTTGTTTTCAGAGCAACTGGCCTTGGGGCTTCTTCTCTAATGCCCTCCAATAATTTGGGAGAGACAGATGAAAGGAGGACATCCAAGAAAAGCAAAAGCAAAAAAAAAAAACAAACGAGCAATTCCGAAAGGGAAAACGCTTTCTAGAACATCTACTCTTGGCAGCACAGGCTGGATTAGCGCATGAAAAAAGAAACTGCAGCAAGAAGGGGTGTGGTTTCAATCAATTATCCCAGCATTTCTGTCACTGCTCAAAAAAGTTTACTTTGGAGGGCGATGTTCTCCAATCAAACCATTTTATTCTGCTACATGATAAAAACCAAAATAATAATCCTACTTCTTGCCTCCCCATCCTGTATGTAAAGCATCTCCAAGAAGGCAGGCTGAAGGAGAGACCACCTCCAGCTTTGTGGAAGAGCATCCTCTGCCCACATCCTCCCATTCTATCCTCCTGTGATAGGAAATGACTGTCCCCAGAAGGGGCTGCAAACCCCAGTGGATCATTCAGCGCTTCCCTCCCAGCCTGTGTCACTCCTGAGATGCCCCCAACCGCAGCGGGAGAAGCAAGCTGCCTGCTCTGTGAGCGGGGTCCATTCATTCATTACAAACTGCAAAATTAATTTTAAGTGGCTGAGATCATCGCTCTTGCGTTGGCAAATCCTAAACTTGATGCTCTGATAGGCAAGCGCATGGCGAGCAACAGCCACGGGGTGGGTCCCTCCTTCCTCAGGCTTCACTCCTCTGGTGTTGGTTCAGTCACACATCTTGGACCCTTCAGGATTCACAAACTAACATCTGCAAAGGTTCATTAGCTCACCAAAGCTGCTAGGAAACAGCACCCTGCCGGCATAATAGTACCTTGAACTACGGAAAAGTTTATTTGGGTGAAGTCATGCTCTCTCTGGTCAATGACTACCAGGGTGTTCCCATTCACAGCCCAGCTGCTCAGCTGTGTCCTAGGAAGGCTGAGCAGCCACCACCTCCTCACACAGCTGCCTTACATCTCTCAGTAAAGTAAACACATTTCCCACTCTGCTACAGAGCCTAACCCTGGCTGTGAGCACAAGCAGCCCCCTTCTCTCCTCCCGACCCTGCGGCAGAGCGATGAGCGTCCAGCACTTCTGGCTGAGCATGGCCGTGGTCCCATGCCTTGAGAGTTTTCCTCTTTGAGACCAAACTCTGCACGTGTGCGAGCGCAGCAAAGGGAAGGCGAGCACAAAGGGAAGGTGGAAAGCTGCAATTTTCAGCCCTACCCTTCATCTAACCCCCTGCAGCCAAGGACCTCACCCGAGCGCTCCCTAGCAGGGTGCCTGGCACAGACACGACTTCTACCCCTCGTGCATGCCCAGCAGCAAGCTCGGTCCTGGCAGACACACAGCCCGAAGCGGGTTATGTGATACTGGCAAAGAGCAGGAAGCACCACGCAATCCCGTTAATGCAGACGCGGCTCTCCCGGATGGTATTCCCTCCCTTGGGGGCTACGCGGCCGGGCTTGTTCTTTGCCCTTTGGCACCCATGACGAGCAGATGGTTTCCCTTCATGGCTTCACCCATGAATGTCACACTGTGACTGACAGCGTGGCAGTCCCAAGCAAAACAGCGCTATTTTTGTTCCAGACATTGCACCATATACCATAAGGAGCAGCTGCTACCATCGAGTGCTCACATTTAAAGTTCTCCAGCCTGACCAAGGGGAGTGAGGTGACCTGCCCGGCTCACACCGCAAATCCGAGCCCCCGTGACTCAGTCGTGGAGCAAACCAGCTCATGCTGGGATCTGCTGCCGTTCTGTCCCAGCCTCCCAGTACCACAAACACACATTTCGGAGTTGTCTTACTTGGTCTTTGTTGACAAATCCCCAAATTCCAGCTGCGACTTCGCAGGCGAACAGGATCACCAGGCAAGTGAAGAACTGCAAGGACAAGAAAGGGACACTTAACGGGTCTGGCTACAAGAAAAAGCAACAATTAGGTGGGTAGAGGTGTGGAGCAACACTTCTGCTGATGGAGGAGATCAGAACAAGGCGTCGCTTGACTTCAGACTATTTTCTCTCTCATACACACACACTTAGCCCAAACACATTTTCCTATAACTCATCAGATCCCACCCCACATCCTCACTCTCCACTGGGATGGCTGAGTGGGGACCACAGGGACTGGCAGGGCTGAGGATGCTCTGTGCACCACAGAACACATTCCTCCTCTTTGTGCCCCTGCAGGACCATCCAAACAGGGTTCTTGCTCTGCCGCTGGGAATTGCCAGTGCAGGGTTAAAAGCGCATTTCAGCTGCCGAGGAGCTGCGGGGCGTCAGGGCGTGATTTATGGCCAGCGCTCTTGGCATCCACAGCCCTGCAAGGCTACCGCAGTTTTTTGCATAAATACTAACGCTGGTGTTTTCCCACAGTCCCACCCTGGTCGTGCCGTTCCAGCACTCCTCCCTGCCGTCCCCCCACAGCCAACCTCCATCTTCTCGTTCAGATCCCGGGAACACTGTGACAGCCAAGCTGTTAGACCGGGAATGGGAATCACAGAATCACAGAAGGGTTTGGGTTGGAAGGGACCTTAAAGATCATGAAGCTCCAAACCCCTGCCATGGGCAGGGACACCTCCCACTAGCCCAGGTTGCTCAAAGCCTCATCCAGCCTGGCCTTGAACCCCTCCAGGGATGGGGCATCCACAGCTTCCCTGGGCAACCTGGGCCAGTGCCGTAAAGCCCAGACATCAGCCAAGTGAGGAGGCAGGGACAGGCATGTTCCACACACAGCCAACGTTACCTCCACAACATCACCCTCATTGAGTTCTTCCTGGGAAAAGCCCCAAACTGAGAGAGTTGCAATGGGAGCAAAGAAGCAAAAGAGGTGAATGCAGTCAGGGGAAGACAAAATCACAGTATGAGGTGGGACAACAGCCCTGGCTCCTGAGCAGTCTCTGTTCCAGACACATTCAGGACATTTTCTTAAACAACAGAGGAAACGGGAGTTTCCAGAATGATGCTACGAGCTGCTATCATGTGCAAGAGCAAAGAGTTACCAGCAAGATGGAAACAGGACTATTGACCCAACAGCAGGAGAGGACTTCCAACATCCTTGTCCAGCTCCCAAACAACTAACCCCTATTTAAACACCTACCCATCCCCGATTCTCCAGGAACATCTTTGGGGACTGGGTCCCACATCCCCTCAAGGAACACATCACCCTAAATGGCAGGCAGGAGGCCACTGTAATTCTCTGGTTCAGCACTAGGGCTCACTCTCGCAGTGGTTACCCTCCTGGGAAGGATGGCCCCTTCATCCCAGATTTGGAGGTACACCTTCCTGCAGACTCCGTCCTGCAAACTGGCTGCAGAACACCGGAGATGCAGCATGATGCTATGGGAACACGGCCGCGTTCCCAGCCAGGCAGCCAGATGTGCCCCAGCCCCTTCCTGGGGAGCAGAGCCCGCTCTGTGCCAAGCACCAACCTCCTGCCTCCCTCAGGTCTTGCACGAATCTTCATATTGTGGAGCCTCATGGTACTTTTCCCATTTGCAAAGAGCCTACAGTCACTCCATGAGCGGGCTGCAGCATTCGGGAGGGCGGCTGTTTCCCTCCAGCACCCTAAGGATGCTGCCTGGAAATGTCCTTGGAGCACGGTGGGAACCTTGGCCAGCGGAAGGCATCACCCTGAGGCATCTCCAGCCTTCTCTTGGCAAGCCAAGGTGCGAGCAAGCCTGAGCAGCGCCCAGCAGCTAGAGCTGCTAATTTCAGCCAAAGCAGCCGGCTTCCCTGGCGGGCCTCAGGTATGTTGTACCATCTGCCCTGCTAATCCTCTTTCCAACTTTGAAAAGGAGAGAGGGGTAATTCAGGTTCTGTAATCGCTTGCGTTAACAAAAAAATCATAATGCAAAGCTGCCAGTGCTCACTGCAACAAGCCCTGTCGGATTTGTGCACGGGCTCCTCCTGTTCCCAGCAGCAGCGATAATTCCTGCAAACTCCTGCAGCAGCTCTCCTCCACCGACGGTCAGAAGTGCTTTATAAAAGCTGGTGAGAAGCACTCCCTCCTTCCTGGGAAACAGAAGCCACTAGCGGTGAAGCCATCTGCTAGAGCAAGGGCAAGCAGCTCCATTTCCCTCCATCCCAGTTGAATCCACACCCATGGGTCACTACAGCACCACCAAGAACCTTCCAGCCTAACAAAGTGCTGGAAAGTCTTTCCAATATTTTTTAAAAATTTATTTTTTATATATATATTTTTTAATGTTTTACCCCTCCCTTTTTTTTTGTTTTTCACATTGAGTTTAAAGCTGAACCACATGTGAGAACTTGCTTTAAAGAAATGGGTCTCCCTTACCCCCGAGGCAAAGGCTTTTGGTGTGGCTAGTTTATACAACCAAAATGTTCCCATTGCCAGGAATCCTGAGCTGCTGCCGCACATCAAGGACTGGTGTAGAGCTTCAGGAATGGATCTTCCAGGATGTACCTAGACATCCTCACTAAGATATTGTGGCGATTCTTTGCTGTTTCCTTGTCCAAACAGGTAAAAATAGTAGATGATTCCTTAAAAGAACTGCAACCGACCCAGGCAGTCTTGAGATGAAGTGGAAGGGGAAGCCGTAGGGGATATCATAGAATCACAGGATGGTTTGGGTTGGAAGGGACCTTAGAGATCATCCAGTTCCACCCCCTGCCATGGGCAGGGACACCTCCCACTAGCCCAGGTTGCTCAAAGCCTCATCCAGCCTGGCCTGGAAAATTAGTATCAGGTAAGAGAGTTCAGCAGGTGCTTGGTCAGCCAGCCAGACCACAGTGAGGGGAAAAAGCATGTGGGGGTTTCACACATAACAAAAAATCCATCTCCAAGAACACTGCTGTTCGCACCCCTTCTGCTGTGCTGCTGGCTTCTGCCTCTGTCCTGCAGCCTGGCACAAGCAGCACTGGCAGCGTGGCTGTAGCCCAGCCAGAGCTCCAGCAGGCTGGGAAGAGATGTCCCCGGCCACCAGCGCTGCCCAGCTCCTCGCAGAGCTCAGCTCATTCCTCCCAACATGCTCCCGCATCCTCCCAGCCCCGTTCGCTGCAGGAGGCACGGCCACATCCTGCCTGGCAGAGACATCCCGCTGCCCAGCGTCACCCAGAGCTTGGTGCCTCTTACCGTTCCCAGAAGGCACTGAGACTCCTGGATAGCGCCGTAGCATCCCAGGAACCCCACAAACATCATGACAGCTCCCACCGCGATGAGGATGTAGATTCCTGCAAGGGAGAGAGCGAGAGGCAAAGGCGTTACCGGGTGCAGCATCCTCATGCCCGGCTGGCCGTGCTGGCTCCCCAGGGCGGCTAACGACAGATGTGCACAATTAAAACCTAGGACATACAAGCAGAGGTGGCAGCAGACATGGCAGAACAACAAAACATACACGAGTCATATCTCAAAAGTATTTGAAGCCACTTTTAAACTTAAAAATCTCATCACCCCCAAAACCAGAGGAAACGGAGAGCTCGAGCAAGGCACAGGCTCTACAGCATCTCCAAAGCTGCAGCGTGCAAGCTCCCAAGGCATACCCACTGTTTGAAATATTTAAATAGAGGAGCTGAAAATTATTAGTTAGCATATCTTTTAAAGTAAACAATAAGGCATATGGTTTATTTATATTAAACAGCATACAAATATTTATCTGGCTAACTTTTTAAAGACAGACCAGCTGCAAAACTAAGGGAAAAGCACCGCTTAAGCGTCTAATTTAATATACTCTGGTTTTTGTTTGTTATGGGTTCTTCTACAGAGAGGGAGACTTTTTTTTTTTACTTCAACTTATTCAATTTGCACAGTCAACTTATTCCATAACCAGTTCAAAGCTTGGAAACCAGGCACTGGGGGGGCTGAGAAAACAGAGGAATGCACGGTTATTCATCCAGGAAACAAGAGCTTAGCTCCAGGCGCAGGGCTGCTGCCGCTAGTGATCACCATGGTCATCAGTGATCACCAACCCTGAGCCTGGTGAGACCGGGGTGATTGCTCAGCCAAATGCCACCAGCTCAGTTAAATGTTTCCTCTTCCAAAACCCCAGCTTTCTCCTGATGTATCCCGTATATTTAGTGCATTTTTGGTTAACTAGTACTCTCAAGTATTGCAGTTCTACTACTTTGTAAGGGAATCCTGCTTTCCATCAAAAAACACACCTGACGCAAGCAAAAAATAATCAAAGAAATAATTACAAATGAGGCAAGGCTGCAGGCACCATTTTAACTGACAGCGAGGAAAAAAAAAAATCAGGATGAGAATAAACCTACATGGGGCATCTCAGAGGTAACAGCAACACAGTTCGTCTTGCTAGTGCTCGGGAGACACATCCCTCCAGTTAAATGTTTTATTTTGCTCTGAGTCAAAATGTTTTTACAGTTATTAACCAGTCTGTCAACTCCCCTTTAAGAGCAGCGCTAAAGTATAAACAGAGCTGAGATTAAACCTGCTTGTACGTGCCTGTCATGTTTCAAGTTTTTCTTATCTTTGTAGATTTTAAACAATCTTCTGATAATTAAAGTGCAAAGTCCAAAGGGCACGCACTGGGAGCAGAGCTAGGTTAAACCCTTCTCTAAAAAAAAAAAGAACACATATACAGCAACAGTCTGGACTTGTTAAAAATCCCCTTACGCACACGTCAAACTTGGGAAAGAGTCAACGCTGGCTCCCGCTTCTTCCCTCTTTAAAACAAAACTCACCGGCACCCGCACAACGCAAGCGCCAACGCCATGGCCAACTTGGCGAGAGGCAGCGCTGGAAACACCTCCCCGCATCCCCGGGACCCTCCGGCGGCGTTTCCCCCGGCCCCGCGCTGGCACGCTGCCCCCCGCTATATTTAGTCTCCGCGAGAGGAGGAAACCAGCTGCAGGGGAAGCGCCGGCACAATGGAGCGCGCTGACCCCGCGGGAGCCCCTCGGCACAAAACCTGACAGGCTCTGCAGCCCGTGACACCAACATCCTCACGGCAGAAGGGGAAAAGGCGCGAGTTGCACCTCCTGACAGATATCAAGGGGGCTCCAGCAGCGCCCGGTACAAAACCCAGCAGGCAGTTGGGTTGCTGACGGTCCCCAAGCAGGGACAAGACACCTCCTTGCTTGGAGGTATCAAGAGGGGAAAAACTAACAAAAGAAAACCCTTAGGGAAGTTTTTTTTGGAAAGGACAGGCCAGCAGTTGAAGTTTTGTTGGCCTGCCTGAAGGAGGATTAGGTGATTTTTATCCCAAGGGCTGGAGGTGACGTGGGGCGGAGGGACCGGCGGTGGCAGAGCCAGCGTGGCGAGCTGCGGGCTGGGGTGTGCATGGGAAAGAGGGGCCCCGAAGGGCTGGGGTGACGGGAAGGCACCAATGCATCCTGTAGAATTAAGGCTGGCTGCTGGGCACCTGTCAAATGCCAGAGAGACTGGTGGAGATTTTTGGGTGCTACATAACTGCTGTTTCGAGAAGAACAACGTATCAGTAGTGGTCTCAAAAAAAAGATCAGATTATTGTCACCAGAGTCTGCTAATGCCCAAGAACCAGCCCTCACCACTCCAGCTTGCACCAGTGATGCTGCTGGTTTAGGTTTTCAAGCCAAACTGCACCAGGTTTTTCCATCTTACAGCCTTGGGTGGCTCCACTAGAGAGTCCTCATCACACATCCCTCTGGGAAAATCAACTCATCCCTGAGTGCAGCAGCTTCTGCCTTCTCCTCCCATCAGGTCAGCAGAGAGAAGACACAGCTGAGCTGGGAGCAAGTCATTTCAACATCTGAGAGGTCACCATTCATGCCAACCACGCTGGTAGATGGGTAACAAGCAGATGCAGCACATCTGGAGACCAAGCATCATGATGCTGCAGGGACCCCAACTCCCATGTCACTCCTACAGATGGACAGAATATTTTATTCTCAAATTCTTTGAAATAAAACACAGAAGGCAACTTCCAGGCTGAACAAGACAGCCAAGAGATCATGGAGCCATAGAGCAACCCAGGCTGGAAGGGACCTCAGATCATCTGGGCCAATCTTTTGTGAGAAGGGGAGCCCCGATGAGAACATCCAGCACCCTGTCCAGTCACAGCGTGAAAACCTCCAGTGATGGGGACCCTACCACGGCCCTGAGGAGATTGTTCCAGTGAACAACTTCTCACTGTAACAAAATGTCTTTCTTATATTGAGATCATCAGGAAAACCTAAGAGCCACTGGTGGCTAAGAAAGTTTTCCTCTGAAAACCAGGAGATAAAAGCCCAGCGAGAACTTCAACGAGAGAGGAAACAGAGACATTTGCTGTCTTATACAAGTCTTCCAGAGGCCTCTGTACTTGCTTCTTGCTGGGATTTGTGCAGCTTCAAAAAAACCAAAACCAAACGTAACCTTTCGAACTCCTTAGAGAGGCTGGGCAGACCTTGGACACACAAGCGAGATCCTGGCTTCCTGCTTCTCCTTCCGCTTTGCCAAGTCTTTGCCATGGCCAGCAAACAGCAAGAATTGAAAGGGGGAAGAGAAGAAGACGTGCACCACGTGTGGCTTCCCGACCGCAGCCCAGCGGATGTGACCAGTGGGGTGGGAGCAGCTGGAACATGCAGCCAGGCAGGGGAAAGGGCAGCGATGACCAGCATGAACTTGGAAAACCACACAAAAAAAAACCTGGAAGGCTTTTGGGAGGAAGGCCAGCTTCATTCGCAGGCACAAACAAGTGGCCGTTATGGAGTGGCCTTTTGTCAGCGAGGGCCAGAGCACTGCAGCCTCCCGGGAGGCATCAGAGCGGGACTTGCTCCAGAGTTTATTTAGAAACAAGCACAAAATATCTAATGCAACAATAGCGGCTTGTACCATGAATGCCAGCGGTGTTTCTCCACACTATGGGCTGCAAAAGCAAATGAGGGCAACCAAAGCGCCCAACCACACCCTTCAGACAGGGTTTATTTTCCCACACCCATCATGGGATGGGGACACTGGGAGGGTCTCTGCCTCCAGACTGGGTGCCAGGCAGCTGGGGGGCTATTTCACGGCAATCACAGCCCAGCCGGGAATGGCCAAGCCCTTTTCCCAGA
Source organism: Pterocles orientalis (assembly GCA_011057875.1). NCBI lineage: Eukaryota > Metazoa > Chordata > Aves > Pterocliformes > Pteroclidae > Pterocles > Pterocles orientalis. The sequence goes on along the minus strand of WKFP01014004.1, from coordinate 192,110 downwards.
AAGCAGCCTGACACATCTTAGCTTTCATTCCTGGCAGACGGCGAGGACGGCGGCCAGCACGGTTTTGGGCTCTGTGTCTGTGAGCAAGGCACCTGTCACCCCCTCCTGAATAGCACATTATCCTCCTTGGAGTCACAGGAGACCCCCCAGCACAGCCTCCTCACTGTGCAAGCACCAGGGATGGGATTAACCCCTGCTAGCCCATCCTGGGTGAGAAAGTCTTCCCAAAGCAGCACCCGTTCCCTCGGGGCTCCGCTGGAACCAGCCCAACTCTGCTCGAGCCAGGCTCCAGCTGCCTTTCACACGCTGCTTCCCAGCTCATTTCTACCGCAGCTTTCTCAGGGCTTTTAAAATGAGAAATGTCATTTGCCATAAACAAAAAATAAAATCAGAGAGGTACAAAACACTAACCACAGTGCCTACAGTCATGCTGCCCCCCGCAACGGCAGCAGGAGATAACCCTGGGAAGGGGCAGAGCTGCAGCAACAGGTCCAGCGAGCACACCATCTCTAGGTGGTCACGGCTCCGCACCCCTGAGCGACGTTACAGCGCGATTTCCAACCCCACGGCGCAGTTCTCGCGTAAGGCAGTAGTAAACACAACTGCTAAAGCTGCCATGTGTAACCAGCCGCCCACGAAAGCAAGCTGGGAGCCGCAGGATGCGTGCCTGGGATTTGGGGAGGTCCCTGGAGGACTCACAGGGATGGGTGTGGGCAGTATTGCCTGGAGTCTGCTACCTTCCTCTCAAGAAGGAGCCTTGAAGCAGAAAGCTTTAGGAAAGAGAACAAAGCAGCCTGAGTGTCACCTCCTCGTTTCAGAAAAATTCAAGGTCCTGTCTAAATTCAAAGCAGGAGCACAGCAGCCATGACACGATCTCACTGCCCAAGAGCATCAGGATGGAACCCACCAGAAAAAGCAGCAGCAAGGGACCAAACATCATCCCACCTTCCCTGATACAACCCGGAACCGTGCTGCTTGGGGCTGCAGGGACCTCCTAAAGCTTTAGCCACATGGAAAGCCCCCAGTCATCAGACCCAGGGGACCGACAGTCATGAAGCACTTCTCTCTGGATGGTGCTGGGTGGGAAAGAAAAAAAAGCAGCCAAGAGGCCAGCTTAGCTCCCAGCTCATGCAGGTGATACCTCCACGGAGGGCCCTTTGCCTCCAGGCCAGGGAGGAAGCAGGATGCTCGGTTCTGGGAGCAGGGAATGAGAGAAGAAGGCAGTATTCAATGTCAGTCCTTGCCCTGGCATTAAAGCAGCAGAGCTGCCGGCTGCAGGGTCGTAAAACCCATGTCCTGTCCCTGCTGAGAAGTGAAAAAAAAACAAGTAGAAAAAAACAGACTTAAGAAAAAACCAACAAATAATGAAAAACAAATAAAAGGAGGAACAAGCACAGCAGAGTCCCTGTAAAACAAGCAGAAAGGGGGCCAGCCCTCCCCTGTGCCCCAGCACCCCCAGAGATGCTGCGCAGCTCCAGGCGTGGGCATTCCCGGGCAGCGCCCCAGTTCCCCCATCTCACTCCTCTCCCAGCAGCTTTAACTCATTAAGCTAATGGAAGCCAGGCTCTTCTGCCAGGTCACTATGGCAAAGTTTCCAAAAGACAAAAAAGAAAAAAAAAATAGGAACCCCCCCAGCACTACACCATGCTTCCCAGAAGCCGGGGTGGCTCTCCAAGCCCTGCCTGCCCTCCCCGCGGGATGTGCTTTAAAAAGGGGCTGAAAGCAGAGGGAAGAGGGATTTTCGTGTTTATTCTCCCGACAGACAGGCTCCGCGGGGAGACTCTGCACATCCAAGAGTTTTGCAAGGCTCCGAGGGAGGGAGGTGGGTGGCTGCGGTGCCTGTCCTGGCTCCTGGCCTGGGGGTGCTGGACACGGTGGGGGTCACCCCCACTCCGCTGCAGAGAGCGGTGGGGAGGGGAGACTCCATCCTACCCCACACCAACAATCCTGGAAGAACGCCGTCTCTGCAGCCAAAAAACCAACCATCACATGCTTCCTTGCAACTCGGGGACAAGGTACAGGCAGGGAGCGGAAAGTCCCTCCAGGACAGGGGCAGGGAAGAGGCGGCTGTACCAGCCCACGGGGAAGGGAGGGTCTCCTGGACATTTTTGTCCAGCTGCCCGGTGGAATTAGCCCAGCAGAGGCAACAGCGCTTTCTTGGAAGTGGGGTAAGAGACGGAGGGTGGAAAAAGAGAGGGTTTGCTGGAAGACGACAACTGGGAAGCCCCTCCGCTCCCCTCCACCCCCCTTCCCCAAGAAGAACATTGCTGCTCTGGGGCTGCCGATGGCTTCCAGATGGAGCAGCAGTGTCACAAGGCACGCAGAGCTCTCCTGGGGCCACACAGCTCACACAGGAAGATGAAGGGCTGTACTTGCTTCCCTCCTCCGCATGAAGACAAAAAGAAAGCAAAGGACACACCGCTGTTGGAAAAGCAAATGGGAGGTGGAGAAAGCCCCCAAAAAACATCTTTGGGTGCACACACCCGTACCCAGACTCCACACCGAGATGCCACAGTCACATTTCTTCTCTTCTGCCTACCCAAGAGATGCTGGAAGGAGACATGTACCGTTGGCATGCACATGAGAGCCTGGAGAGGTCCCCAGGGTAGGGATGGACCACAGCGGCACAGCACAGGAGACTCAGGATGGACCACCTAGCCCATCCCCTGCTGCCCCAGCCCACAACGCTTCTGGACATCTCTGTGTGTCCCGTGGTGTCCAACAGAGCCCAAATCCTGCTGGAGGATTTCTTATGGGCTTGGCATGCCTAACACCTCGCGGGTTTTCAAAGGAAAACCATCAAACCTCTGGGTTTAAACAGCTCTGAAGAGCAAGAAGCCACCTGTGGCACACCCCAACAGGAGGGGACAAAGGAGGAGGACAAGTACTTTATTTGTAGTCAGATAGATCTGAACCCAAAATAACCCAATGGTACCAATTTATGGCCTTAAGTCATAACCAATTTTAGTCTGCAGAGTAAACGCCTGGGATCCATTGGTCATGCTGACGATAGACTGACTTGCAATTAAATACAAGTTGCTTTTTTTTAAATAGAAATTGAATTCTGTGATAAGAATACAAAAACCAAAACCGGACTGTTTGTATTGTCAGATATATGGTGTGAGCCAGATACTTGGAGGGAAGCACAGACAAAACTACTATTTTACAAAGAATTCCAGTATTATTGAAGGAGTTGATCTGACAGTGATTAGAGGAAAATGTAGAACCAGTAAATCTCAGCTTTTTTCTTCCTTTAAGGGACTAAATAATTAAATTGCCCTTAATTGTAAATAAGCTTATTTCCAAGAGAGAAAAATGCATGTACTCCAATTTAAAAAAATCCACATATATATTATTTTTTAAATAATTAATTTTGCTCATTGTGGTTCAAAGCCAAATGCAAACCTTGGTTTCCACTCGCAAGCATGCAAGCCTGGCCACAGCTCCTGTCTGTAGCGGGAAACTACTGACACGCAGAGCCTTGAAGAAGTAGAGCTCAAACGGGTGAGGAAAGAACCCAGCGCTGAACCAGCTGAGTGCATCCACAGGGATCGCCGCAGCACCTCACGCCAAAACCAAAGGCAGGTTTCCCTAGTTTTTATTACAAGACCTAGAGACCAGGACTCTCGGGCTCTTCTCTAGCCCTTTCATAAGAAGTTGGGCAAAAAATTTGCTCTTTAGTCTAACCCCATGATATACAGAAGTTGGCAGCACCTTTAGAAGATGCCGAATATTTCTGGAGGGATGGGGACAAGGATGGGATAAAGAGAAACCCTGAACTCCCCCCATTGCTCACAGCGGGTCCACACTCTGCCGGCTTCCAGAGCCTTTGCAACGCATCAGAGCTCAGCACAACTGCCTCTGCAAAAAAAGCGCTCTCTGAAACCCTGGGAATCACTGCTTTTTGACAAGGCAAAGACTAGGAAAAAAAGCTGCTGTTATGGATAGCAGGGACAGCTCCTCCACAAGTGCTTAGCCAACGCAAGGCTGCTTGGATGCTGTGCCGGGTGCTCTGCACCACTGGCCACATCTGGGACCTGCGGTGAGAGCAGCCAGAGCATCCTCACATGCTGTGAGCACAGCAAGCGAGCCCTGGGGAAGCTTAGGAAGGCGTCTTGATCCCCCACCCACGTATGCATTGCTTCTGGGCAGTGCCTCCTCTTTGCAAAGCCTCACAACAGTACTTCCAAAAATCCTGTGGACACCCACGAAGGCTTGCCAGAGGTGGATGTCACACTGACTTCAAGGACAAGCGTGCAGATGCAGTTCAACTCAGATGCAGTTCAACTCAGATGCGTACTCATTTGTGAGAAAGCCTTCAAAGCAACCCTGTGCTTTCTGGCCCATTTCTTCCAGCCCAGTTTGCGCAAAAAGCAGCTTGAGCTCATTTCCAGGGCAGAAATCACTATCCTGGATCAGATTTGTGTGGAGCAGGATGGTGAAGAGAGTCTGCGATTCACCTCGTTGGAGAGCCTGCATTCCCATCAGCCAGCCTCCCCTCCAGCGCTCCGCCGGCACACCACTTTGCAGGCACCTTAAAATTAGCCCAAAGTCATCACTGCCCCAGCTGCCCCCTCCTTGTCTCCCCCAGGCTGTGCTGCCTGAGAGCCACAATCATCAGCCTGGTTGTTAGGGAAAAAAAAAAATTAAAAAAAGAAAAAAAAAGAAAAAATAAATTTAAAAAAACCCCAAACCTGTTGCCTTTCTGTTGAGGCAGCAATACCAGCTGGATGGCGGGGAAAGGGAGCGGCAGCAGAGCCTCAGTGGCCAAATTTAACCCGCCACTGTGTGCCTGTACAAAACCTTACCCGCCTCCCAAAGGGCACCGGTGCTGCCGTGCTCTAGGCAGGAGATGCTGCCCAGCAGCGGATTTATTAATAAAACACAGAAAACCTAAACAGAAGCAAAACCAACCCTCTCCTCACGCCTGAAGCGACACGGAAAGCCGCACCCCAGGTCGGGATGCCTCTGCTCCCTTCCTGGCGCTGGCCCCGCTCCCAGGGCTGAGCTAATTAGGGCTGTGGGTCGTGTCGCCCCGTGCGAGCAGCTGGAGGCACATTTCCTATTTTGGATCTGCCCGGCGAGAGCCAAGCCGAGACCATCCACTCGCTCCGCTCCTCGCCCAGCAGCTTCAGGGAAAGCATGGGAAGGGCAGCAGGGACGGGTGCCTGGCGGTGTTCCCAGCACATGGGCATCCCAACAAGGGGGAAATGGGAAATCCAGAGGTGGGGATTTACAAGCCAAGGCTTTTGTCCCCATCTTGCTGGAAGCATTTCACCTGAAAGCATTTCACCTGGAAGCATTTCACCAAACCCTTGAAGGATGGGGATCCTGGCTTTCCCCGAGATATTATCTTCACTGTCATCCCACTGGGATGGGGGAAGAGCAATGAATTCTGTATCACAGAATCACAGAATGGTTTGGGTTGGAAGGGACCTTAAAAACCACTGCGTTCCACCCCCTGCCATGGGCAGGGACACCTCCCACTAGCCCAGGTTGCTCACTTGCCTCTTCAAGATCCCTAGGAGCTCTTAAAACCAGTGACACCACAGCACCAACTTATTATGGAGATATCGGACTGCTCCAGTTTGTACTGGTATCCACAGAGATGGACCAGCTGAGCATTCTCCCACGGGCTTTCACAGCCCAATGAATCACAGTTTCTTTTAAAATACAGTACTTTATGTATAAGGTCAATAAACATCTACGAAGTGGGTAACCAGTAGTTAGCATCCAACAATGCTGCTCGCTATCCTGAAGGATGTTCTCTGACCTGCTATCAACACCTTGCCTGCCCTCCAGACACACAGGGCATCCAGAGGCAGCGTTATACCAGGGCAAGAGGATTTTAGTTTTCCAGCTACAAATAAAGCAAATAAACATATATTCAACCATAAGACTAGCTCAGACGAAGAGCAAGTATTTTCCTTGACAGTCACAAAAGCATGAAACTACAGTGCCCCGGCCAGCCCCATCCCGGGTACTGGTGCCCCGGCCAGCCCCATCCCGGGTACGACTTGTCTTTCCAGTGCTGAAGCAGTTAACCCGCCCTTTGCTGGTGCCCTGGCTCCACAGCCAAATTGGAAGTGCCAAAAGCCAAGACTGCAGCAAGTGGTTAGGAGATCAGACAGTTTTTGCAAGCCGTGCTGAGGAAAACCCCACAAACGAGAGCTCATTTAATACCCCCCTGCGCTAGCCCGCACGACAGCTCGTTGGATGCAGTGCCAAAGTCCTGGGGGGGTTCCACTTGCAGGAAACCCCAACCCCAGGAGCTCCCTCCTTGCGGGCTTTAACTTGGGGCAGTGGAAAAGACAGAGAGAGAAACCAGGAGATAGCAAGTGCCACCTTCCCACTGCCCCTCCTCACCAAGGACAAACCCCATGGTGCAAGTTTTCCTCCTCTGACAGTTTTTATTGCTTGCCTCTGTCCTGCAGTGCCACGGCAGAGCCTGGTCAGCCTTTCTGACAGATCCCGGGACCAGCACCCGTGCCAGACATCAAAAAGTGGTTTGCAAGAGGCGGGGGTAAAAAAAGAAAAAAAAAACCCAAAACCTTAACCCAGCTCTGGAGGCCAGCCCCTGAGAGGTTCCCACTTCCAAAGCAGGGACATCGTGTGCAAGTGTGTGCTGGATGCCAGAGGAGAAAAAGGAGAATCAGTTGTAAGGGGTGGGGGGGTGTGTTAAAAAAAAGAAAAAGCAAAAAGCAATCCCAGCCTTCAGACTGCAGAGGGCTGGCTGGGAGAGGCAGCAGCTGAAAGAAATGCTCTGCTGTTATTGCTGCATGGAAATTACAGCTGCCAGAAGGAATCCAGGCTGCTCTGTTGCTGAATATAACTTTAAAAAGACAGCCAGCCTCAAATCACGGGCTGTCTGCAAGCGTTGGAAAGCCAGCGCCGCGGTGGGACTTGTCCATTCCCCATCACCTTCAAACAGCAGAGGCTGAGAACAAAGACAAAACAAGAAGAGCTGGAAGAGCAAAGGACGCCCAGCTGGCAGGAGGGGAGGACTCGGCCCCCGTCCTCCAGGTCCTCCCAGTTTTGGGATAAATGCGTTAACTAGGGAGACATCAGTGCTGACCCCCAGATGGAAGGAGATGTTTGAAAAGAGTTTAACATCTTATTCCCTTTTAAAATGGAAAAATCTACAAAGGGGAAATACAGCTCTGGGTGGGAGGCAGGAGAGGGGAAACAGCAAGAGAGGGACCCCCTCCCCCTGTATTTACAGCAGGAGCATCTACTGTCACCAGGTACAGCCAGGGAGGGGGCTCAGGCATGCCACTGCTGCGCAGGCAGGGAAACCAAAGGAAAACCCTTTCCCGAAGGTAACTTCAGCTATGGGACTGGATGAAATGGGTCCTCGCCCCAGTGCCAGCAGCCTGCACCCCGAGCCAGCCCCTCCTGCCAACCGCTCCCCATCACCACATCATTGGGGAATAGGGCAAAACCAGGGGTTTCCATCTTCCAGCAAGCCAGCATGCTGTCAGTGTAATAAAAATCACACTAAGCTTAACCATAACACGCAGAGGCTCCACCTGCCCCTCCTGGAGAACATGACTCACGAGCTCGCCGAGCTCCGCGTTCCCCTGCCAGCCGCTCCATCGGCTGCTCTTACATCCCTTTGGAGAGGAAACGAGACGTGCTTCCAAGAAGTCCCCCCCTCTTCCCAAACGTGCTCCAGCGGAGAACAGCACCAGAAAAAAACCACTGTGCCGCGACCCGTCTTTTTGTGCTTTTAGCTGCCGTGACTCTGGATTCTGTGCTTGGGCCACAGCCCACATTTAGTGAACACTTTGATGGGCATGGCCGGGGGGCTTTTGAGGAGTACAGGGGGACGGGAAGATATTTAGTCTGACTTCCTTTCTGCTCCCCTGGAGCTTCCCCCCGGTTTTTGGGCACGTCGCGGTCCTCCCCGGGGCACACCGCCCACGCAGCCGCGCGAGCATCCCCCAGACCCACTCACCGACATAGAAGGTGTTGGGGGCCTGCTTGTCGCCCAGCTGCAAGTAGAGGATGTTCGTCGTCTGCGAGTCATGTCGAAGCCACAGGGCCACTCCCAGGATGATGCCACCGGCCAGCTGGGGAGAAAGCAAAGGGACACAGGCATTACCCACTGCTCCAGCTACATCAGGCAGTTTCCAGGCAGAAGCAGCAGGCTTGCTTTTCATCTTTCTGCAAATTCTTATTTACTCTTTTCACATACAATAACATCCTTCCTAAACACCATCGCACCCCTGCAACACACTTTACACCCCATACACACGATTTTCCCTGCTTCATGAGAAGACCCCTCATTGTGCGGATATGAAAAGCCCTTTCCAGTTCCTGCAGGTGATTTCTTTCCTAAGAGCTATTCCATTATGCTATTAAAATACAAGGCTCAGCCTCATCCAAGAAGCACGAGATGTGCGACTGAGGCTTTTAGGAGAGCTTTTCAACACAAGTCAGGATTGGTCCTCATTACCTGGTCCCCAGGGGGTTATTGCCCCTTTTCATTTACCCCTGATGTTCAAACAGGGGTTTGGGTGTTGTTTGATCTGCTGAGAACTGGGGAGGAAGGTTGGGGAGGCTGAATGTGGGGGAACACCACCGAAAGGCAGTAGAACTGCTAGTGACGCCGAGCAAGAGCAGAGACATCATGGCTTTGAACTGCAGGGGATCCACAATGCCTCCAGCCCTACAAAATACGCTCTTCTCCACGACACCCACACCCTGACATTCAGCATGGCACTGAAGTGCATACAAATGACTGAGAAGCCCCACTCAGTGGCATCATTGTGTGATATCCCATTGCTCCTCTCTCTGTGGGTCTTGGGGATGTCCCATGTAGGGAGGATTCACAGCGGCTGCCCTCGCAGCATCACACTAATATCCACTCTTCTTCCACGGAACCCCTCAAGCACAGGAACTCCTGCAGCCACCACTTCCACTGCTCAGCTCACTGCCCATTTAATTCCATCTTGAGATAGAAAAAGAGAAACGTGAACATAGGTCCCCACGGGTGGGCTGTGAGCCGGGACCGTGCTCCCGTGCTCCTCCAGCACAGGTGGCTTTCCTTAATGTCCCAATACAGGGACTGAAGCAGAGCAAAGATTGCTCTGACTGAAGATGCTCCCCAGAGCTGGGCAGCTCCAGAGCACAGGGCTGAAAGCCCAGCAGAGGAGCACACGCACACACGTGTGCACGTGGACATGCGTGATGGAGCCCCCAGGGCAACGGTAAAAACACGCTTCAGACACAGGAGGTGTTCTCCCTGGAGAGCATCATGGGAATATTTACATCCAAAGAATGGGAAGCGTTATGAGTGACTTCCTCCCCGTTTCCTCCTCCAGGGAGGGGCGGGGATGGCAGTGGAGGACGGGAGCGGGTCAGGGACACTGCAGCGGTGAAGGTGTCACTGAAAGGGACTCAAGCCAGTGCATTTCCAGCAGGACTGGCTGGGTTCTCTGTAACAACCCCCCCTTCCATTTAAAGCCATGAAAGAGGATAAAAAAAAATACACCTAAAAAAAACCCAAAACCTTAAGAATTCAGCATCACTTGTATGAAGGGCTGGAAGCACCCATTCAAATGCCAATTGAATTTTGAGTGTGCTAAATCCTCAAAGCCATTCATCTTAAAAAAAGGGAAGATAGCTACCAAAGAGCACAGAAGCAGAAATACATTTTTTTTTTCCAAAAGGGTCTGAGTCAGGTCAGCTACAGGCATGACAGGCACCATGAAGGTCGTATTAGGGAAAACAGAGTTTGTTCAGTAAAAGTGCAAAGTCTCCAGTTGTGCAAGCGCAGCAGCCTGGGATCTGCACGACAGGCTGCTGGTGGGGGTCCAGCTTTGCCCCTTGGGGGGTCAGCTGGAGGTTTTCCTCCTTGCTCATTTCTGCAAATCCCAGTCAAGAGATTTTTACAGGGGTGCCATCGAAAATGGGGCAAAACCACCCAATTTCTGCAAAACTCACAGGGCAAGCTGACTTCAGGGCTTTTCCAGTTACTGGAGGGAGAAAATCCCCACCAGAGAGGGAGGGAAGATTTTACAAGCCTTTCCCCAACTTGCCACCAAAATAACCAGTTTTTAACTCTTCTCCCACAGCAACCAGTGCAGCTTCCCTGCTGGCGCGGTCCCTCATTCCCCACACTTGGGAGTGCCCGAGGTTCTCCACACACTGGCTACGGAGCAAAGTCACGAAAGCCGGTCCGTGCTCAAATCCAGCTCCAAATAAGGCAGCTCATGGCTTCGCAGAAAGTCCCCCAAATCCAGCCTGGCACGGCTCGCTCATTACCCAAGGGCATAACGAAGCCCGCGTTTATCCTCTTAGGAGAAGGAGAATGTCCCCAAATCAATCAGTGCCACTCTTAAAGCAGTGGCTCCCAGGGGAGAAGAGATCCCAAGGAAGACTTGGGTTCCTGTGCTGGCTGGGAGACGTGAAGAAAAGGCTCTGGCCCTTTTTGCATTGGTTTTCCCCTCTGCGAGGAAGCACTGCTGTGCCTGGCACGCTGCCCTCGGTGCCCAGGGAGGCTGGGGTGACACCAGCTGCTTTCCAGCCAAACTTGCCCTAAAACTCCCAACACAGAACCAAAAGCAGGTTCCAAGCTATCCTCAAAATATTTCTTAATCATTTGGGAGCATCAGCTGAAGGGATGGAGCCTCTTCCAGCTCACCCAACCCACCCCAGCGGCGAGGTCTGCCCACAGCAGCCAGTTGAGCATCTCCAGATGCTCCCAGTGCCAGCCCGAACGCGCCCCAGGACACCCCACATCCCTCCCACACCCCCTGGCTCCATTTGCTTTTTTAACAGAGCACAGAGGACCTCTGAATAGAAGTTTTAATCCGAGAGCAGCTGGTCTTCTCAAGAGAAAGCAATGTTCACTTACTAACGAAAACAGTGTTTAGGCTGCGATGAGTAACTTTTTCCATGCAAACCATACATCCTTCCACCACCAAGCAGCGCGGAGCATAATTCAGGCATCTTTCTTCCCAAAGGAAAGAAGACAAGAGAGAGAAAAACCTCATCAGCTCGGCACGGTAACGCTGCCTTCCACCACACCTTGCTGGGGATAATCTCATTTTCAACAAAACAATTCATTCCCCATACAGCCTCGGTATTTTCTTCCCTCCCTGTGCTACCGCTGCTGCTGTTTGCCGACACGACAGCCAGCAGAGCTCCAACAACCCACGGCAGCATCACGCAGCTCTCCAGGCTGTGCATCCTCATACATTAAATATCCTTTTACATTAAATATCCTTTTTTTCCTCCCCTGTAGGCATCTGCGATCTCGTGCAGAGTACCTGCTGGCAACGTCTCAGCGGCTGGGGCTGCCACTTGTCGCAGACATACCCGCAGCACCCAGCATAGCTCTCTATTCATATTTTTTTCTTAGATCTGCTCTCCACAAGCCGACCTCCCCAGCTGGCCCTTCCCTGCCCACACAAAGGCTCTGGCAGGGGTAGACAGTGCTGGACCAACCAACTGCTCAGACTTGGAGCACTCAGATTATTATCCAGCATTTTAAGCCCTACTAACTTTTTCAGCTACTTTTACAGCCTTGCACTTTCCTTTGCTCCCGAGTGTTTTAAGTTCTCATTCCGTGTCCTTCCTCTACCTGCACTTTTGTATGCCTTTAAATAAACAATAGCAAAAAAAAAAAAAATCTCACAGACACACCCCCAAAACCCAGAAGAAAACAACCCCTTGACAAAAATAACACCTCCTCCATCTCCCCCACCCCTTCAAAAATCCACCAGAAGCCTAGAAGGGCACCAGCCCCTGGCCCTGTATCCCCACAGCATCGCCAGTGCTCCCCAGGACGGGGCCAGCCCCCCTGGAGCTCGCACCCCTAGCAGAGCGCCGGCACCGCAGAGGTGGCGCGGCAGGCTCCGGCGTTTCCTCTTCACTGCTCTTTTCCAGCTTCCAGAGATTTATTGCTTCTTCCACAGACAGCCAGACTTTTCCAGCTGGATCCTGCCTGCCCAAGGCTTGCTTTTTGCAGCCATCCAATTCCCAGCTATGCTTGGCACGGCACCGGATGCTGCCAGGGGAGGGAAAAGGCAGCCCCCAGCTCCCCGAGAGGCGATGGGGTGGTACCCCACATGATGGGTACCACTGTCCGAGCATCATGACGATGGCAGGGGAACAGCCCCAGTTTGGTGCCCTGTGCACACAGTGGGGCTCCCTCTTGGACTGAGCCCCACTGACTGAGGTGCTGTTTGCTCCAGAATTCCCCAGATCCAGCTATGGGGCAAGGGAACAAGCCTGTCTGTCACAGCTCAGTCACTCCTCCCCTCCCTGAGCAATTCCCATGATTGAGGGGTGCAAGGAACAGCCTCTTCCTCCCCTTTGATGGAGGGCACCCCACATCCGAGCTGCCCCTGCCTTCCCCTGCTGCTCCCAGACACTCGTGTCTGCCGGGACGTGCATCACCCCCAGCCCTTTTCCTCCTGCCCGTCTCCCAAAGAGGTTTCCTGGCAGGGAGGAGGAGGAGGAAGCCCTGGCTGTAGGGCAGCTTGCCGGGCACGTCGAGGTGAAGCAGACATCCTGCAGCTTGAGCCGGCCGAGCAGGGGAGCGGAGGTGCCAGCAGTTTCACAATCGGTATTTTTAGCAGCGCTGCTTCCCGCAGCCACGGCCAGGATGCTGCTTCCCACCCCGCACAGGCTCCAGGGCCGGGAGAAGCTCCTGCCTTGCTGCAAAAACGCCGCGATGCCTGGGAAATGCCACAGTTACTTACAGGATGCTGCCAAGAAAGCTTAATGGATTTTAGCTGGTTTATGATTCAGGCAGATTATTTGAGATTTTTAACTCATTTTCATGCTGCACAAGCTTGTGGCTTTCCTTACAGCACCTGGGAGCGGAGCTCTTCGGGGGAATGGCACCTGGACCCCTCAGGAGCCCAACCGGGGGTCCCCACGGCTCCTCTCCAGCACAACCCGCAAAGCAGCCAAGACGGAGTAAAACCCAACCTCCCTCCTTTCAGGTGTGGGAAACCAGGGCACAGAACAATGGAACAGCTTTCCACAGGTGAGACACCTTGCCACGCGAGAAGCCCAGCACAGAGCCAGGAACGAATTGCTAATCTGGGGTCTTTGCTTTGCTCCCAGGTCTAGGAGGAGCAGCCGATATCCCATTCTCCAACACGTGCAGCGTGAATAATGAAACATCGCTGTCAGTGCACTCAGCATGAGTGGGGAGGAAAGCAAGGTGCTGGAGATTCATCACTAGATGACAGTTACCTTTGGAAGGGCAACACAAGCCCTTGCAAGATGTGGACTAGGACCTAACAGGTCCTGCGCCACCATCTCAAGCTCGGAGGCAGGCAGAGAGGAGCACAGGGCTGCTGGCGGCATGCACACGGGTACAGGCAGCGCCGAGCCTGCCCCTCGCTTCCTGGAAAGCAGAAGTTGGATTTCATTTCTACTGCGAATAGGTGCGCCCTGCGGAAGTGCTGACAGGGCGCGGGGTGCAGTGGGTGGCTGGGAGCTGAACCCGTGAACCCACAAACCCGGGAGCTTTGGGTTGGTGCGGTGATGGTCTTCTGTGTTACGCTGGCGGGACTTCACAGCAAAAATTCAATTAAAATTTTAAAACAAAAGGTGCTACAGATCCCCCCTGTGCTGCTTGTCGGGGTGGAGTGGGGGATGCCCTGGAGCACCAATGGATCAGGAACCCAGCAAGACTTTTTTGGGGGGGTTGTAAGCAGGGGAAGTGACTGAAATCAGCCAAACGCGGTTGCAGCCCAACAGCCACACCACATAAAAAGCTTTTCCATCGCGCTGGGCACAGCACTCGGAAACCACAGCAACAGATAGGACCCTTCTCACAAAGCGCAGGCGAGGGCTTTCCGCCACGGCCGCCAAAGGTCAGGCTGAAAGTTTGCCGGCAAGAAATGGCAGAAAGGGCGTTTGCAAGAAGCCCTGTGCGTGCAGGGGGACGGCAGCCTGCACCCCTGCTCTGCTCCAGCAGCGCAGCAGCCCACACCGTCCAGCAGCCGCTATTAATAGAGCCGCCGGCCAGGGCCAAATCCTCCCCCGGTGCCTATAGTTACCGGCCCCACAACACTGCAGGGCTCTAGCAAAACAAGCTCCGGAGGAACACTCCCGCAGGAGCAGCACGCCAGAGGCCAAATAAAGCTCCATGGATGGGAGGAGAGCGGGAATCCAGCACCAAAATTCGGCTCCTCGCTTGCTGCAGCCTGATCCCCGCTGCGGACAGAAGCATCGCTATATGTTGACATCTATCAGCAGGGTTTAATCGCCCTTGGCGGAGAGGAAAACAATTTCACATATTGCTTTAAAATTAATTTGGCATCATACATAAGCGTTTAACTACAACGCGAATGCAGCTGCTTTCCCTCTTAACAACACAGCGACAGGCGTTTGCACAGTGAGATCAAAGCGTGTCTCAAGGCATCGTACCTGGGTGAATGCTCTCGCAGGAGATAAGCGTTAGGGTGGTTGATAGCAGAACCTCAGGAAAACGGAGCAATCCTCCCTCCAGCCACCAGCGATGCTCCCTCCTTGCAACCACAGCCCAGCCCATCAACCGAAACTGGGTACCCCCACGGGCAGGGCACCGGTCTCTTCAAATGACCTGCTTAAATAACCTTCTGCACGCAGAGACTTCAGAAAAGGTCCCGCAGGTGATGGCAGGACTGCGTTCACTTGACACAGAGCCCAGAAACACATCCCACAGAGCCATCAGCAGGGAAACTCGGGTTCAGGTACTGAGCCTGCTGAGAAAACCTCTCCCTTACCCTTCAAACACAGACATCAAATAGCTGCGGGGTCAAACAGACGTGGAAATACGCTGGCCTGTACGTCATCACAGGATACCCAACCCAAAGCCGGTGGAAGATGCTGGGCCAGCGTCACACCCTCACTGTGACTCCCAGGGAGACCAATAACCAAAGCAAACCGCACGCTCTGCAGCTGCTATCGCTAATAAGTCTGCTTCCAAAACAAAACGCAGGCTGCTGGGGGAGTCCAGGGAGTTATTCCAAACCTGTGCTTCAGAGCTGCCTGCGCACGAACCCCCCAGCTCTTCCGTTCTCCATTTAAAGCTGCGAGCAGCGGTACCCAGCCACCCTGCTCGTCACATCAAGAGCATCACGAGGTGTTGAGCAGAGCTGTCACCATGGGACCATCACTGCAGAGAGCTGCCACCTCCCTCCGCCACCACCTCTCATCACCAAAGCCAAAAATCTTTGTTTGCGGACTCTGGGGGACAGCCGACAGGTTTCTCAGCGTTTCACAAGAAAATACTCAACTCCTCCACCCCTTCCCTTCCCATCACCACCGTCGAGACAGACTTTCACTTCCCCCTTCCCTCTGCTCTTGCCCTTCCTCCCCTTTGCGCCCCGACGGCACCACATCCCCTGGACAAAAGCATGAGAACAGAGTGACGCAGTGCCCGGAAAACAGCATCAGGGGCGAGCTCTTCCTTTTAATTAGACACCCTCCAGCGGGGAAGGCAGCGGTGCTCTAGCCCTGGAAGGCTGCCACAGGCTGTATTAGCTAATAAGCTGGGCGATCCTTCTCCGAGCAAGCCAATTTCTCCTGGGTTCTGTTTAATTACATTTTAAAATAGCTCTCCGGCTTCCTTTGGCCTCTCCAGGGACTCTTTGCAGCAGTGGTCAGTTCAGCCCCATGCGCTGCACTCTGCTATCGAATTTGGATAATTCAGGAGAGCAGTCAAAGTCCACCTGTCTACGGAGAGGGATGGAGAAGCCGCTGTACCCTGCCCTGTGCCCAGCCCCACTCCGGGCTGGGACTGCCCATCGCACCAGTAACGGGTACCACCACCGCTCCCTCTCACAGGGCAGGGAAGCAGAGCATCGCCTCGCCACCGACCACCCCAAGACTTCAGGACAAGTTTGCAGCACAGAACAGCTTTTGCCTTACCAGCTCTGTGTTTTACCGATCAAGTGAGATCCCTAGGCGCTGCCCGTGGCTGCCTCTGCTGCCTTCGGTCAGAGGATGCTGCTGTGAAACACACAGGGACCCTTTTTTCCCAGGACGGGCATCCATTTGTATTGTGTGGTCCATGGGAGCCACCCTGAACCAAGCTGGTACACGCAGCAAGCCTGCCATCTTCTTTTCAAAAATGCAATGGAAAAATAACCCCAAAAATAAAATAAAACCAAAACATCTTAGGCTGCCGAGGCACCCCAGGGAGCTGGCAGCAGGGACACCTTTTCCTTTGGCTTTTCAACACAGCTGCTTTGTGAAACTCCCCCCGCGCTGCCGGGGAAGGAAGCTGGGGGGGAAGCCAGAGGGGGGTCCGCTTATTTACACTCAGGCAGGATAACAGGGCTACTTTAAAAAGTTATCACAGTTTCTTTCTTATTTGTTAACACAGTTAAGGCTGAGAATTGCTTCCTTTCTTCCTCGTTCCTGTGCAGCACGATGAGGAGCCTGCCAAACTCTGGGCTCTGCCTCCTGCTTGTTTTCATCACCAGCACCCGACCCCGTCTGGGCACAAGTCAAATGATAAGCAAATGATAAGCAAACGCCAAGCAAACGAGCACGAGGAACCCCACAGCTCCCGCATGTTAACCAGCTGGCAGGACCACGGGGCTGCGATTGCCCCATCTCGCATCTCCCTGCGGTCAGAGCTGGGGTCCCGACACAGCCACCCTGCAGCCAGGGTGCTCAGCATTGCGTCCAGCCCCTAAATGCCACTCCGTAAAAAGGAGCTTCCCGCTTCAGTGGCGACCACAGTGTCCCTCCCCAGCTGGGGATGCAAGGTTGGCTGCTAACCGCATTCGTGCGGTGATAGACCTAAAATTCCCCTTGACTACTGGTTTAAAAAACAACACAAAAGGGTTTGAAAACCATGAGAGCCGGTGTTCAGCCACCCTGCAGGTGGCCAGCCTTGCAGAAAGCATCGTTAGTTTCAACAAAGCCCAGGTTCCCCAAAGGTGGTCAGAAAGGACGGGCTGTGGGCAAGCCCAGTGCTGGGAGGTGTTCTGGGGAGCCAGTGGGTCCCAGTTCACGGGATGCTGAAGCATCTCCTCCCAATGCTCACAGGTGTCAAACTCCCTCCAAGGGGTAGGGCAAGACACCAGAAGCCCTAGCAGGGAAATTAAACAGACGGGTTTATAAAGAACAAGCTGTTTTGCAAATGCACATTCAGTCAAGCAAGCTTTCCCAGGAGCCGCGGCTGTGCAGAGCCCCTGCATCCTTCCTGCCACCCAGGAGACCCTTCCTCCCTCGCATCCACGCCTGGCAGCTTCGGCGACAAGAATGGCAGGAAATTCAGACCAGAAGGGAAGAAAAAGCCCCAGGATAAGCGTGATAACTCGGAAGGAACAACACTTCACAGAAAAGCCTACCCACCTCTGTCCTGCCATTCTAAGGGTGGAGGAAGAGGTTAAAAAAAACACAACCCCAGGACTGTCCCGCATTCATCTTACAGCTGGCAATGCATCAGGTATCAATTAACACCGAGCTTGTCATCTCTCCCTTGATCAGGGCTATAGCCAGAAACAGGGCAAAGAGGCTGAAATCAGGCTGGATGTGACCCCCTTGCTCCCACACAGCCCTACACCTCCCGGAGGTGCGGACCCCCAAGAGCTCCCTGTGCACCCTGGGGAGATGGTGGGGCAGGGTTTGCTCTGGAAGGCATCGCTCCCCTCCCCACCTCTCCAGCCCTCCTTGCTGCATGCAAGCATTAAGAAAACCCCCAAATTCCTCGCCAAGAGAGCGGGTGTCAGACCAGGGGCGCATCCTGACCACGCAGCCAGCGCTCAGCAAGCTGGGCCTTGCCTCCACGGGGTGGGGCTGGCTTGCTGGCGAGAAAAACGGCATTTTGGGGAATGGAAAATAGTCTATTTAAAAAAAAAAAAAAATCAGCAGCCTGCTTGGGCACATTTCCTCGCTCCCGGGCACAGGAGGGGGAGAGAGCAGCTCTTGCCACCCCAGCCCCTGGCTGCTGGAGGGTGTTTCTAACCGGTTCGCGGGGAAACCAGGATCCGCCGCTTTTTGCTAAATTAGCCGCACGTCTGGATGGATTATTTCATGGGAAACTTTCTCAGGAAAGACAACCTCTCCAGCCTGGGTCCAATCTGCATCCTAAAATAACTTCCCAGGCAGCACAGCCAGCGCTCCCCGCCTTGGGCACGACCCCAACGCGCCCGTCGGGGCTGGATCCGGACGGGGCCCCCCCGCTCCCGGCCAGGATCACCCAAACCAGCCCCCACCGCCCGGATTTTCTGAACACCCCCTCCCCTCCGGCTCCTCTGCGGCGGGGCCAGCGCCTCCCCTCCCTCCCCTCGGCAGCATCCATCCGTCCATCCCCCCCCGCCTCCCCGGCTGGGAGGAACGCCGCTTTCCCAGCGCAGAGCCCCAGCAACAGGGGGTTTGGGAGAGAGCCCTCGGGGGGGACGCCCCCCCCCCATTTCTGCTCAGAAAGGACGCGTATAAGCGTCTCTATATAGATATCTATATAAAATATATAAATATACATGTGCAAATAAATGCATGCATAAAAAATGGCAAACTATAA
>WKFP01014004.1:130212-173518 GCA_011057875.1 Pterocles orientalis | reverse complement strand
CAGTTTTCTTCTTCCCCCTCTTTTTGTTTTTTTTTATTTTTCCTTTTTTCTTTTTTCCCTTTTTAGTTTTTCTTTTCCCCACTTTTATTTTCTCTTCCCCCTCTCTTTTCCTTTTTTCCCTTTTTTTTTAACTGTTTCCCCCCTTTTCTCCTCTTTTCCCCACCCAACACAGGCAGCTCACAATAAAGAGTTTTCTACACACAAGTGGCAGCCACGGGGAGGGTTGTTGGGAGGCTGTGGCACCACCTGCCCACCACTTATTAAACCTCACTGCTGTCCCCTAAACCTCACCAGGCAGCCTGGAGTGGAGGAGAAACCTTTGTAGATGGGTGCAGAGTGCAGAGGGATTTGTATTTCTATATTCAGAAGTTTTAGGGTACATTTGTGAGCGTACCCTCTCCCCCCCCCAAAAAAAGAGGGTTTTTACATTAAAACTCACAGTTTGAAATTCAGAAAAGCATTTCCTAATTCATTTCCCCCTCCTATTATATCCTAAGCTCTGATCTTCCAAATACTTTTTGCCCAAGCTTGTGGCTTTAGTGCTGCAACCAATTGCATCAGGTTCAGCAGAACCACTTGGGGTGTTTTCCCTCGGTTACCGGGTCATATGAGCATCCGGGGGGCTTGAGAGCTGCCCACCAAAGAAGTTTCGGTCACACGTGTTGACACTTCAAGTAAGCCTACGTATGACTTAGAAATTTTAGTGAAATTTTAGTTAGAAAGCTGTGCAACAGAGACACGATTAATTTTCCCAGTCTTTTGGCCAAAACCCACTTTGGCCCACTTGCTCGTCCCTAAAAACATAAATTGCTCTCGCCCCACGTGATGCTTTCAAGGATGAGTTGGTCCAGGGCTCCATCCTGTCCATCAAGCTCTCCTTTGCCCCCCAGTAACAGCCCACGGCATCCGCAGTGGCAGAGACTGGGAATGAACAGAAGCTGGCCCCATTCCCCAATTACTTATGCTGAGTACGTCCCTGATTGTAGGCTTGCCATGGATGCATGAACCCTTTGTCTCAAAGCCCCATTCACTCATCCAGCCTTACCAACTAAGCTGGAGATTCCCGAGGCTGTTGATGCGTGTAACCGCTATCCCAAACTATCAGCGCGACCCATCTGGTTACAGCAATCCCCCGTTCGGCTCCTGTCCAAAGGATAACGGCAGCATCCTGAAGCTGCTCGCTTGCTACATCATCTTTTTTCTGCACCTTCATCCTTTCCAGCTATAAACATTAAGACAAAAATACCTCTTCCCCCAGCAAACGGAGAGGCTGAAGGTAGGAAGCTCTCATGCACTTAGGTGGCTGTTTCCAGAAAAGCTCTTGGAGGTACAGCATGGAGAGCCCGTGCGAGGGAGAGGAAGGAACCAGCTGCAAACCAGTGAAGCCTCCAGGAGCAGCAGCCCCACCGGCTCTGCAGGAAAATGTCTCTCAAATCAACTTGTGTGCACTGGAGAGCGGGCAAGCCCAGCTGCAATCACACAATTGCTTTTTTTTTTTTTTTTGGTCACTGTTGCTTTTCTCTTCTTGCTTTCTGCCTTTTTTGCTCTTATGTTAGGAAGTGATGGAAAATGGAAAACGATAAATAAACCTTTTCATACCCTCCAAAAATGGTTTTAGCAGACAATTTGGTTTGGAGCTAACACAGTTCCATTTCTGGGAGCTTCCTTCAGGCTGTGCTGGAGCACGTGCTGCCCAGGGCTCGGGCACAGATGTGTCTGTGGCTGGGGAGCAGGGGCACAGACCCACCACCTCCCACATCAAGAAGCTCCCTGTTACAGGGTAAAACCTACTGGGCCTAAACTGGGTTCACCCATCTGGCCATACCAGCAAAGTCCTCTCCAAAATTTGGAAGTGGATAAGGATTTCAAACTTTGTCCAAGTTTTCCAATTTCTTTTTTTTGTTAAGCAGCTCAGCTGGGTACATTTGAAAACTTTGACCTCAATGTCCAGGAAGAAAAAACTACCACCATGGCCCAGTGTCAAGATAACACACACTATTTCCCAAGATTGCGTGTGATTTCAGTTGTTGTATGTTCATTTATCACACTGTCCTACTTGCTGTACAGTCCGCAAATTACGACGACTGTGTTTCAAAGACTCTCAGCGGCTTGATCAGCTCTTTATAAAAAGTTGCTGTATAAATAAGTCAAACTAATTTGCACAAACTCGGTTCATGTTTCGGTGTCACATGCCCGTATCAAGTGTACGCGCTATGAATAGGGCTGATGACTTCCCTCTCCGCGACGACGGGCTGGGTTCAAGTGCTCAGCCGTGCATCCTGCTGATGCACAGAGCAGCCAGCTGCAGGCAGGGCTGAGAAGAAGCTACCCACCTCCCAAGCTTTGCATCACCGAAAAAAAAAAGTAAACTTGAAAAAAAGTTAAAAAAAAACCCCACCCCCAAACCCCGAATAAAAATCTCCCCTTGCTCCCAAGCGGCCGTTTGAATTTGCTTTCACAATTGGGTTTGCAGGCAGAGAGCAGAGGTGCTTGCAGTGTTTTTCCTCTGGCTGCTGTGTTTTGGTTTTTTTTATGAATCTGTTTATAAAAGCCAGCATCATGCTTGTGGGTTCCTGACACCCGTGGGTATGACTCACCCCCGTCCGTTAGGGCAGATGGGGCGTGAGCTGCTCTCCAGCCCAGCGTTCAGCAGGGTGTCCCTTACCAGCAGGGCTGGAGAGCCCATCCCCAGAACTTCGAGCCTGCTTCTCCCTGAGAGATGCCTGACAGCTTCCCAGCAGCTCCACCTTAAAAACAACAACAACAACAACAACAACAAAAACCTTGTGTTTTATAAAAAGTGATAGAGAGGGGTGAGGGGACAGGACAGACCCATGTCCTCGCAGCGTGCCTGGAGAGCTGGCGACCAGAGTGTGAAACGATTAACATCTGAACACCCAGGGTCTCCAGGAGATCGGGGAGAGCAGACGGGAATCTCTCATCTGCTGGAGACCGTGGGATGGTGGCTGACGTGGTGATCCCCCTGCCCTCCTCACAGCCAGCACAGAGACGATGGACAAACCGTGGGAATCAATGCACGTCATTTTGTGGGTGAAGTCATAGTTAGCTTTTAACCACATCTTATTTTCTGTGGAAAATACGACAGAAGTGCCCTGGATTTCCAATTAACGGTGGTAAAAAAAAACAAAACCAAAAAACCCCAAACAAAACCAAACAGCAGCAGCATCACCAGAAATCTTTAAATAAGACATTTTAGAGGTGGATGAAAAAAAGCTTAGAAATTCACCCTGCAGGAGGCTAGTAGTCCCAGAGCATGTAAGAAAAACTTTCCAGGCAGCCAGCACCACCCAAGACTGTTTTTCCAGGCAGGGACATGAGTAAGGGCAACCTGCAGGTCAAGGAGTGGCCTATGGCAGTGGGAAGGTGGGGATCCATCGCCTGCACCCCTGGGGAGCCGGCCAACACCTTCCTTTTGAGCACAAAAAATAATATGAGGAATTTCATCCATGCATCTAAGGGGACGTATGTACAATATCTTTTCTGTGCCCCCGCAGGAGCAGCTGGCACCTGCTCATCCAAAAATCCCTGTGCCTGGCTCTGCAAATTCATTCAAAGCAGGGCGAGAGTGCAGGGGGGGGGTGGTAGCCCAGGGGGTCACATTTGCCCCCAGCCTCTGCCCTGGGGAGGATGCAGCAAGCAGAGATCTGTAGCTGTGCCTGAAGTTTCTGTTTTTAATAAACTCAACAAATGGTTCCCGTCTGCATGGTCTGTCTCTCTGACACCTTTAAATATTGATGTCAATGTATCTATGGTGATGGGTCAGGTTATATAAAGAGGAGGAAGGCGGGGGCAGTGGGGAAGGACAGCAGAGGGAGAGCAGACCCGAGCGGGTTTCCCCATCCAGCCCAGACACTTTCTCTTCCCAGCTCAGGCTCTGCTGCTCGCCAGCCCAGAAACTGAACGTTCACTTTTCACAGGGCAC
The DNA here is from genome assembly GCA_011057875.1 of Pterocles orientalis. Taxonomy (NCBI): domain Eukaryota; kingdom Metazoa; phylum Chordata; class Aves; order Pterocliformes; family Pteroclidae; genus Pterocles; species Pterocles orientalis. Next base: position 169,575 of record WKFP01014004.1, on the reverse strand, counting down.
CAGGGAGGGCCGAGCCGCAGCTGGGCTTCGCTGCGCTTTGTGAGATGCCATGGGGGAGAGCCAGAGCCCAGCCCAGCCAGGCTGAGAGCTCCTATTGTATCATCAATGTATAATTCATTAGTGGGTGAATAAAGACTGGAATAGCTTATTGCTGATGTAACGGGTGAAAAAGAAAGCGAGCACTCTGTGAGCGAGCTGGGGCACACAGGGGTTAAACAACAGCCCTTAGTGATGCTGGGGGGAGAAAAGGGGGTTTTGCCTTGAGATAAACTGAAGAGGGTAGATTTAGACTAGATATGAGGAATAAATGTTTTCCTGTGCGGGTGGTGAGGCAGTGGCCCAGGTTGCCCAGAGAAGCTGTGGATGCCCCATCCCTGGAGGGGTTCAAGGCCAGGCTGGATGAGGCTTTGGGCAACCTGGGCTAGTGGGAGGTGTCCCTGCCCATGGCAGGGGGTGGCACTGGATGGTCTCTAAGGTCCCTTCCAACCCAAACCGTTCTATGGTTCTATAACACGAGCAACCCAGCCAGCCCGTTGCCAGGGACCCCAGGAAGAGCAATGCAGGGATATCCATCCTGGCAAAACTGTTGGGAAAGACCTTTTCTTTTCACTTGCTGGAGTCTAAGGGAATAGCAGCTGGTAGCAGGACAGTATTAGCTCTTGGTGGGCACCTCCGGGCTCGTCTGAAATTATTTCTCCCAAGGCTTGCCAATTCCTCACAAGCTGAGCAACCATCCCCTATCTCTTCCAGATAAAGAGATTTATTTATTTTTTCCCCTCATTACCCTCCTGGCAGGGGTAGGTATGCAGATTGTTTCCAGGCATTAATTTGTTTGATGGACCCCCAATAAAGACAACATTGGATAGGTGCTGGGGGTGATAGGGATGGCACAGTGTGGAACAGAGCAGCCTCACCAGCAGGGCTGCAACCCATTGTGGGTTTGGCAGCTATGGCCAAAAGCTACAAAACATGCCCTACATGTTTTTCCAAAACAGCCTCTGAGGCTGCTCTTGGGCTCCTCATCCTCATTCCCACACTCTCCCAAACCATCCCACCCAGTGCTGTCTCCCAGCAGACAGGGTGGACGCTTGCTGCTGGTTGCTCAGCCCTCCAGAAGAGGAACTACACAGTTAAGAAGAAAAGCCCTTTTCACCCCAATCTAGTATTTTACTGAAAGAAAGGACGGCAACAACGCTTCATGTGAAAGTTGCCGGGCACGTGTGATGTGACCGTGTATTCAAAGCAGCTTCTGACTTTACCCACCTTCAGCTGTGCTGGCAGAGATCTCCTGCATGGAGCATCCACCACCATCGGCTGCATTTCTAGAGGAGAATTATAGCCAGCTGCTTTGCAGACCTGGTTAAAGCAAATGTATCTATTGACTATTTCTTAAAAAAAATAAAAATTCCTATGTCTGCAGTACAGAAATGCAGCGTTACCTTGGCAGGAGATGGCTTCCTTACCACCCCAGTGCTGCAGAGGTCCACCCCAATTTGCCAGGACTTGCTGAGCAGCATCTCCTTGAGCAGCTTGCTGCAGGCATGAATCAGAGCTGCACAGCAAAAGGGCTGTTGCACGAGGAAGTCATATTTTGACGGCAGTGGGAACTGGCAGACACACAGTCAATAGGGCAGGAAATAGCAAAACATTTTGGAGCCGAGCCAGCACACCATGAGGCTGAAAGATTCCCACTCTTTCTCACTGCTGATCTCTCCAGAGAGACAGTAAATTGCTCAACCTGTACTTTTCACAACTGCTCAGAGCTCCTCGGTTTTTTTTTTCTTGCTACTGAAAAATCTGACGTGCAGAAGCTGTGATGTGAACATCCCTGGCTGCTGTGCAGAGCTGTGCTTGCTCACCTGCAACTTTGCATGAGAAATACATAGAAAAAAAGGCATCTGCTGCCCTCGGAACAGGTCCTGGCTCAGAAGCAAGCTGTGGTCAGGCCACCCACGGCCATGCAGTGAAATCTCAGGGGAAATTATTGCTCACGTTAGCAGAGTGTAACCCAAGTGGTGTGTGGGCAAGGAAGGATGGAGAGCAGCACAAAAGTTTTCTTGCTGATGCTCCCCAGCCCTGTAGGTACTCACCTGGCCTTAGGTCGCTCCCTCTTCCCATGTCCTTGCATAGAGCTGGGGGTTTGTCCGAAAAGGCAAAGGGTAACGCAGGAGCACAAGCTAACGCATACCCATGGAGAGGCCAGACTGCAATTGCCCAGGTGACCTCAGCGGAACTCACTGATAATTGCTGGAGCTTAATTGACAATTAATCGGAGCCAATTCACAATCAAATATTTAACTTTGCACCTTTGGTGCCTCTTTGGTTTGGTTTGTTTTTTGTTTTTTCTCTTGCATATGCCTACATAAATAGGGCAGGCGCTGCTCTGCCACCAGCTCATTAAAGTGCTGCTCCTTGCAGAGGGTGAAATGGGAATAAAGATCACAAGATGGCCAGCATGTACATACAGAACAAAATTTTTGTTGGAGTGTTTTGTAACAACAACAACAAAAAATCTGAACCCCACAGCTGGCTCTCAGAGGAAGGAAGGAACTTTCAGCTTCCTGGGACAAGAAATCGCACACTTCCAGTCCTCTGCCTACTGGGCAAGAAGAAATGACGACTCTCCAGGTGCATTGTTCCCTTGTGAGATGGTTTGGTGCAGGTCATGTTCTCACCTGTGCCATCACCACCACAGAAATCAGCACAGAGGTGTGTGGGGGAGAGGGACACAGTAGCCTTTCAGGTTACTTCACTGTGTATGTGCTACTTCTGTCCATAATCATCCCTTTACATTAAAAATTGACCTGGGAAGGAAGAGCACCTAAAGGTTGAGCAGTCCTGGTGGCGAAGCTTTAACAGAGATCTTTTCTACTAGTTGAGAAGACTTAAGCAGCTAAACCACACTGATAACACAGACTCCACTGGTTTGCTTGATTTTTTTTTCTTTTTGTATGGCAGAACGCCATCAGTTGTGCAGCCAATATAGAGTGATGGTCAAGACCTGACTTCTCAGTGTTTAGAAAAGTAGAACCGCAGAGATTTCTTTCCTATAAACACTCCAGTCTTCATTGCTTAAACACGTCCTTAAGCCTTTTTTCCTGCCTGTGCTTGCATTACTCTTCACGAGGTACCTACCTGCTGCCCCAGCAGCTGCCTGAGGGTAGGATGAGGCTGATGAGTGTCTCCTTTTCCTCGGAAGGACCCATGCCATCCTCTCCCTTTTGCACGCTACTGGGACAGGCGAACACCAGCTGCCTGGGGAATCTCTCTTCCCAGCACTGAAAGAATTACTGAGGGTTCTCCATGATGCAACCCCCCGAGCAACGCAGGCAGCCTCGTGCACAGCAGAAAAAGAGAAGGAAGAACGGGCCTTTTGCAAGAAATTCATCTTTATTGAATCAATCATGAGTCAGAGGAGCTGCCAGCTGGCCTGAGGAATAACAATAGCAGTGGCCTGGACAATAGCAGCTGGAGCTCACAAGGGAGATTGTCTCTCTCTGGAGAGCAATCAATATATTTAGTGGCATGTATATACATGTAAGTGAGTCTTTCCCCATTGCTAGAAAGCGGGTTGGCAAGTGCATGTCACCCCTGCATCCCTGCTAGACTGAGGCTGTTGGTGGCTGCCAAGAGGTAGCTGGAGTGACACTTCAGAGCAGTTCAAACCTGATCCTGCTTCCAGCAGAGTCAAGGGTGAAGCTCTGCTGGTTCCAAGGGAGCAGGATGAGGAGTGATGGCTCCCCTCCTCCCCCAAAGCAATTCTTGCCAGTGCAAGATACTTGCAGCCACGTTAAATGCTGACCAGGTTGGGGAGGGTGCTGTAGGGTGTACTGCTATTCTTGCACCTCTAGCAGCCCCTACTTGAGAGCCAGGACCTGTCCTGAACTTCAACACGGGGGTTTCCATGTTCATCTCCATAAACAATTGCTTCTCACTGTTTGTCATGGCTACAGGCCACGATAAAGCCGAGGGGTGAAAGCTGTCGTTGGTTCAGCAGACATTTCACACAGCCATAGAGCTTACAGCAGGTTTTCCAGCACTAAACCTATCACAGTGATGGTTTTCAGCTCCGAAGTGGCTCTGCCTCCTTGCAACAAGGGCAAATCGCGCCAGGGAGCCATCGTTTGAGCTAGACCGAGAAGCTGAGCTCTTCGGTTGATTGAGGCTTTTAAAATTTCTGTTTATTATTGATAGGGTGACGTAAAGAGGACATGGAGTTGGACATTGTATTGTTTGACCTGGCTAGAGATCAGTCTGGTTCTCTTACAGATTTAAACTTCAGCCCCGCGTGTCTGTGTGATATCAAAGTCCTTTTGTACTGCACAGCAGCGCAGTGGGTTAGTGAAGCTGGATAAACACCGAGCGAAGGCTGGAAGTTCAACAAGCCGCTGTGAAATCAGTGTGCCATCAAGCTCTAGGAGGCTGACTAAATCCCAAGAATTTAAAAAAATAACGGTGTAGTGCATTAGCAAGGAGAAATAAGAGAGGATATGTCCCTATGCTGGTCATCTGTTTCACAGCTCATGCACTGCTTGCTGATTTTTTTCCCTGATCTCTGCCAAAAGCTCTGTAAATCTGGCAATCTTTGAAAATGGGGGAAAACCAGTCAATGGTCGTTGGGTGCCTACATACTCCAGCATGATCACAAACGTGCCCAAAGTCAATGATTACGAGTGTCCAGGCCAGGAGAGCACATTTCCCACCAGCAATGACACACTTTGTGTCCACACTGCTGACACAAGATTGGTCCTGAGCTGTGATCCAAAGCCACCTTCATAGAAACACCACATCTTCGGGGTCACAGGGAACTGCAAGAGAAGTTTGGTTTGATGCTGTGAATTTTGCTGTGCTTTTCTCCCTGTTTTTGTCCTAAGGGGCTGTTTGTGTCCTGCTCACGGAGCTACAGCCCCTATGTCCCGCAGCGAGGCGATCTGCATCTCCGTGCCCAGACGCGTGTCTCGGTCCTTGTCCGTTTTCAGTGAAGATGTGGGACTGCTCTTCCCGAGAGCACTGTCTGCTCTGACCAGCTCGGAAATGCAGGACAGCTCACAGGGCAGGAAGGGGAAATGCGTGACACACGTCCCAGCCCCTGCCCTCGTGCAATGCCTTCCCGGGGGATTCTGTGGGTGACTTGACATCTTCCTGCGCCAAGAGCTGGCTCTACCTGGGAGGGATGACCAGGCGGCGGGTTTCTACCTTTCTCGCAGGATGTATTTGCCTTTCCGGTCCAGGTTGGTGCTGAAGTGGATGGAGAACCAGAGGAATGAGGTCAGGATCATCCCATAAACCTAAAAGCAAATAAATGAGACAGAACAAACAATTAAACCCTGAACTGACTATGATGCTTCATCTGTGCAAATAAGCGATGATAAATATTGCCCGTGAGTCCACTTGCCACTTCTGGATTTCTGTGTCAGGATGTCACATTTTCCTTTCTACTGTTTTCCAGTAAAATGGTGAACACCAAATCCAACATGGGAGCAAAAATACCCTCAACGTACAGTTAAAGCATCTGATTGGAATTAACATAGTATGGCTCAAACCCAGTCCTAAAAATACCAAGAAATGAGACGAACCCAGGAAATTTGGATTTCAAATTCCTGCCACAAAACATTCCTCTACGCAAACATACATCTCTCTTGTAATAATAGCCTTTTGTAAAAATAACATAGGGAGAAAAAACCCAAACCTCATGTATAGTTTGGAGTAAAAAACCCAACGAGGACAGTATACTTCCTCTGTACTGTGATATTCTGCCTGGTGTATCACACATCAGGATTTACACAGGGAACATATCAAAGGTAGGGCTGCTGTGGGAATGATAACAACGGCTGCAACAACGTGCTCTTTCTTCAAAGTTTGCCATAATGTGCCTTTGCCTTGTGGCTTGATGAGGGGACATATGTGCATTGTTGGCCGAGGGACAGTGACATCAGAGCAGCGATAGCCCTCGTCGCGCGCTTCCTTCACATCCTGCCATCACAATAGTGAACTCTGCAGCGAGATTTCCTCTCGCAGGCGCTTCAAAGGCAGCCGCCTTATCTGGCTACAGCACCAAGCTGTGAAAAAAGATGTAGATAATACAAATGCTCATGCTTCTGTCTGAATATAGCTGCAGTGACATTCCTCCTATACCTGAGAAAAATTAGAAAGTGACACCAAATATTCACACAGGACTTTACATTTTTAGCCCTGTAGCAATGCCTGATGGTTTTCCTCATTTACTATTAGCAGTATCAAGTACTAAAGTGTTTGTTCCTCTGGGTTTTGTTTAGATAGAGTCTTCTGACCTGTAACTGTGCCAAGGCAGACACAAGCAGAACAATCTCCAAATACACATTCCGTCGGGAAAGGTCACCCCAGCTGGGGAGCAGCGTGGAGACATCCCAGGAGACCGAACCTCCCTTCACGGTAGAGAAGCACGTCTCCTGGCATATACCCTTTTCTGGCATGCTTCACCACACATGTCGAGGTGATTGCAGTGATACACCTCTGCCAAGCGGTGGGTGGCCATACAAGCATGTGGTTAGCATTAGCAGCACTCTCCTGCTCCCAAGGGACTGTCCCCACACAGCCACCAAGCCCCCACGCTGCTGAAGGACACATTCTTCTTGCAACATTTAATTTTTAATTTTGTTCCCCCCAAAATAAGACTTGCAAATTCAGCACAAACCCTTTCTATCCATGCCACCCTCAGAAGATGATCCCACCCGTCCTCTGCAAGATCCCCCTTAAAGCCAGCACCTGGAAGCCCAGGCAATGTGCTCTGCTCCCCTCCTCTGCAGCCTGCTCCTGAGCTGGAGGCAGCCGGTGAGCACCAGGCAAGGAGAAAGCACCAGGTTTCCTGAAAGATGGAGCTTTTGCTGCATCTCCTTTTCCACAATTGCTGCTGGCTTCCTACCTGACCCTATTCCTGCAGGAAACCCCCTCCAGCCATCAGCCTGGCCAAGACAGCTCCCGGCCCTTTCCTAATTTCCATGGTGGAGTCCACCACCACTTGTTTCTTTGCTGCCAGTCTCCAAAATCATCCCAAACCCTAGCCTCTGTGGGCTGATTTAGGATATACCTCCCCTCCCTCTTGGGGCCAAAATGCAAAGGAACAGACAGACATAGCTACCGTGAAGCCGATGGTGACACCCAGGAGTGTGGAGACAAAGTTCATGTGCTTCCTCAGGAAGACCTGGATCTCCTGCAGGCAGTCCTGGGAGGAGAGAGACACCCCTTGCAGCAGCTTGGTGGGGAGCTTCATCCCCCCAAGAGCACGTGGAATGACCTTGGACAGAAACGGAGGGAAGACGGAGATGCAGCATTGCACAGCTGGAATGCTCTGTGGGCAGCTCTCCTTTTTTTCTGCTGCTTGCTGCAATTTGGGAAGAGAAACACCTCTGGTATATTTTCTCTTACTACAAAACCTCTACAATTTTCTTGGTATGATGCCTTTCGGACTGTGGGGGATGTGTGTGCGCACAGGTAAGCATGGTCACGCACAAGCTTTTTCCTTTCCACCCACCGGAAAATGGAAAGAGGGAAATGAAAGGATGGAAAAGCAGAGCACACCGTGCTAAATACATTCCCTAAAGATACTAATGAACAGCTCAATTTTGCAAGGTGGTGTGAACATTAATATACATTAGCCTTAAGCGTGCCAGCAGCCCCACAGAAATCCAGAAGGTGCTAGCCAAGAAAACCATTTCAAAAATGCAAGAGCGTGCCCTTGGTGAAGTGATTCGCAGGGTGAGGTAAGAGTGCGCACAGCCAGAGAGCGAATGGAGCGCAGCCACCAAATCCTGCGCTTCCTGGGGCTGCAAAATGCATCCTCCCACCCACTGCCCCCAGCTTGCAACCAGAGGAAACATAAACCGTCAGCGAGGGGCTGGGAACAGAATCACCCCTACAAATCCTGGTTTTGGCCTGCTCTCCCTTCCTGCTCAACCCTGCTTTGAGATGTGACATTCCTGGAGGCAGGGCTGGGAAACACTACCCCGGGGGCTGCCACGTGCCTGCGCATCACGGCGTGCTGTTAGCATAGCACTTGACGTCTTCGCCTAACAACTATGTTTTTGTACGGCTGTTGCAACATGGTTTTGTTTTTCTTAGGAATAACATACTTATTGATGCTGGCAGCTTTAGCTACTTCAGCTGATTTGGCAACTACAGTGGAAAAAAAAATTCATAGAATGGGTTTGCTCAGAGAGTGCGAACTCTACGTTGTGGTTTCAGCGCCGAAGTGGTCTAATCCTGGTGGCTTCTCCCCCACCTCACTGGGGCACTGCAAAGAGGAGGAAGGAAGCATCCTTGGAGAAGCCACTGCTGGGCATCATAATCTTGCCTCATGAGTTTCTCATTTTAATACCTATTTAATGCCCTGGAAAAAAGGAAATTCAACATTTGCTCTTAGTGGGACACTTTTTAAGCCTCAGAAACTAGTGTCACGTGGAAGAGTTTAATAGTTTTCCTGAGCTCAAACACGTCTGTGATGTCTCACCCTCTCTGGACACGTCAGAGATGAGGAGGAAGCTGGAGGAAAGTGACAGGCTGCAAACACAAGCATTCCAAAGGCTTTCTAGAGCTGCAAAGAAAACCACAGCTGCAGGTCTGAGACCTGCTGACCCTCCGGGGCTCCTCCAGCAGGTGAGATGCCTCCTTGTTCAAACAACAAACTCCAAAAAACCAAACCCCAACCCACAGCAACGCCAAACCAGGACAAAGCCACAGCTTTCATCAAACACTTGAACACATCCCCACTACAGGGTGGAAGAAACCTTTCCCTTACCTGTCGCTCATTTTGCTCCTGGCTGGGCGGGCACGTCTTGTGCTCGACATTGGCCGTGTCCCCAAATGGAGAGTGTTTCCCACAGCACAGGAACTGGAAGAGACAGAGAGATGTGCCAGCGCCCGCCAGGGCTCTCCCCTCACCACCAGCAGCGGTGGCAGGAGGTTCTGGCGATGGGTCCCCCAGCAGGGCTGTACAGCCAGGGATGCCAGGAGCGAAGCACGTAGGGATGCAATCGGCAACTGCAGCAGTGGAGGTTAAATTTAGAGGAGGTGGATGGATTTGGCCCTAAGCTTGCCCGTGCTCCGGCAGAACCGCTGCCTGGGTCTGGGACCAAGCCCTCCCTCCGCGGTCACACCAGCTCTCGCAGCGGTGGCTGTGGAAAACCCAGGGATGCACAGACTCATCTTTCCCATGCAAAAAAAGGAGTAGAAGGACTGCTTCTCCGTCAATTAAAGTGGCAAAAATAAGCAACTGATGAAGCTGGGCATTGTGCCTGGTTCTCCTTGCAAAGGGGGGCTCTGAGTGTGCTGCCCCACACCCTGCAGAGCCAGCACCAGCTCTGAGGGCCACCACCATCAGTGCCATGAGAAACATCTGCCCTTTTCTGCATTTGGAGAAGCACAGATGAAAGCAGCTTCGGAAAGTACACATTATGATGATTTAAGAAAACACAGAAGGATAAAGGGAGTTGCGTGGGAGGTGTCTGGAAACAGGCGAGTGAGCTGATCTTCCCATCCAGCCATGAACTCGCTGCCCAGACAGTCCCCACTGCGCCAGGAGACGGCATCTCCTTTACCCAGTGGGGGACTCGGGAGTTTCTCACCATGGGGGATGTCCTCACTCATCTCCTGTGGCTTTGAGGGCAACAACCCTCACCTACCTACTGAGCTAGAAAAGTCCCTGTGCCAGAAGCATCCTGGGTGGTGGTTTTTTGGAGCTCCAGCATTGCAAGAGGCCGTGTAGCCTCCAGTGCTCCTCAGCAATAGGCTCAAGGGTAAACAGAAATAAACCAAATCCAAATATTTCTGCAGGATGATCTGGAATTTCCCCCCTCTCTCCACCTGACTGGGGACAGCAGAGAGGTGTCCATCCACTCTCTCATACCACAGACAGGGAGCACAGTCTGCAGAGACAGACAATATGTGCATCAGCTACAGTACGGAAGCTTTGAAGATGTCGCACCAGAGCGATGCTCAGGTAGGTTGCCCTTTCCTCCTGTTGATAATCTGGTTGGTCAAACCCAGGAAAGGAAGAGTAGGAAGGGAGGAGCAGACTTCACAGTGGGCAGGAGGACCCAGTTCCCAAGAGAAAATGGCATCGCAGCATCCGCAAGGCAGAACACAGGTGTCAGCCCCAGCCTGACAAAACTATCAGGAACTATATCCCAGGGCAAGGTGTTCTGCCAAGGCTGAAAGACAACTTACTGCTTCGTGGATGGCAGTCAGCTCATGTCTCCTGAAGCTGGAGGTGTTCCTCCTCACCTCCTCATACACGAGATCGTACACATCCATCATGCTGTCCTCCACCTGGGATGAAAGAAGAGATCTGTACACGCAAAACACTGACTGCGGTCATCTCTGGGGGATATATGCTCCTCTTGCATCCCCCCAGAAGGTCTCCTAGGTATAGCAAGACAAGTATGAGCTTCATTCAAGGTCAGGTTGGATGGGGCTCTGGGCAGCCTGGTCTAGTGGAAGGTGTCCCTGCTCCCTGCAGGGGGGTTGGACTAGATGACCTCCATGGTCCCTTCCAACCCAAACTATTCTATGCTTCTATGAAGTAGTGCAGCTACTAAACGACTACCATGCAGCAGCCAGAGCTGGTGTATGACCCACCACGGGGCACCTACAGCATGATGAGCCCCATGAGAGTGTGGACCCTTTGGCATCACATCAGGGTCTCACCAGCTGATGGCTGGAGTTTTTGGCCAGTTTTGGATTTAGGGTCAGAAAAGAACTTTGGTGCCTGTGACTGGTGTCCCTCCAAGTCCCTCTAACAGGCAGGGCTGTCATCATCTCCCTGTCCTGCTGGGGGACCGTGAGGACAAGCACACATGACTGTGAGGTGTTAAAATAAAAAGGTGAGAGGACCTCAGATGGCTGGTGTTACCCCAGTGACGGAGGAGCTCCTCCAAAGAGAGCTAAAAAAATAAGAGTGATTCAGTGGTGAATCAGATGCTAAATATTTACTGAACGTGTGAGAACTCGCAGCTTGACAGATCCCAGCCAACTCCAGCTCAGCTTTCAAAGGGAAAAAATATGACAACTGCCTTCAGTGCCTGGAGTCAAAACCTTATTTCTTCCTTTTGTTTTCTCTCACTTCTCACTAGCATCGATCCAAGCGGGACTGCGGGCAGCGCTTGGCTTTCAGGAGGGAAAATCGATCCTTGGGACAGCCAGAGCGGGTGGCTGTGGGGAGGGACGGGTGCCCCGGGAGCAGAGCCACCTCTCAGCAAGGCTTTTCAAATCAGTCTTAACCGGCTGTGCTTGGAAATTACTCTGGGGGAAAAAAAACCACCAATGCTGTATGCTTGGGGGTAAACCTGGGATCGTTCTAGGGGATTACAGTCGCCACTGTAATACTGCTCTACCCTGCCTGGTCCTCTGAAATGCAGGCAACTAATGGAGGCTGATAACCAGGGAGGGGACAGAGGGAGGTTGAAAAGATTACTTGTATCCAAGTCGGCTCTGTGCCACCAGAAATAGTTGAAAGGCTCATATCAGAAGATTTTCCACAGCTATCAACACGACATAGAAGTGGAGAGGCTTGGGAGCTTCTCTGCATTTATCTGCAGCAAAACTGCTGTGTCCCCCCCATGTCCATCACCCGTCACAGAGCGATCAGTAGGTGAGGCAGGAGCAACCCAGCTTTAACAAGAGAGGTCCGATGATGGACAGGGCACAGATATTCTCAGCCAAGGAAGAAATTCTCCGTAGCAAGGTGTGTGATGACAGGTGAGGAGGGAGAACGCTCATTTTGTCACCCCCCTGTATCAGAGTGCATAAAGAGGGACGGCTGCAGCAGTAACACAAGATCTCTGGCAGACTTGTGCATCATCCTTCCCTGAGCAAACCTTAAACCCCAGTAAACAGGGAAATATCCAAGCTTTTCTAACTTCTTGTGGGACATGAAATGGCTTTCCAGCAGCAGCAATTAAACAGAAAGAGGGTCCATTTCCACTGAAGAATTGGATTAAGAATAATTAAAAAAGAATAATCTTTTGGCCTCTTGTAGCCTTGTGTTGCTGAGGAAGGAACAAAAAACAGAATAGTCAGCTTCGTAACCCAAAAAAATAAAAAAGGGGGACAGGGGGGCTTCAGGCAAGGGTTGAAGGATTGAAAGCAACCTGGAAGTTTAACATTAAAGGTCTGCTGAGCACTGGGCCAGGACATGCTGGGACAGGTAGTTTTAAGCCCTCTGCCTTGCCTGGGCACATCCTCCAAAACCTCACAAAACCAAGCAAAAACGCTTGCTAGATCCGGCTGCTTACGTTAGAATTGTGTTCAACTTAAACCAAGGTAAGATGAGACTTTGTTCAGTGATGTTTCACCTGCAAAGACCACCACAGGGTCCCTAGCATCAGAGGGACCACCAGAATTGCCACCAGAACCAATTCACCATGCAGGAAATCAGAGCTCGTTAGTGGTTTGTCCTGATAATATGCCTCAAGCCCCAGCTGGGGCTGACAGCCTCCTCAGCAGCTTCTCAGGTGGTCATGTTGCACTGAGCAGGCTGGGAGGAAGGCAGGTGAGCTGCCCAGATGTTGGCAGCTGCCATGGCTGCATGGAACCACAAGAGGATGGATTTGCCCAGGAGAGGTCCTGCCTCACGCAGTGGTGAGTGTTTGCACTTTCCTCCTTGTTTTACGTACTGTGCAATGACATCAAACGTTGAGAGCAAGGCTGTTTGCAGGAAAGGAGTGGCTAGGAAAGAACTGAAGGAACACGATTGCCATACCAAAGCTATGGTAGAAAATTATCCCAACTGTTGGAAACAATAAGGGAAGAAATCACAAGCAGTCATGGTTTCACAGCCAGCTCAAGTACAGTGATGGTGGTGATGATGATGAGAGCAACCTCCAGGTACATAATGACTACTGAAGACTTCAATTGCACCCTGTTTCTGAGCTTGTTTCTCAATTATTCACTGTTTTTTTTTCATTTTGTTAAGCAGCCTCCAAGAACTGAAAGCACAAATGATTAAGTGCAAAATGTTTTATAGCAATAATTTCCTTTCAGAATGTGTGTCTGGGCAAGCCTAAGAGGACCATTTGCTGATGAGTCGTTCTCAGCATTTCTATCTAGCAATTACATCTAGCATTTATATCCAGCTATTATCTGAACAGCATTATTCAGGTCCTGGTAAGGGAACATCAAACTTCAAAACTGTTTTTTAAAGAGTGAATTGACTGTTGTTCCTCCACATCACCTTTCTGGTTTTTGCTAGCATCATTTGACTCCGGAGGGGAAAATTGCTGTCTTCATACAACACAGCAGCCTGTTTTCAGAGATTACTGCAGACAGCTTTCTCATTTAAGTATTTCAGAGTCAGGTTTAAAGTACTAAATCTCAGTGTTTATCACCAGCTCTCTCCTTCTGTGCAGGAGATCATGCCACAGAGCAGGTGAGAGGTCTGGTTTATCAAGGAGACATACAAGAGCAAAAAAGATCGCACTAAGGAATGATCATCTCAGCAACTTCTCTGCCTGGGATGGAGTTATGTTCACACTCAAGCTGCAGCCCAGCTCTGAAGCACTGCTCACGCACGACAGCATCTATCCAGCCCAAAACGGCACGCTAACTCATGCATGCCTAACGAAGTAAAAAATAAAACCTGAAAGCATGACACAGTCACCAGGGGGTTTCATGACCTCTCTATATTTGCAGCATTATTTTATCCAGCAGACACAAGCTCATCCCTATATTTCCCTTTGATCTGGGACATAACACGGCAAAGAGCCAGACTGCAGCACTGCTTTGTGCCATCCTCAGCAGATCCCCATCACACACTCCACCGCTGGGCAACTTTCAGTCCATTGCCTTAAAGTAACTTTTTTTTCCTGTTTCTTACACCAGGTGTTGGAGAAAAAAATATTAAAAATAACCAGAGTGCTTTCTGTCACAGTTAAGCAACAGGATGCCTTGTGAGTTTGAGTGGCTATGCTGACAGTGTTAATAGCATGCTTTAAGAAAACCACAGCTGTGCCCCATCCCTTAACTCAGACAGTAGTTAGCACCTAATGGACCAATACAGCTGGAGAAGAGAAAGACCCTCCGGGCTTCTTTTCAAGAGGTCTTACACTCCCCCCATGCATTAGCATCCTAAGGGTTAGGTGGATTTTCCTGTTCCTGATTGAGTGCTGTGATGCACTGCTGGAGGAGCGTTTCTTGATGAAGTTCTCCCTTGGAAGGAGACTGCACCTGTGATGCCCGTCAGTAAAAAACACTGAGAGCTGAAGATGAAGCATCAGCTGGGCTTTGGCTGAAGGAAAAGGTTAAGTGATATGGAGGTCACACCTTACAGTCATTCTTTTCCTGGAAAATGCTGGGTGAAATGTTCCAGCTCTAAATTAGTCAAATAATTGCTGCCTCCCATTTCTGTCTGCATTCCTTAATGAAGCATTCATTTACAGGTGACACCGATGGGTTGTTGGGCACAACAAATGGAAAATCACCATTGAGATTGATGCGGCTGACTCCTATAATTTTTCACTTAAAGTACAAGAAAGAAGGAATTTTGAGATTGTTTATCATCCTCTAAATCCTTTATCCCCCAAGAAGCAGAATTTATGACTGCAGAAAGGCGTTTACGCTAAGCCATTAGTGTTCTTGCCCTCGGCTATTAGAAACTAAATCAAATTTCAGTCTTACCTCCTTCAAAAGGAAAATTGACATTTTTTTACTTGGGTTATTTGTCAAGGAGAGTTTTTACCTGTAACTGGATTTGGAACAGAAAGATCAAACAAGGAGGTCAGCCTTCGCTCCTGATCCCTTTGCAAGCCAGAGGTGTCAATGAACCCCCTCCCAGTGAATACCTGTGCCCAGGCAACATGAGCTAGGCGCTTTGATGTATGTTGGAATACTCATGTAGACTCAAGCCCAGAAGAACAGTCTGAGACCTCCTCAGTGACCCATCTTTGTAACAGTCGTTGGCCAAAAATCTCCCAGAACTGGAGCTCAAGAACATAGTGAAAGGAGATCTCAGGATTGTCTCAAAGCCAAGCCCACCTCTCTCCTTTCTGCTCAACAGGAACACTCCTGACATGGCAGAGGAAGAGAAGCATGGCAAGCAGAAGGAGAATCCTCCTCTCCTGTGGCTCTTCATGCCTTTGGGGTACCAAACGGAGCACATGTGCTGCAGCCTCAGAAGAAACTGCGACCTCAGCACTTTGTGTTCTTCCAGCATCACCAAGAAGGACGTGCTCACCAGCATCACTCAGAAACATCCCTTCAGTGGCAGCTACCGCAGACTTCCTCGCAAGTCAGTTACGACATGAAACTGGAATTAAGTGGTTAACTCCCTCGAAATCCTTCTTTGCTCCACTAAGAAAAACACTTCTGCATTTTGCTGCCTCTGTCTTCCCTTTCCTCACCAGTGTGCAGAAATGCACACGTTCGCAGCATGTCAGAAAGGGGAAGATGCAACTGCTTGGGTTTGGATAAAGCAGCGATGCAACCACAAGGGAACAGAGGAAGGAAAACTGCTCTGGCTGCTTTCGACAGGTTTCAGAACAACTCCCACCATGTGCATCAAGCACATGTTAAGATGGGCTGTCCTCAGCCCATGCTAGACCAGGCTGTCATTGCTGTATCTAACACAGTCATTACAGCATGGTCCAGCTTTATATTTCATAGAGTCACAGAAGGGTTTGGGGTGGAAGGGACCTTAAAGATCATCCAGCTCCACCCTCTGCCACGGGCAGGGACACCTCCCACTAGCCCAGGTTGCTCAAAGCCTCACCCAGCCTGGCCTTGAACCCCTCCAGGGATGGGGCATCCACAGCTTCTCTGGGCAACCTGGGCCACTGCCTCACCCCCTGCACAGGAAAACATTTCTTCTTGGCTGAAGAAATCCAGCCAGTGCTGCAAACCAGAGCAGCCTTTGAGGCCCCCATGGAAAACCACACAAGACACAAAGGTGCTGCTCCCCCTCTGACTGCCAGTGGTCACTGGGGACTGCCCATGTGAGAAGATCCAGATGAGACTTCCAGCTAAATGGCTTTTGCCTTTTCTTTCCAATACCTATATATAGATTAGATTTTATAGATAGATGTATTTAAAAAAAAAAATGCACTTTCCCTCACTTTCTGGTTTTTCAAGAGGACCAGGCTAATCCTGACCATCTTTTGGTCCATCATTGAGAGAACAAACAGAAGAGAGCAAAAAACATTGTGGAACAAAAAATTCAGGGAAAGTGAAGCCTTACAAAGCTGTTTCTCTCCAGTCCCAGTGCTCCCATCAGGTCCTTGCACAAAACATTTAAAACAGGAGAAAGCGCTGAGCTGTTTTGCTGTTCACCTGCTCCTCATTTCCCATCTCCATGTCCCAAAACAACAGCAGAAGTCTAGCTGTATGAATGCTATACATCCCACCCAGCCAGCAGGCAGGGGACATCACAGCCATGTGCTCAGACAAGCCATAACACCAAACTTTAAGTATTAAATTCCATTTATAACAGAACTGCAAACCCAAGAGGCTGCCAAGGGCTCCCACTGATCCTTTGTGCCCCCATCCTTCAGCCACACGACCCAGCAATTTATGAACCTCCCAACATCGTGGGCAAATTATCTCAGCCAACCCTGCTCCCTCACATGTAGTACTTCACACCAGGGCCAGGCAGGGACTGCTTCCCAACAGAAAGTGTTAAAAAACCTTAAAAACTGTTTTAACTTACAAAGAACTGTGTCAGCAAGAGAGCCAGCCCCAGGGCAGCAGTGTCTCCTCTGAGCGGCCCTGCTCCCATCAGCATCCTAGAGCTGCCTGAAGGCTGGATGCGCCAGGTGATGGTGACCATCCGAGTGGCCTCAGGTACCACGGCTGATGCTGCTGGAGAGGAGAGCTCCAGCGAATGCTCTGCCACAGAAAGCAGGAGAAACGGGGCTGCACGGGTTCAGCATCAGGGCAGCAATAAATTATAAACCCCACGAGTGCGGATGCCTGCGTGGTGCCTCAGACAAAGGAGGGCAGAGCCTCAGTGGGGGAGCGGGCTGATATTGTGCCATGAGAACGTAAACACAAGGAAAGAGTCACGATATTTAAAAATGCCAAGGAAAGGGGAAGGGTTTCCCCGGTTTTGTTTTTCCCATGGGCTCCGGAGACTGGGAAAAGCTCAATGCTTACCTCAAAGTGGTTGTGCCTAGCAGAGTAACAGCAAGAGCAAGGAGGGCATCAAACTATTCCCAGTGTTTTCACAGCCAAATCTCTGCTTTTGGAAAATGCTCTTGAAAGACACCCTGAAGCGGCTACAATCCTGATGCAGCCCCACTGAATCAAAACCTAAAAGGAAACTACTTGTGTGCTTCAGGTGTGGTTTCAGAAAGCACCCGAACACACCTTCAGCTCATGTTTAAGTCCCATTAAAGCCAGTAGGGCTTAACCCCACATTTAAGCCTTGCCTTCAGATGAGAGCAACCGGACCCTGTAGGAGTTTGCCCCAACACACACCAGCAGCACCAGTGACAGACACAAACACACCCTGGAAAAACCACAGACTTGGTTTTCCAGTAGAATGACTTCTACAATCCCACTTAAGAAATTACCCAGGAAGTGCTGGGCCACTCCTTGTGTACCTGCAGAAACAAGAGATGCACACGCTGGTCTTGTGCGCACAAAGACAGGATTTGGCCCCCGGGGACCCAGGTGATGCTGTGTCTGGCTTTGCAAAGGTGCTGGTTGGGAGGAAGACCCGAGGACAGCAGAAGAGCAGCACTGATCCCATTTGCAGGGAATGGAGCAGGGAAGCACGTCTTTTCAGAACGGGCTCCAGGTGCAGCAATGTTTGTTATTTAACAGCTGCAACTGTTAGTTCTGCCAATAAAAAAATCACCATCTCAAAAGATACCACAGTGCTCACTAGCTAAGCATAAAAGACTTCATTTCTTTCTTTCATTTCCTCTTTCTGAGGAGGGGAGAGCAGACAGGCTCCTCTGAAGAACGTTTCAAGCAGAGCAGGGCTGCAGGAGACCCGGAGTGTGCATGGGTGGCTTGTGTTCCCCGCCCGTGAAAAGCTAAATCCTCATATTTATTCTCCGAGTAGAAGTAGTTCAACACAAAGAGGCTGATGCCTTTCTGCACACATGGAGCTGAAAGCCACTGGTGAAACCCCCTTTTGATATCACCCAGCAACCTGAGGAACCATTTGATAACGAAGAGATTGGCATGTCACCCCACCCAGTGCCAATCCAAGTGATCTCTTCATCCAAAGGACGTGGGAAATTGGTCCTTTACACCAGAATTATGGGCAACTATTTGCATTAGTTTCAAATTTTCCCCTGAGTTGGGAGATCATAATTTCATCAGTTTTAAGCTAACATTTACTCATGAATGAACCTCTGTAATTAAAAAGCTTGTTCTGTTGCAAGACTCCTTTCACATTGCAGCGATTTTATTTTCACTGATCCCCTCTGCCACCCCAACTGCTTTACAGGGCCGGCATCACAAGGCTGCTGGAGGGATCTCCTGAGCTGCTGCAGGGAAGGGGAACAGCAGAAGATGACATGATATTGAAACTCCTACAGCCTCTTTCACAGCAGAGCCCAGAACGAAACCCCAAACCTATTTTTGTGTTGGTAGTAAGGGTACCAAAAGTCTTTGGTATTGCAGCTGCAAGGCTACCCTTCCCTCCAGACCTCTGCACGCGGGGTTTGAAAGCAGCAGTTAACAGGTGAGGAGAGAAGGGAAGCTGGGGGGGAGGAAGCAGCAGCCTTTCCAACCAGCTGTGCCAGATGTGGCAGAGTCTCTCCTGAGTCTTCCTCTGCATCCCAGGTCCCAGCTGCACTGGGAACAACTAGAAGACCTCACCTAAACGAGCAGCAGTTTGTGGGAAAGGAACTGCTGTAAAAATAACTTTGGAAAAGAAGACTCAGCTCTTTGGCTTTTGGAATCAGGACTTCTGAACGTGGCTAAAAACCAGCGGAAAACCTCAGCACTTCCGTGGTTGCCACAGCTGTTCCATCAAAGGTGTTCATGGGGAGGCCATCCTCCCTGCCCTCTCCTGTACGTCGTTCTGTCATTCCCTTGATGGCTGCCAGTGCCCATCCTCAGACTTTCCTACGAAGAGCACATTTCTCACAAAGACCACATTTTGGCCAGATGGCCCACAGGAGGGCAACCAAGCATGCTCCTCACCCTTGTGGACACCCTTGTCTGTGCTTGGTTGGACAAGGAAAGGGATCAACCCTCTCCAGTGATTTGGGCCAGGTACACAAGGGTTTCACAGGGGTTTGGGGGCTGGCTGGGGTGTTTCTGGAGTTGTGATGGGACAGAGGTGAAGGAAGAGTGTTGGGTGCAGCAGGTGAGGATGGGGCTCAGGAACAAGCCCAGCTAGAAAATTCTGAAACATGAGGTGGCAGATGCCCCGTCCCTGGAAACATTCAAGGTCAGGTTGGATGGGGCTCTGGGCAACCTGATCTAGTGGAAGGTGTCCCTGCTCCCTGCAGGGGGTTGGACTAGATGACCTCCATGGTCCCCTCCAACCCAAACCATTCTGTGATTCTATGAACGGCTCAGCACTACAGCTAGCAGGAGAAGAGGTCCTTCAGCAGCCTCTGGATTGCAAATATTTGCATTTCAGATTTTCCTTCCAGTAGCTGACCTGCCCAGAGAAGTTTTCACACCTCTGCAAGTGCCAGCAGCACCTTTTCTGTCGGCACTGTTGGCTGAGAGGCAAAGTGTTGCTTTGTAAATGGAGGGCAGACCCTAACAGAAAGGCTGCATTATACCTGCTGGCAAGACGGGGAGAGGATCGGGGAATGTTACACTTGTTCTTCCGCATTTTCTCTGCAGAACCTACCAAGCAAACTTTGGAAATTAGTAGTTTATGAGTTCCTCACTAAAATACTTTAACGCAGATGGATGGATGAAGAGCAGCCCAAGAAGACAGTACAGAGGAGGTCTGGGCTTCACGAAATCTATTCATTGGCCACAGGGATGGGTCAACAGAGCAGGAATAATTACGATGCTGAACAGAGGGATCAGCCTTTTAGGGTAAAGCACAATAAACCTCAGATTCATGACTTGCGTAGCTGGTATATGTTATTTTAAGAATAAAGACAGATGACACTGAGTCTATCTGGGATGCAGGTAACCTGGAATTAAAACACATGGCACTTGTCTGAAAGGATGTGTTCAACAGCTACAAAAGGTCACAGAAAGCAGAAAAGAACAGGAGATGAGAGGATTCATATTTTGTTTACAGTACTCATGTCTGAGAATATAGAATAGTTACAAATAACTCTTCTTTTTCTCCTGTCCTGTGTAGCTTCTCTGTAAGAAGTACTGTAAACAGGTCTCTATAGGAGTCACAGAGGCAGGAAGGGCATCTTGCTTTCATCATGTTCAAACGACATTTCTATCTACTGCCTCTTGAAAATAACCATCAAAACAATTTTTCAACTGAAAATTGGGCTTTTCCATTTTAGATGTTTTTCTGTAAGAAAGGTCCCCTTTATGAAGCAAATTTAGGTTTGGGTTTTTGTTTGGATCAAAAGGAGTAAACCACCGAGGGCATCTGCCACAGTTTGGTGCAGAAGGGAGGGGAGGGGAGGGAAGGCTCGGCGTTCAGCGCTGCCTGCGTTTGGCACTGTGCCTGTGGGGAGGGAGAGGACAGGACCTACCAATGCCAGCTCCCTGCTGGCATTTCCAAACAGGACAAGCTGATTTTCTGTCTGGCTTTTCACTAGGAAGTAAACATATTTTGCATGGGAAAATTGCAAATTTTTGTTTTAGCCATGAAACTGGGGGAGCAGCCCCTTGGTGCTCTCAGAAACCCTGATTCAGGCACATGTAATGGGCATATTTGTCCATATTCAGTTTTGCATCCGCAAATTTTCTTCCTTTCTTGGTAGCTGTGTACATCCCATCAGGCTTAGAAGACACCCATCAATCCAACCAACTACTAACCATGACACATGGGTGTATTTATGGGTAGGGCACTCAAAGCAAAACACCAGGAAAATAATTTGAAGTAAAAACAGATGTAGTGATTAAGAGATATACAGAGAAAGCAATCCTCCTTTAAATATTTCCAGAAAAATATTTTTCTGAATGGCACATCCCTGTATTAACCCATTATGCAACCTTTTCTGGCAGCCTTTTTACACCCTACTACATGTCTGTGGATGAAAATGTATAACTAAATAATTTATTTGGATAACACAATTTCACAAGACCAACCAAACACACTTTCTGGTGCCATTTCTCCTTTACTAACACAGCTTTTGTTTCAATCTGTCACTAAAAACCTCTTCAGAAGAAGGAGGAAGCTGTGCTCAAGACCTCCCTTCTGTGTTGATCATGGAAACAAAACTATTTCAGTATTAAATTGTTGGTGTGAAAAGAACAAATTTTGATAGTTTTGCCTGAAATCAAGGAAAATAGAGGCTGTGGAAAGACTCTCTCAGGGATGTCTCGGCTCTGACTGAATTTGCTTCAGCCAGGCAAGTGTAGAGAGAAAAGATGCTGCTGTGCTATCAGCACCCACCCTAACGTTTCCAAAGCAGCTGGACAAATTCACAGAGGAAAAATCTACGGAGAAAGGCAGAGGCACCAGCAGGTGCCACCAGCACCCACCTGAGCCACAAGCTGTTGGCATCTGAAAAGCACTGCTCTATGCTCGCTGGGTTTTATCTCCTACCTTGGCCAGCACTGTGCGTGCCTGTCTGAGAGCGGGGACCTTTGGGCTGATCCATATTTCAAAGGATTTTCAACTCCTGTGGCCACTGGTAGGCTCTGGACAAACTTGCTAGAGAAGCAGAACCTTACCCCTCACCTTACCCTTCAATTTGCCCTTTAGACTTCTGCTTCCAAAAGGACTGGATTTTAATTTTTGTGCAGGACAACAAACTGTTACGGGACAGGGCATCGCGTCCCCAAGAAGTG
This sequence comes from Pterocles orientalis, assembly GCA_011057875.1. Taxonomy (NCBI): domain Eukaryota; kingdom Metazoa; phylum Chordata; class Aves; order Pterocliformes; family Pteroclidae; genus Pterocles; species Pterocles orientalis. Next base: position 147,702 of record WKFP01014004.1, on the reverse strand, counting down.
CAACTGCTGCAGTCCCAGCACGGATCGAGGCGCTGGGGTTCTGATGGAGTGCTCCTCCAGCACAGAACGAAATCCCTTTGGATGCTCTTTTCCTGACACACTGCAATCCCCGACAAGGTCTGTAACCCTAAAGGGACGAGCTGGCAGCACCAATGTGACCCTAATCCATCAGGATGAGGTTTCACGATCCTGATCACTGGCCAGAGCACTGCAGGGTGCAGCATGTGCCTGGGGGTGAGATGGGGAACAACCGGCTGCGTGAAATGTCTATCAAAGTCCCAAACACTTATCTGAATTACTGCTAGATAATTTGGACACTTGCCTAAAATATCTGTGTTCTGCTTTCCAAAAAAAACCCAAACAAACCCACCAATGATTTTTTTGCAAGCCCAAGTCTCTTAAAAAGTTTGGTTCTTTTTTCCAGTGCATGCATCCGATAGACCACGGCATGGACAGCTTAATTTCCACCAGATGTCCCTTTTATGGGAGAAATCATCACTACAAAAAAAAAAGTTCTCCATCTGACGAGATGCTGGTGGTATTTCCTAGCAGGCGATGCTTACCTCCGTGCTGTGCGTGTATCTCCAGCACGCAGCTGGGATCAATCCGCAGAAGGCCAGGGCGAAACAGAAAAAACCCTGAGGATAGAAAGGAAAAATTCCATCAGTTACAGCATGGGGAGGGGAAATATCCATTTGAAAACACTGGTGAGAGGTATTTAATACACTCATTTGAGCAAGTTACCTTCTTTTAATGTCCTGAGTAATGCTACTTAGTTAAAATAAATCCCATGGATAATAATGTGATTCTCCATCAGGAGCCTCTAATTGTACTGTGGCCATTTGAAAGAGCTGACAAAAAAAAGCACCCAGTTTCTGGCGGAGTGGTTAACCTATTCCGCCCAAATTCTCCTTGGAGGAAAAAAAAAAAAGAAGAAAAAGAAAAAAAAGAAAAAAAAAAAAAGAGGAGAGAAAGCCCTTATATTTACAGTATGCTCCTTTTCTGCAGCAGGACCGTGCCCCAGAGCAGCACCTCCTTACTCACAGGATTCAATCCCCTGTGTTTAAAACTCAGCTATTGGTTTCAAAGAGGGGAACACCCACAGGAATAGTCCATAAAGAATTGAGCGACTGGGATGGAGAGCAAGCTGCTCTGGAAAAGGAGCTGGACATCACCCCGTTAGCAAGCTGGGAGCTGCACGGCCAAGCTGCCTTCCTTAAACCAGCACCATCCCAGTTAGACGAAAGGATGACAGAAATATAATCAAGGCCAGCAACTGACCCTGACGTGTCTAAACAATAACGGCAACGATGCAGGAGGCAGCCTGACTTTTGTCTTCTTCCCTAGGCTTGCAGGGCTGGAAGTTAGATGCATTGTCTCTTTATGTGAACAAATCTGGTCCAAAAAAAACCCCTGATGTAAACAGCTCTTGCCTGTTGTGACAGCTGGACCAAAGGATCTTGTTCACATCAAAAAAAAAAATTAAAAAGGAATAAAAAAAAAAGTGCCTGTAAAGACTTTGAAGACCAAATTCATCAAATATGAATCCACAGCTTAGTCTTGGAATGACAAAAGATGATGAATAAGCTCCAGTCGAAAATAATTGCCCTTACAAGTTTTTCCATGAAACTGTCCCTCTTCCAACATGAAGTTATGTAGCAGGGGAAAATTACCCAACCGACTGCTGCTTATTTTAGTTTCTAATTTTTTTTTCTATGAGTGTTTCAATAGTATGATACAGCTGAAATAGCTTAAAAAGATTAAATCTTTCATGACAGTTTACCAAATCCAAGTTTATGGAGAGGAAGAAGAGCATCGCTCCTACCAACTCTGCTTCACCAAAAAACTTTTGCTTAAAAAGTATGGCTTTAAAAAAATAAACAAAACCCCAAACTCCTCCACATAGAATCATAGAGGTTGGAAAAGACCTCAAGGATCATCAAGTCCAACCCAACACCACCTGACCCACTAAACTGTGTCCCTAAGCAACCACATTGACACATTTCTTGAACCCCTCCAGGGATGGTGACTCCACCACGTCCCTGGGCAGCCTGTTCCAATGCCTGAGCACTCTTTCAGTGAAGAAATTTTTCCTAATATCAAGCCTAAACCTCCCCTGGTGTAACATGTAGCAAGAAAGGAAAAAAGAACATGAACACAAACATGCCAATAAACTGCCTTTTGCTGGTTCTTGTCCATCCGCTGCCTGCTGTGTCTCTGCTTGCAGAGATGATGCCCTGCCTGGGGGCTTTGCTCCAGGAACCAGGCTGCCGTTGGCATTTCCTTGCTCTTTCAGGGCTGCCTTGTTTCAGGCTCAGAAGCTGGAAAAAACCCTGGTACGGCTTTCACAAAAATGCTTAGATTAAATATACCTGATCTCTCATTTTCTCTTCTTTTTTGGCAGCTGCCTAGCTGTATGTGGTGAGAGCTGCCTTGCCAGGAGCTGAAACGGGATAATGGGAGAAATGGGACCCTAAAGGAGAGGAAGTCTGACCAAAAGCTGACGTGACAAGGGGGATACAGGTAGCAATGATGGGGAAGAGCACAGAGGGTGAGATGGTACGAACCCAAGCACAGCACCATCAAGCCCAAGGCCGGCTGGGGTGGGAAGTTCCAGCACTGATAGCAACATGAAAGCTCTTCTGTGCATCCTTCCAGTAAGGGTAATTGAGTGCACCCACCATGAACCTGGAGAGTGAGAACACCAGCATGCCAGGGGCACCACCCAGATTTCCCCCCCTCCCCGTGCTCTCCCTTCCTTCCTTTACCAGCTCCAGAACTTACGACATCTCTCTGGGGCCAGAAGCCCCAGCAGACAAAAATCTTCCTTCTCATCTTCCCTTCCTCAGCTGCACCCCCCATCTCAGTCCTTCACCCCCAGCACCATCTCTCCCTTTATTTCTCTCTAGCTTCCCTGGGAACACGGAGATGCAGCCCCTGGGGAAGCAGCCCCTCCATCCAGCCGATGCAGAGCAATTACACGGCTCCGAGAACATCTTATAAATGAATTATAGGCTGGTTTTTCCCTTGCCAGCCAAAAGGCTTTTGGAAGAGCAATTTTCTAATTACATTAGAAGACATTGGGAGGGAAAAAGAAAAAGGCAGCGTGTAGCTTGCATACGAAAAGCGGCAGGGTCGAAGCTGGTTCAGCATCTCGCAGGCCCTCGGAGCAACTCGGAGCCGGTGTGGGCTGCTGCCTGCTCCCTTTGCAGCCACACCAGCCCTGTCACCGGCCAGACATCAATTACTCTTTTATGAACGACCTTGTTTCCATCCTTGCTGCAAGGAACAATTTGTCTTGGAGACACTTGGCAGAATCCGCAGAAACAGTGTCTCGTCTGTGGGTGGATCTTTTAATTCACCTTCCTGATGCTTTGGTTACAGGGGTCTGCTTCAGACGAGGGGGGGGTCCCTTGGCTCAGACTGGGTTTGACAGCTCTGCCGAACCCCTGCACACCCAGAGAAGGCATTGTTCTGCTTCCTGCTCAGCTCCAGCTGCTTTTTGGGGCTGCCGTGACCATTGCAAGGGCCAGCTCCCTGCCAGCCTTCACAGCCCAGAGGTGGGGATGGGGGGAGCTGATTTCTGATTGCATCCATCAGGCTGCAGCCCTCCCTCCCTGACCCAGTTCATCTAACAGCACATGATGGTTTTGCCTTTCCACATCGCAAACACAAGCCAGGGATCTCAGTCCAAAGGAAGAATCCACCCTGGGCGCCAGCTAAGGACATCGGCTCTGCCCGTGCCTGCTCCCCAGGGAGCACAGATGCCTCGCACAGGATGGAGAGCACGGGAGACAGATTCCTTGCGAGAGCAAGATGCTGAAGCAGGCTGCTGTGTTATTAAGAACACACACTTGCCTGCAACGATACACCTGGGAACAATAAAGCAAACAGCCTGTGCTGTGTGCTGGCCCTACCGGCACATCACTCTTGGTGAAAAACCTGGTTATATCGGGCACTCACTGAGGCTTTTTTAACACAGAAATTGTTTGGAACTGCTGCTTGGAACAGCTGCTCCATCCTGAACATAAATTTTGCCCTAGACTAGTATTTTTTAGGCTGGAAAGTTCACATGTAAGAATTTTTTCTGGGATATTTGGCTGGCATGTTGCTCCTTGTTTTTTTTTTCCTCCCTCTCTCCATCCAACCCAACACAAGTACACAGTGCCTTAAACCCCACCAGGGTCTTTCCTTTGTACAAGCAGCATGGGCAAAACTGCAGTTTTCCTTCCTCTTCCTTCCCTTTCAGCAGTGACACAGCCTTCAGGGGCTGTTAGAGCAGCAGGATGTTTACATCCAGGACAGAATGCGTGATGGACCACAGCTCACCAAAATGCAGGGTTTGCCAGAACTGGAGGACAGCCGGTAAACCTGTAATTACTCTCCCCCTTTAAGAGGAGCTTTGGGGATAATGGTCCAGGATTTTAGAACATTTTTTTTAATCCTTAAGTTCTCAGTCTCTAGTAACCAGCTTCCTCCCAAGCGTCGGTGGATGCACAGTGGTGTCTGTCTGGGCTGGTGAGGCTGCTGATGCAGCTCCAAAACGAGCTCCTCGTATACGTGTGCGTCAACCAGGTTGACCAGTTCTGGTTTCTAACCACTACGTACCCATTATCACTGTTAGGACAGCACCAGTAAGGCCCACAAAGACCTCTCATCTATATGCACACAAACCTCCAGACAGCCAGACAAGGTGAGCACTTATAATTTAAATAGAGAAGAAGAAAAAGGCAGTAGGGAAACTGAGGCAGAAGGAGATGGGATCCACCCAACAGGTCAGTGGCCAGGGCAATGTTCCTCTAATCCCATCTGCGCACCTGCTAGCATTTCCCCATGGTAACTGGTTTACCGAGCGGCATTGTGGTGGATTAACTACATCCCTGGAGCGTGGCTGGGTTTCCTATACAGCCACAGATGTCAGGCACCAATACTCTGGTGTCTTCTCTCTTTGATTAGCGAGTGAATTAAATGGTCTTCTAAACAAGACACACGCTTTGCAGGGGAGGAGAAGTCCTTTAAAATCAATAGTGGGGGAAGGTGAAAAATCCTCTCTATTAACAAGCAGAAAAAAAAAAACACCCTACAAGCAAGAGCACTGAACACTTCTGCCAGCTACAGCCCAGTGGGGGTCTGCAGGGCAGGATGTGACCCCAAGTTTCAGACCCCCTAGAGCTGAACCCCGCTCCTGCCTGCGATCACATCTCACCGCAGCATCAGGGGCTGGCTGTCCCTGCCTGCTTCTCTTACTGGCAGATCAGAGACAAAATATGAGCCTGGGGAGGTGGTAGGAACCGGTGGGGGTAATTTATAGGAAAAAGCGCAGGAATTTATAGGAATTTAAGATGCTGATGAGCTGCTTGAACAAGGAGGAGCAGTGAACAAGGCTGCTGCTGAAGAGCTCTGGGCTATTTCCCAGGTCCCCCCGGTAATTTCAGCAGGGTTGGGAGGACACGTCGCCACCCCCGCAGCGGTGACGGTGGCTATTCCCTTGCCCAGCGCATTTCCCCGGAGCCTCCCGGGGCCGAGCGCCAGCGGCCGCCGCGGCGGGGGGCAGCCGGGGGAGGAGCGGCGGCGGCGGGCGCCCCCCAGCGGCGGAGCGCAGCCGCGGGGCTGTGTGGCACCGAACCGCCGGGGCTGCGGCAGCCCGCGGGGGGCCGGAGGAAGGGGCTTGCTGGTCCTCACTCCTGCAGCAAGTGGAAGGGAGAGCATCAGGTGGCCCTGGGAGAAGGAGGGCAACGCTGGAGTTTGCTGGACATGTTTTTCTTTAACTATCCCTTCAGGAAATCTGTTTTACCTGGTGGCGGGTCCCAAACCATAGCCCACTGGATAAACATGGAGAAATTCAACTGCATTTTCAGGCAGCCCGGACTTAATCTCCCCTAGTCGGTACATACCCATCGGTTGTTTCAGATGTGGTAATTGCAGGCACACATCAAAGTATGCTGCAGCAGAAGAGAGGGGAAGCTGCTCCGTTCACACCAAGACCTGTGTGCAGGCTGTGCTTTCACATGGAGCAGAGCTCACGCTCCGGTTTACTAAAGCTGGTATGGGCTGGGCCCAAAGAGGCACTTCCCTGTGGATGACGGAGAGGAGAAGGGTGGTATCTCAGCTCTTGTGATACCCCTCCACCATCTCCTTGGAGGCTGAACTGAGGGTCCAGCCCAAAGCCCCCGTACCTGCTGCCACACTTTGTACACCTTGCACCAGCACTGTTGGGGGTGTTTGCAGCCAGGGGGGGAAGGAGGGGGACTAACTCTGCTGTCACAAGTCAGAGGAACAATGTGGGACTCAGAATTGCACTGGTAAGGTTTCCCCACATAAACCACGTGTTGACTTGTTGAGAAAAAAAAAAATATGCCGGGAATCATCAGTGCTGCAATTGCTTTGGTAGATAAGCACCCTCCTTCAACCCTGCTCTGAAAGCTGCACACACAGCACCTTGGCAAAAGAAACAAGGTGCAGAAGGATGCAATCCTCAGCTGGAAGAGCTCTGCAAGGCCATGCTGTTTGCAAAATTATTCCTTGCAGCACAGGCTTGAGCAATGGGAAACCCTTCCCCAGGGTGCACAAGGCAAACCAGCCCCTCAGCCCCATATTTTAAGGGTATCAGCACAAGGTTACAAAAAGTCCCCCCCGATACGCACCATGGCGGTGAGGCACTGCGATTCCTGCACCGTGGCGGCAGAGCTCAGCAGGGCTGCGAGGATCAGGGTCATGCTGAGGCAGATCCCAAAGTAGAACACTGGAAGGAAATCAGGCATGGGAGCTGCGGTCAGACACCGAGACTTTAGGGCTAACGGAGGCCTGGGCTGATGCTTTCACTCACAAAGGGGCCAAAAAGTGCATTTGGGGGAGATGGTCCAAGCAGACCAGGTTGCAGAACTCAAAGTGGTTTATAATTTATCCAGTACCCCCCTATCTGCATATGCTCTGCTTGTCTGGCAGGGCTGTAAACCTCTGAGCAGTTCCCACAGCTCCAGCAGAGCAAAGCACCCTAAAAGGGTGCTGGTCCACTCGACAGACCACAAGCTGTCAATTATTTGGGCACTCAGATAAGGATCCCCAAACGGGGCAGGGCTGACATGCAACAGCTGTCCCACGGCCCCTATCAGGACTCTGGGCTCTGCTAATCTGGTGTAACACTCGCCCTCCAGTTTCCTCCTGGTCCCAGCAGGGCTCAGGACCACAGCGCTGGGAAGGGCTTTGCAGCCCTTGCTCAGGACTAACCCTGCAAAGAGTTAACACTTGCAAGCAAAGCAAAGAAGGGTGGCTGGGCAGGAAGAGCCTGCAAGGCTCAATCCATATAGACCCTGGGGTGTGTAGGGAAGGAGGAAGGCTGTACCTTAGCTTTGGACTATCACAAATCTTTACATCTGCCTTGTTAAACTGAAATTGAGAACCAGCATCTAGAGAGGGTAGGAGTGTGTTTGAGCCCAGAGTATAACCTGGGAGAAGCAGCAGATGCGAGCGCAGCAGAGGTGAGCACAGTATCTTAGTATCTGGGATGTTCTCATCTCTTTGCTCTAGCCTTGTACCCAAGACTCACTTTATATTTCTCCCTTGTGTAGGGAAAAACCCCCACATTTCCTCCAAAAGAACAGTTGTTTCCATGCATTTCTCCTCCTGGCCTCAATCTTCTCTGCTCTGCCTTCAACTCCTGTAACAGTGCCTCTCCCCATGCTCCCCTTCCAGCCCCATGTGCCTTTAGGTCTGGCTTTGGCTGAGCTCCCCCTGACCCTTCACTGCAGCACAAGAGAAGGATGGGGAGATGGTGAACGGAGGGACAGGAGCAAACGCAGCTGCACCTGAGCGCCCTGTGTTCCCACAACACCCTTCAGTGCCCGGCGTGCAGCTCTGATATGGAGAAAAAGTGCCTGTAGGATTGTGTTAGTCCTAATGTAGCCCCTTGAAGCCAGCCCCTGCCTCCTCCCTTCATCCCTCTGCATCTCCTTCCACTGCTTTAGGGGATTTTGCAGCTCCTGGCGCCACCCAAGGTCTCACTGGGATGTGACCACAACATACCTGCGTAGTGGATGACCCTGTAGGAGTTGGTCTCCAGGGAGATGTTGCTGATGAGGGTGAAATGGAGTCCGTAGTGGGTGACGGTGCTCAGCGTGGCAATGGACAACCCTAGCAGCTGGAAAAGAAGGTTTTTATGAAGTGATTTCCAAGGCGGCAGCACCTGCTGAGTGCACACAAAGTTTTGAAGTGGATCTGGAGACTTCTGAGCCCTACGCAGATTCAGACAGCCCCATCATCCAAAAACCACTGCACACACCCCAAAATGCACATGAAAGGACAAACCCCAGACACTTAAACATCCTAAAGCTCTTCTTCTCTCTTGCATAATGAGTGTACGTGACACTGAGCAGCCCATGGTCTCTTGGCCCGTGTCCATGGATGAAATTCCCACTCCATGAAGAAAACCAAGAGGATGGATGCTCTTGTGGCACCTGCACAGTCCCACACTGCTCTGCAGAATACGCACATGCTGTTAATGACAGTTGTCAGTTTCCATAGCTGTTTCGGTTAGGGATGATGTTCTCTGCTTTGGTTTTTGCAACGCTAGTCCTGTTGCCTGCTATTGGCTATGTTTCCTATTGCAGAGTGCAGAGAGCCGAGTCTTTTACCACTCTCAGTCATCTGTGCTGCTTTTGCCTCCACAACATGCCACCGGGCTGTCCGTGCCTCTATCCTATCCCTGAGAGCACTGGTATGCCTACGACACAGGGTGACTAGCAGTGTGTTATTCTCCTTGTTGCCCAGAGCAAGCCCAGATCATGGAAAATTTCTGACGGCACCTGGCCCTAGGGCAGGGCTCCTTGCAGCACGGCTGGTGTCAGAGCTGGGACAGAGCCACCAACAGTGGGATAGCTAAAACCAGCTTGAATTCTAGTATAATGAACACGGAAAATACAAGATGTGAGGCCACTCCTAGGTCCCAAGATTCAGTATTTTTTGCCTTTACAACATGGAAACACGAAGTAGCTATCTCTGTGTCAAAACTGACAGTTGGGTGTCAACATAATCCCCACTGGGTGACATTTTCTTTCAGAGCAAACAAATAGCTTTTGTGGGAGAGTTATAGTTTTGGAGATTAAATACATCCAAACTGTAACATTTTCTGCTTATAAGTCACCTGCTTGGTGGCACCTGGTCCCTCATGCTGTGCATTACTGCATATCTCGATCCACACCCAGCAAAGTGCAACACCAGTTAGCTCAGATTTCTGAGCAACACCAGTCGAAAATCCTCCTGACAGCAAGAACGCGATTCTCGCCATCCACGGCAGCTGTGCCTCAGCAGCTCCTCTAAACACCTTTGGTATCAATCCTCTAATTTTTTCCAGATGGCACATTCTGCTATTTGGAAGAAAGAACAACTACAGCCAGTCGTCCTGAAATGTTGAGATTTGGACAAACTGTACATTTCACGTGCAGTTTAAAATAAGGTATTACCTTTTAATTACACTCTTTCCAAGCCACCAACCCTCTTTGAACTAAATACACATTATTATTATTATTTTTTAAGCTTGCAAGTTTTGATGAAAAGGCAACAAGTCCGTACAACTTGAAACCTTCCAGGAGAAGCATTCCCCAATTTCCACCATTTCCCATCAGCTCTACCAGCAGATGTCAAGATGCTCCCCTTGGATTTGCTTCAAAAACAGATAAAAAAGATCCCTAGAGAAGCTTTCACTTTGTGGTGTGCATCCACAGGTCTCTTGCATATATTTCCACCAAAGCTTTGTGGTTTCATATCCTCACTGATCCCACCTGCAGCCAACCGCTCTCCCAGCACCAACTGGGACCGCAGCAGGTCCATCCTCCCTCTTTTGCTCCAAGGAGACAGGAATAAATAGCTTTTTTTGCTGAAAACCACCCATTCTGCCGGCATTCTCCTTCGAGGCAGTTGTGCAAGAGCTGCAGCAGTATGACAGCCCTGAGAAACCAGAAGTCTATCAGCAGAGGGGGGGTAATGCTGGCGGATGGCGATAACCGCCCAGGGTGCAACGATAGCTTAGGCAGTTGGCTTGTGAAAAACAGAACGTGGGAAAACCTGACTCTCTCTGATCATGGACGAGAAAGGCAACAGTTTGTGTTGCCCCTATTCTGCAGAGATCCCCCCCCAAACTTGCCTGCTCACCATGACACAGAGGCTGGTCACCAGCAGCTGGAGCTTGGTGGTCCTCATCCCGCACCTCAGTCCCATGGCTGCTGGTCCCCGGGCAGAGCTGGCCGTTGGTCCCTCCAGCTCTCGATAAAGCCTGGGTTTCCACCAAAGGGAGGCATGACCACAGCGGGGCCTCTCGGGAAGTGTAGTCTCCACCATGTGCCGATGCACCGCCTCCTGCCTTACAAAAAAAAAAAAATTACTAAAAATTACTAGATCCTGTTGAGAGCAGCCGCCTGCTGCCTGGGCTCTCCCTGGGCTGCCGTCAACTCCAACACGCAGCCAGCTAGGAAAGAAGGAAAGGCATACAGAAAAACAGCCTTGCATGGAGCTTGGAGCAAAGCTCCTTAAAAAAAAAACAACTTTTTAAACCATTCAATCAAGAGTCAGTATCAGAATACCCTGTTTTTCGCTTTTGCTGAGATGCAGTTTTGTTAACTGAACGTTGTCACTACTTTTTTTTTAAATTTGCATAAATAGTATCTTGGGAAAAAGTTTAAGAAAACGTTATTTAAAAAAAAATAACTTGTTTTTTAAATAAGACACCGAAGCCCCAAAACAGACCTGCATGAGAGTCTTCCCTGCCCATTTAAAACCCACCACATGGCGATAACCTTTTGCTGAGACTCTGTTAAAACTTTTATTTGCAGATGAGGGGAAAAAAAAATCCCTTTGGCAGTATTTTATTCAGGAAAATGGCTATATGTAAATATAACCCCCTGCTCAGGAGACCCTCACCATTTGTGGACATTTCAACTCCCTCCTTTCCCCTCTGCTACTACTGAAGACCCCAGGGAACCACAACTACAGGAGACTCAGGTGACTTCTGGTCTTCAAAACCAGCTGCCTGCTGGATCTATATTTCTCAAAAGTAAATTGCAAAGAAGCCTCAAGAACAATCTGGCCAAAGGGAGACTGAATGACTGAGGATCTTAATCATCCCTATTTTCAGAGCTAGACTGGTGGAAACTAGTCGCACTCCCCCCTGTGGAAAAGAAAGGAGAGAAAAGGTAAAACCATCCCACATCAGTAATTGTAGCTACTGGAAAGTGAGAAAGAAGGAAGAGGAGGGGAGTGAAAAAAGGAAGGAAGATGCATTTTGTAGAGCAAAGAGAAGCAAGAGAGTGAGTTGCACAAAGGTAAGCACAGGAAAAAGTGTGTCATGATTCTCTGACTACATAATTCAATTTCTTGCAAGCTTTCTTGCAAAACATCTTGGTTGCAACCTCCAGAGGCATCAATGACAGCTGTCACAGCTGTTTCTGAAAAGAGGTGTTTCCCCATGGCTCCCGGGTCCCTGCCCTGGGTGGGACTCCCTGATGCCCAACAGGAGACACAGATGGACCCATATGCACACAGAGACCTTCCTGCTCCAGCCACCAGCTGGAAACCACCTGGGCAAGAATAGACAGACAGCAGGGAAGGAGAGGACTACAGGGAGAGGGCAACAGGCTGGGGAGGCAGACGATGCCCAGCCACACACCTCCAGGAGCAGGAACCAGCCACCATCCACAGCAGTGCAGACCCCCTGGGGACAGGAGTACAGCCACAAGGTGACCATGTCCACACAGTCCCCACCATGTGCCAGGTGGGGAAAGTGCCTTATAAAACACTGCGGTGGGGTTAGGGCTGCATCCAACACAGAGCTGGTAGCACCCGTCACTTCTTATCACAGAATGGTTTGGGTTGGAAAGGACCTTAAAGATCATCTGGTTCCAACCCCCCCTGCCATGGGCAGGGACACCTCCCACTAGCCCAGGTTGCTCAAAGCCTCATCCAGCCTGGCCTTGAACCCCTCCAGGGATGGGGCATCCACAGCTTCTCTGGGCACCCTGGGCCACTGCCTCACCACCCCCACAGGAAAACATTTCTTCCTCATATCTCATCTCCATCTGCCCTCTTCCAGTTTCAATCCATTACCCCTCTTCTGGCGCTACGGGACAGACGGTTGTGTCACCATCACCTGCATTTTCAAGGGGAATGACCACCAAAGGGACGCAGGTATAAAGACAGCGGGGTTGGTCCACAGGTGGAATTACCGCTTACATCTGGAAGGGTTGCAAGAAGGTACGGAGCACAGTTCTGTGTGAAAAAACACCTCCAGAAGCCTGACCAGGAGCGACGGTGAGTTAGAAGCAAGGGCACAGTCACCACCCCCACTGCGAGCATGCTTGGAGCCTGTTTCACAGCCAGGGCCATGAGAAAAACCATGCAGCCCAGCTTCATTTGCCCCTAGATCCCAGTTTCCTACCCCAACCCTAAACACATGCTACTGGAGACCTGTGCAAAGCCAGATCCCACACTAGAGGTCCCCACAGGCCCGCAGAAACCATTCCCGAAGGGCTGGATGACTCATGGAGGCTTTCTGATGGGGACAGACGGGCAATCCCCTTCCCAGGTCCCCAAAGGTCTCTTCTGTCCATGCAGGAGCCTCACGCCCCGCTCCAGAACCACCTGAGAGGTCACAAAATCATCATCTGCACCCCTGGAAAATGCTCCCAGTCCCTCCACAAAAGGTGCTCTACCTCCTTTTGTCTCCAGCCATAAAAACAGGCACCGTCACTGCCCCACCAAGCTCTCAAAGCAGGTCTGTAACTTTAAACACCTGGGTTTGAACAGATGTTTCAGCTGGTTTGGTTGTGAATACCTATTCCTCAGAGTTTGCCCGTGTCCTCTGCTGCTTTAGATGCTTCTCCCTCCTCCAGCGCTTGGCGCTCTGCCTGGTCCCTGCTCCCTTGATTACCTGCCCCAGAGGTGCGCTGGATTTGGGGCTGAAGGCATTTTCTACTGTTTTTCTCTCCCCCATCTTGCTTTTTTATCCCATATAGGTATGGCTTGAAAGATTTCTCTTTGGGGCAGAATACATGGGCATCTCTAACATCAAATAAAAGAGCAAAAGAAGTTTCTCCCTCCTCCCAAAAGAAAGTCAACAGTAGGAGCACTAATAGACCTGGGGCATCAAGATATTGGGCTGTGACTGGGGGGGGCCACACATCCTTGTCTTACCTGTGGCCATCAAAGGGGGTCTTTACAACACGTCACTTTCTCCGAGATTAAGTTTCCTCTGGGTGCTGCAACACTGGAGCTCTCTGGAGCCCTGGTGAGAAGCAGGGTGTCCCCCCCAGCCCCATCCCAACGGGAAGAGAGGCAGGGCTGGAGGCACACCAGGGACTGTCCTCGCAGCCAGCACATGGGCCGGGCAGCAGAGGGACTTTTCCAGCAAGACTCAGCCTCCTGCCCACCCTGCCGGATTTTATCGGTTGGTCCCCTTTGCAAGGGCACAACTTATCGCTCCCAACCGCGGTGTAAAACCACAGGTGACCACAGCTCCCGTCTGTGGCTTCCTCCCTTATCTCTGGTTATCAGCTGGAACGTGGAAAGATGGTAGCAAGGCTGAAAATGCCCCAGAGAGCCCAGGTGCCCAATTCTTCTAGCCTTGCAGCCCTCTGTTAGGCTGTAAAAATCCATACCGGCATCCTCAGCTGCACAGGTGTCAGTGCGATGTCCCACCTCATCCAGAAGGAAAGGATTAATCTAAAAAAAGGAACAAAGCCAAATCATATTTTTTTGCAGAGCTAAAAACCTCCAACTCTCTTCTGAGCTGGAGGAAAATGCTGCCCACACTGTCAGACCCCCTAAAAGGGCTGGAGGATCCGCTGTGTTAATGCTGCATGGGGTGAACATGGGAAGTGAAACACCAATGGAGGAGCAGAGGCTGAATTCATGCCAGTGTGTTCTTATTGCCCACTTTTCGGGCTCTCATTCCATCACTGCAGCCACCAACGATACAGCACCCCAGCCCCAGCTCCTTAAACTCCAGCAGGTAAGAGAAACCTCCCGCTCAGCTTTGGGGTGCTCCCGCAAAAGGATGGGCTGGAGGGAGGGGAGAGGAGGTGGTCCCAGGAGGGAAAACTGTGCCCACCGTCCAGGCAGGACATGTCTGTGCCAGGTCCCTGCTGCGCCTCAGGCTCCTTTTCCAGCCCACACCATCGTTAGAGAAAATCCCTCTCTGCTATGAAAGATATTAGGAAGAAATGTTTTCCTGTGCGGGGGGTGAGGCAGTGGCCCAGGTTGCCCAGAGAAGCTGTGGATGCCCCATCCCTGGAGGGGTTCAAGGCCAGGCTGGATGAGGCTTTGGGCAACCTGGGCTAGTGGGAGGTGTCCCTGCCCATGGCAGGGGGTGGCACTGGATGAGCTTTAAGGTCCCTTCCACCCCAAACCATTCTGTGATTCTATGATAGAAAACAGCTCCAAGTGTGGCAGATTTACAAGTGTCACTGGCTCAGCCCATTTTGTCCCTCAGCTACTGCCCATGACATGACTGTATTCACCCTCGAACTCGCTTGTAAATAAATCACGCCTGTGTCAAACCTCACCGAAGCATCATGAATGACGGGAAGCTGGGGAGACCTCACAGCCCGCATCTGCCCTCCCGGGCGCATCACAAGGACGCACTGTAAAGGCTGCTTAACATTCATACAGCACATACACACCATCAAAGCTAAACATCAACTTTTAAACCCAGGGCTGTCTCTTTTCAAGAAGGGAAGGAGAGGAGAAAAAGAGGGAGGTGCTGGGCTTTGCCAAGCTTCAAAATGCACCATACAACTGTGCTGTAAATGGAAACAAGGCTGGCCAGAGGCAGCCTTGGGAGGAAGAAAACCAGAGAGAAATCATAAAATCTCCAAGGGACTTTTTAATCTGTTATTATTTCCAAAGTGTCTCAGAAATCCTCCAGCAATTCCCAGGCATTTGAAATTAATTGTAGGTAAGTAAAAAATAAAAAAAAAAGTCAGAAGAGTTATTTAAAAAGTTCATCAAGCCCAAGAAAGATTACATTCGGAAAAAGCCTAAGCTAAAGACAGGGAGTTCCCTTCAAAGAATAAACTTAAATAGAGTTCTTTCCCCTCTGAAAAGGAAATCACTGTACTTGTAGATCTAAAGAACACCCCCCTACTTAAACTAAATTATTTTTTCTCTTCCACATGGTATCTAATTGCAAACCATAACTGCCCAGTAGCCAGCTGTACTGGTGATAGTCCTAAAGACACAACCCTGGCTCTGCTCCCAGCAAAACCAGTGTGAGCAGAGCCCAGCCTGGCCAGCTGGGACTCACCTGCTTGAATGTCCCTCGCCATCTATTTCTGGCATTAGCTCTCTTATAGAATCACAGAAGGGTTTGGGGTGGAAGGGACCTTAGAGATCATCCAGTCCCACCCCCTGCCATGGGCAGGGACACCTCCCACTAGCCCAGGTTGCCCAGAGCCTCATCCAGCCTGGCCTTGAACCCCTCCAGGGATGGGGCATCCACAGCTTCTCTGGGCAACCTGGGCCACTGCCTCACCACCCACACAGGAAAACATTTCTTCCCAATATCTCACCTAAATGAGCTCTTGAGCCTTATCACAACAGAACTTCTATTGCTTGCCACTGAAGTCCAGAAAACTTTGGCAAAAAAACCCAGAAACTCAGGCCAGCTGAGTTACCCACATGGGTGACAGTGGGAACGACCCTGCACCCCTTTCTCCGAGCAGAGTTTGCCTACCTTGCACCATGCTGGCCACAGCCCCGCACAGGGCTGCGAGTGTCCATACCAACCATGTGTCTGTCACTTTTATCTCACCTGTGCCAGGACAGGAGGATTTCTTCCTCCCTCCCCCTGGGGATGGGTAGCACATCACTGGATGCTCTCTCTCTCCCCAGATTACCATCAGGAAGTTGGTTGTGAACACAGACAGCGTTTAATGATGTTTTGTTCTCGTGGATCTTACACAGTCATTAACTTTATAACGAGATTTCAAAGAAGATTATGTTTCTCAGAGCACGAGATGTACCTGCCTTCCTTCAGACCATCAGGGAACCAGCTGTATTGTTAAAAAGCATGAGCAGCTGCTTTGTGCTGTGCTCTGGCCCAGCCCCGACAGCCACATCTGGCTGGAAACACACCATCAGCAGCCCTGAAGCCAATCTGGACAAGGCAAGTTCATCACCGAGCTGAGCGTGGAATCCCTGGGGCTGGAGGCTGCACGCTGTCCCTTGAGACTGGATTTACTGATGCTTGAACTGTGCATTATTAATGAAAAAAAATTCCCTGTAGTTATTTTTGGCCGATAAAAATCCAGTTATTACTCTTAAGCGTGGCTCTTCAATACAAAAAGTTTTCTCTTGAACAGCTTCAAAGCCAGCAACTTCCTCTTTCCCGCAAGGAAGGCTTGCATGAGAAGTTAAAGACAGTGTAATAAAAAAAATAAAAAAAAAAATCAAGATTACTCCACTGCAGCAATGCTCTACTGATAGCAAGCACGAGGAAAGCCCCCCATGCCAGCCAAGCCAGCTTTGCAGATCCTGAAGCCAAGTGCCAGCATTCGGTGGCTTGAGCGGAGCAAGCAACCCTGTGACCGCTGGCATGCACGAGCACGTTTATACATGCGAGCAGCACTTGCCCTTCCCAGGAACCCACCAGGCAAAGCGCTCCGCCTGTGCCACTCACCAAACCTTTCAGATGAACCACGCGGCTGTGCATGGTTTTCCCCCCGGGGTCGACAGCATGGCCAAGAATGTCTTGAAAGCCACTGAATTTGGGTACCAAGCCTGATGCGTGCTTGAGTGGGCTTTCCAGAAAGGCGAAGCGCTCACAGGCTCCTTCCTGCCTCTTCCAGGAATTTGAACCTGCTGCTGGTGATGCTGCAGCAGGACTTGCTCCACCACCATTGCAACCCATCCCTGGAAAAATATTTATCTTCCAACATGGTGCAGCCTTGCTGCTCCCTAAATAGCCCACGCAGACCGAAAACAGCCCCCTCCATGTGACATCTGGAAATCACAGATGGATCTTTGTATTATTATTTTTGGCTTAGATACACCAGGTTGCTGCCAGAGACCCTGGTTTAGAACATCTTCCCAGGAAGGGGTTACATCCCCTGCCAAAAAATGAAGCCCTGTAACCGAACTGCCCCACACTTTCCTGCCTGCACCCTTCTGGATGGAGGGAGATCCTGCAGAAGGCAATTAGCACTTCTCTGACCCCAATTAACAGCTGCTCAAGTGGACGAACACCCTCCACCTCCTGCAGAATTCACACTGATGGGGGGCATGAGCACCAGCTTGGTGGCTGGCACAAGGGACATGGCAGAAAGGGCCTGAGCTGACCCCACAGAGGCCAGGGAAAGGATCTGTCGGAGATGTTTTAGCATCACACAGTTTTGGGTTTGCCTTTTTTTTTTTTTTTTAAACACTGAGCAGAAGCAAAGCCCCGAGGACAGCACACCTTGCACGCTGTGCTGAAGCAGCCCCTGGGCAGCGGGTGCATGCAGCACC
>WKFP01014004.1:116797-129644 GCA_011057875.1 Pterocles orientalis | reverse complement strand
TTTTGTATGCACTTGCTAGGATTTCTTAAGTTGTACATATGCAGTTTTTAAGAGAGTATCATATTTTATGTAAATTGACTTTATAAATAAAAATCTATTTATAAATGGCTTTGGGGCTGTAAGGTACATGTATTTGCCAGGAATGCCCAAGGTAACTTCTGCCTGAGGGGTGGGAGAGGGGAGTAATGAGTGATACAGCAGAGGGGCAGTTCTCCTGGACCAGGTTTCACGTGCAGAAGGCAGTAAGAAGCAGCACAGCGTAACCTCTGGGCTTGCTTTTTTTCCTCATTCAAGTTTTACAAACTCAGCACTTGATATTGCAGAGATGATGTATGGGGACATGCAGGGGGATACAGGAGACAGGGCAGGGTCAGTACTGGTGGCTCCTTTCCAGGGCTTGCATATATATACACTTCTAGATAAAGGCAATAAGCAAACATGAATTGCTCCTTACAGACTATTGTCAAAGACTCTTAAACTCTGTCCTTACTTTTAGGCTCATGCTGAAGACCTGCTTAAGTGGAGGTGGGGCAGAGTTAAGATAAATTCATAGAATCACAGAATGGTTTGGGGTGGAAGGGACCCTAGAGATCCATCAAGTCCCACCCCCTGCCATGGGCAGGGACACCTCCCACTAGCCCACGTTGCTCAAAGCCTCATCCAGCCTGGCCTTGAACCCCTCCAGGGATGGGGCATCCACAGCTTCTTTGTTGTGAAAGAAAACACAGCAGGGGCTGTTCCTTCCCTTAACTAGCTTGAGTGAATGTTAGGAATAAAGTGGAGCAAAATGGGCTGGCCTAGAGAATATGCTGAGTGAACTCAAAGCAGAAGGGGTTATTAAAATCGACCTACTTTGCAGAGACTGTGTGTATGATCTCTGCTGCATTAGTACTGGGAAGGTGGAAGTCTTCAGGAGTGTGATTGCTCAGCAGGCCCAGATTCAGTAATTGCAGTGGGTGCTCTCTAATCCAGATCTGTGAGTATTCCACATACATGATTCCATTTGAAGAGCAAAAAGAAACCCATAGGAAAATGCGGGCTCTAACAGCAAGTAGCATTTACAAGCCTGCAAGCAAGAGCAGTAGTTATTGTGCTTCAAATTCATTCCCTGATCAAAGTTGCTCTAATAAACATGCCCTTTGGGAGGCCCTGGGAATTGAAGTGCTTAATAAATTGCTTGCAAAGGTCTTGCCCTGTATGGCTCTTCAGCAGCCCCACAGGTAGAAGTGAGAGCTGGGAGCTGACCTGGGGGTTAAGTTATCTGCTACACTTGGCAGCAGCAGATAGGGCTGGGGGGGGTTGGGGAGTGACAGGGTACCTTTCCCAAGTGGGGTTTAGGAGCTCCATCCTTGCAGAGGACCTCCAAAAATTCAGTCAGGCATAAAGCCAGGCAGACTCCCATACTTAGCCTAAAACAACAGCATGCCAGCTCTTCCAAGCAATTTATCATAATCAGGACTGCTGCATTTATTTGTACAAGTGTCCCATTATGGCAGAATGCATTTGTCTGGAGTTTTACTACTGCTTGGCCAGGTGTTTGTTTTCTTACTTTAGGAGCACTGATCATTTTTGTACTTCCAAAAGCAATATTCAGCTCTCAGTCAAGTAACTCCCAGCATCATTACTACACTCATCAGATCACCCAAGACACTGCTGCAGCAACATTAAAGCAGCATCAGCTGTAACTGTACCGGCAAGAAATTAGCTGTGAACAGTTTTCACTTAAGAAATATTAATATTAGGGGGAAAAAACATCTGAGTCAGCATCACAAGTTACCTTAATGCTGTCAGCTGGTGTTTCAGCAGAAACTATACAGGGGGAAATCAGGAATATACAATTTACTTTGGAAAAAAACTGAACATGGTCATGAGCCTTCCAAACACTTGATGGGAAGGAGGGTGCAGGATGTATACCTGGTTTAGAAACACAAGATGGACAGAGGGATGTCTTTCCCCAGCCATGGTGACCACAAGTCACTAAGATTTGCAGATCAAGCTGCAGTAGAGGCTACACCAGAGAGAAGGGTATTGAAGCATTCTGTGCTTTTAAGAAAGCATTAGGGAGGATGCAAGGTCAGTTCTTTGGCCATGGCAGAAAGAGCAGGTACCTTCAGCCAGCCTGCCTCACCCCTGTTCTCTTCAGCTGCAGCCACCTGAGGACTGCTTGGACCAAGCTGAGAAGATTCCCGACTATAAAAGCTCGCACCTAGACCTCTCTGCTCCATTTATGCAAAATGGTGCCAGAGCAAAGACTTGGAGATGAAAGCCCTCTGACCATGAGAGCCACCTGTAAGCAGCAAGAACAACACCAGCTCTGCCTTCTCAGCCAGTGTTTCCCTGCCTGGAGTAGCCCCCTCCACACAGCAGTGGGATTTGCAGTGTCTGGGTTTGCTGCCATCAAACCAAGGGCTGCCACTGGGCTTCCAGGAAGCCTGGGTGCCTGCCTGAACTGCTACCCAAAACACCTGTGGCAGGGATGGAGAATATCTGATGAGCACATCATTTCTCTTTAGAGGTATAACTAGAAATTCTGTGCCTAAAATGGAAACTCCAGCTGCCCAGGAAGGCACAAACCCAGCCTGAAGTACAGGGCTGCAGGACAGTCATTTCAGGCAGAAGAAACATGCTGAGGAATTCTGAGAATTAAGAGAAAAAAACAACCAAGGGCACCAGGAAGCACAGGCTTGTCAGTGTGCAGCTACAAAACACACCTCTGTAAGTGTGTTTCTCATATTTACATCCACTGACAGGTTCCCATTTTCCTGTGCAGCATTTCACAGGTCACAGACACATCTAATGAAGCAGAAACAAGTTGCAGAATTAGCTGCAACCTCTCCTTGGGCTGGAAGAACCCTTCGATTTTCAACCACAATCCCTTCCTTTGGCATTCTGAGTTGCTCAGGCTGAAGCTTTTCTTGTTACCCAAAGCACAAAGCTCAGCACACGGTAAAAAATAGTTCCTTGGAATGAACCACACATTATGGCACTGTAGTGTTTAAATCATAGGGTGGTTTGGGTTGGAAGGGACCTTAGGGATCATCTAGTTCCAACCCCCTCCCACTAGCCCAGGTTGATGCTGTCACCCCTCATGGCCAACCTCAGGTTCAGCCCCATGGCTACACTCCTTCCAAATAACATGGGAAGAAATTTGGAAGGAGTAATTTAGTAGGAAAGGGCTATGCATCCTGCTTGCAGGCTTGCACACCGTGAGAAGCACAAGGAAACAGGCATGAGGGTACCTGCAGCATCTCCATGGCAGGATGGCTTTGCTGGTGCTTCTCACCGGGCAAGTGGCTGCAGCAGATCCCAGCACTGTGAGGGTCTCCGGGAGATCCCTGCCTCAGAGCACACCAAGAGATAAGAGTCCCATTGAAGAGGGCTTTCTCCCGTTCCTCCCACGGCATGATATCACCAGCAAATACCAGCTTCACCACAGATCCTCCTACAGATAACACCCAACGGTTGGTTTCAGCTTATAACAACTCACTTTTACATTAACACCTTGTAAAGATCTTGTTACAGAGCAGCAGGCAGCCAGGCAAGCTTCTGCGTATCAGCTTGCTCCTGCCTCCCCTCCTGTCTGTGGGAAGCAGCCACCAGGAAAATCCTTACCCTGCCAGCCTTTGGGCTTTTCACCTGCCATGGGCTGTGGGCAGACGGCTGTGTGCCGAGACTGGTCCCGAGGTCATTTCACTCTTTTCTTGCAGGTCACAGAATAGCCAGCTCACAGTAACGATTTTCCATCGTTTCTTATCTGGATTGGGTGTGATCCAGGAGCCTGGCAGTGTGCACAGGGGCAGTATAACAATTTACAATCCTGAGGACACCATGAACCCCCAGCTACTTCTGAGCTCTGTGCACGCCCTGGCACACGTGAACGGAGGAACTCTGCCAGGTGCTTTCAGAGCATCCCGTGGGACCTTGCCACAGGTTGTCTCAAGCTGGTCCCTGGGGCTTGCTCTTTGGAGGAGTGGATGCTCCAGTAGCCAAGTCTGAGGACACAGAGGGGTTTTACACTTACAGTGCTCAGTGTTTACACTATAGCTAAGTAATTACCCCCATCCATTATTTTCCCATAATAAAGATCCATTGATGAAGAGGCTAAAGCTGGTACAAGAATGGGAGAAGTGGCACAGCTAAGGCACACCCCAGTAAGAGGAGCTGCTTTGCACCTCTGCTGTCACCATCACCAAGAGAAAAAAGTTGAAGGAGAACATCAGCATTCCTAGCTTAGGGAAACCACAGCAAAAACAGAGACTGGGACTTCCACTGCATTTTAAATTGAGATTCCTGAGGGCCTACAATCATTATTCAGATCAGGATGAATAAATCCTCATTTTCTGCAGAGCACTGCCTGCCCCCTCACTCCTGTTGCCACTTCTCTTTTGTCCCCACAGCACAACAAGGTGACAAAAGAATAAGCAAAGTGACCCACAGAAGTCCCAGCATGGCTGTACTACATACAGGTGAGTCATCCTCAGAGAAACCCCAGCCAGCTGGGAGGCTCCCACACCATCATCCACACACAATGGAGCAAGAAAAACCCAAAACAAGGCAGACATCTAATATCTGCCCAAGTTATCAGCATTGTTTTACAATAGGGGAGAAATAAACAGTCATGTTGAGGAACATGGAAATAAAAAGAAGAAACAAGAAAGTGGTCAGCAGTGGAAGGCAGAGAGCATTAAATCAGAGTAAGAAGCACAGAGAAGTGACTTGAAGTACTAGGCTGTGATCCCCCTCCAACTCTATGAATGCTTCTGTTTGTGGCTAGATGTCAGGAAGATCAGAGGGACAAACAGCAGAAAAGGAGAAATTTCTGGTGAGATGATTTCTTGGCAGCAGGGACCAGGCCAGAGTCAAGCTTCGACCTCTGAGCATCCACCTTGCTGCTTGGAGAAGCCTCAGTTCTCTCCCGTCTAGATCTCCTTTCATCTCCTGGCTCAGCTTAGAGCCTGCAGTACAAGAGCTAGCCAGTCACCAGAGCCAGCAGCTTGGGCTTGCTTTTTAAGTTGAGCTTGCTTTTTAAGTTGTTTGTTTTTGTTGTTTTTTTAAAGGCAAAGAAAAACCCCCAGAGAGAGGCATGATAGCCCCAAGGGGAATTTTCTGTTAAAGTCACTGCCAAAAGAATGACCAATTTGTAAGTGAAATGTTGACACTTTTATAACACAGCAAATATCTCTCCCTTGAGTGAAGCACTTCAAGATTTTTTTCTTAAAAAAAAAAAGATTAATTTTGTCAGAATATTAAATACTAGAAGGAAGTGTTGCAATACTGTAACATGTTTTCCCTTTCTCTCCATTTCCCACTTTCACACACACAATTCCTTCAAGGCCCCACAAAGGAGCCACAGTCCCTTGAGCAGAACCACACAACAGAAAGAGCAGGTGAAACCCTCTGGGTAAATAAAAAATCTAGTTTAGAAGCATTAACAAATACCATCATCCTCTTACCAGCACTGTACCTGCAAAGCCTTCCTCCCAGGCTGCTGGTTTCCACATCCCTGGCACCAGCCTGCCCTCACCATGGGCTGGTTTATATTGAAGGGGAGCCAGCTGGAGTCTGTAGAAGTGGCTGCTCCCTTTTCTAAAGCACCTGTGTCCAAGTCCCTGATGGGGGGGCTTTGTGTTGGCCAGCTGACCCCATCACTGCTTCTCCTTGCCCAGGAGACACCTGGTACCAGAGCAAACTGGGCAACAAGAAAGTGAAACGTGCTTTTTGCATTAAACTTGCAGCGCATGCTGTATTTGGGTCTGATTGACTGGGGGCAAGGCTGAGGACTGGGTCTGGGTGCACCCCAGCATGGCTCCACACCATCTCCTTGCCTGGTTCCCCAAAACCCCTCTCCAGCAGCCTGGATGACTGTCCTGCAGGCTGCACCCCTGCGTGCTGCACGGACCTGGTGTGCTGCTGGGATAGTTTATCCCTTTGGTCTTTGGTCTTGCTAGAGGACAGCCAGTAAAGAGGGGTGAGAGCAGAGAGGCTTTTGATGTGGGGAGACCACAAAGCTCATTTAGGATGCACACACCACCAAAAAAAACCCCAACCGCCAGACAGTCATAACTTCAAACCAGTGCTGACTGCAGTTGAAAACAGCAAGGTACTGGCAGAACAACTAGCACCTAAGCCAAGTTCAGACGTGGTGTAAGCTGAATCTGACTCTGTTTATGATGCTGAAGAGAGCTAATGGTTGCCAGCAGGCAAGTCTTGCCGTTAAAGAGAAGCACACAACTTGGTAAAGGCACCTCTGAGCGCTCTTTCAGGCCCAGCAGAAATCGTAGAATCACAGAACGGTTTGGGTTGGAAGGGACCTTAGAGATCACCCAGTCCCACCCCCTGCCATGGGCAGGGACACCTCCCACGAGCCCAGGTTGCTCAAAGACTCAAAACCATAACACAGCCCCCCTCTGCAGCAAAACCCACTGGAGACAGGAAGGGCTGCATCCATGTCCTGCCCATCCTGTGGCTGCTTGTCCCTGAGCTCTGCAGACAGGACCCCTGGGGGGATCTGGGGTGTAGGACAGGGGCTGATCGGTGTGTGCTGGACAGAGCTGGACAAGGAGCAGAGCATGAGGGCTTCTCCGGCTGCTGTGGACACAGGCTGGGACAGGCAGTGAGGCAGGCGGGGGACAGGAGTGGGGACTGTTCCTTGCAAGTGGACCAAACATCCATTCGCATTGTCCTGCCACCTTCCCATCTCAGCTTCTCACCACCATCAGCCTTGGCCCAGGGAAGCAGCATCATCACTGTGTCGGTGCATCATTGCGTCACTCCATCCTTGTACAGGATGCGACAACCAGGTCTTGCAGCTTCACCCTTTGCGGAGGGCACTCTGTACAGAGACAGCAAGGAGCAGCTTAGGCATTGCTGAAGGAGCTCAGCATCGGCTACTTCATCCTGCTAGAAAGCCACGCTGGATTAGTCGTGGCTCAGGAGCTTCTGCATTGCTGGACAGTGGGTTGGGATGCACGCCTGCTTCAACACAAGCAATCTAAACAGCTCTGTAGCTCTTTCCTAGCAAATTGTTATAAGCCAGAAGAGCTAAGTGCAAAGTGAATTTCTTGTGTTAATTTATTTGTGCCCATTTAGATTTGTTTTGTTTTATTTTAATAAGAGAAGTGAGTTGAGACTTCTGTTGGAGAATTAAAATAATTCACTTCAAGCGCTGCTTGTTAGCGTGCGGCAAAGCAAGTAATGAACTTCCAACTAAGTTCTGAGCTGAGCATTAGGAAAGCTATTAGTTTGCCAGAGCTGATTAAGTTATTTATTGAAAATAAACTAAGTGGGGGATTTGTTGCTGATTCTTTCCTCTGATAATTTGTCAGAATGGAGATTTTTTCCGCTGTACCTTTTGTTTTTTAGTAAAAAATAAGATGCAGGGAATAAGAAGCATTTTATAAGTGCAGCATTTGGGTTACAAAAGTATTCATTTGGGGAGCTGTTTGGATAGAACAACTTTGGATTCCAAAATGTTAAACATTTTATTGAAATCTCCAAATTTCTGCATGGTCCAAATGTACAACAGATTGTACCATGGAGGGTGGGGTTTTGGTTGTGTCTTGACTTGAGGCAGTATGACTTTGGATCTCCTTCCTTATTAAGGGGCTAGAAACGTCAGGGAGATTCGAGCCAGGCTTGTGGGTATGGGGGGGGGTCTCCTAACAGGCTCCCCGAGCCCATTTTTCTCCACCACCGCTTTTGGTCTTCCTCTCCCCACCTCTACTTAAAACTAATTTTACATCATGTATCACCCCACTTTCTTGGTGCTTTCACCATGGGAGAAAGAGCTGGAAGCAGGTGGAGCGAGGGAGTGAAGGAAAGAGAGAAAATGGAAAAAAGGAAAGAAAGTGAGAGGCTGAGGGGGCAGGGATGAAGGGCTTGAAATGGCTGAGGGGGGCGGACAGGGGCAGGATGGCCCCTAGCCACCCCACACTGTGCCTGGCTCTATCCATCTAAATAAAGGGACTGTCCTGACTTGTGTCCCAGCTGGGACAGGTTTGGGTGTTGTCCCCTCCCCCTGTTTGCTCCTCCTACTCTTTTCTCCCCCCCACCCCATCCAAACTGCATCAAAGTAATGCCCCCTTTTGTGGCTGCCACCCAGGTGACCTTTTCTACCTCCTCATCCCCATTTCTCCCCATGCCCCCAGGTGAATAAACCCCCAGGTGAGGGGAGGGTGGAAGCTGGGATGGAGGATGCTGGCCCTGGGGCAGATGTGCCCTTTCGCACCCCCACTTGCCTGGGTGAGGCAGGGGTGGCACTAGGGACACAAGCATGGGGATGTTTTTAGGGGTGGCACGTGCCTGGGGGTGGATCAACCTGCCCAGTATCCCAAGGTGAGCCAGGAGGTGCAGGAAGTTTTGCAGATTTGGCCCTAAAAGAGAGCGTGTCCCCTTTTCCACCTTATATAAACACCCACAGCAGCCAGCCCTGCAGCGGGGGCAGAGCCAGGTGCAGGTTGGGGTGGCCGAGGGCACCCCAGCACGGGCGCGTGGGCCTTCGATGAGCAAATATCCAGCCACAGCCTGCACCGAGGATGTTTGCTGGGGGAGAAACAAAAACAGATGCTGGTCTGGGCACAGCAAGAGTCTACCCACAGCTCATCCTCTTGTGCCTGCGGGGTGCTTGCTTTCTTCGTGGCTTTTCCCCCCGCTCCTTGCATTTGTTTCCCTTGGGTTCTTTCTGGTTTATCAATCTTTATTAGGCTCTGCTGCCTAGGCAGAGCTCAGTTACCTGCTGGGGCTGTGGCCGGGCACGGAGGCTCCACCGATGCTGGCTGTAAGCGATGTGGGGCCCCTGCAGTGAGCGCCGCAAATGGTCCCACTGCTCCTCTTTATCATTCTCAGGGCACCTGAGAAACACTCCCTGTCCTGCCAGCCCCTGGATCCCTGCAGGCAGGTAGTGAGGTGGTGCAGGGCACCCCGCTTTCCCGCTTGCCAGGCAGGGATGGGTCTGCCCATGGGAAGCTCAACCCACCGTCAGGAGTGACGGACGGCACAGCATTAAATGTGGTCAATCATAGAATCACAGAATGGTTCAGGTTGGAAGGGACCTTCAAGATCATTGAGTTCCCACCCCCTGCCATGGGCAGGGACACCTCCCACTAGCCCAGGTTGCTCAAAGCCTCATCCAGCCTGGCCTTGAGCACTTTGGAGGTAGTCTTGTTCACAAATGTTCCAAGGGGTTATTTTTTTCCTGGAGTAGGGTTTAAGCACCCATCATGCTGGGGTCTCCTTGCATGTAATTTTTAAAGCTGGTGAAGGTATCTTGAAGTGATGCCCTCGGCCGGGTGTAGCTCCACTGGAGGAACAAGAGACACGTGGCTCTGATCTGTCACAGGTTCACGCTTGCTGCTGCTGGGGCTGCACGCCTAGAGCTAAAGCCCTGCATTAAATGGAGCCAACATTTTCCTCCAGGGTACTTAACAGGCATCAGGGTCTCCAAGAGATGGATAACACCTGTACCCTGAAGTTTTTACAGTGGGTATTTTCTTTTGGAAAACCATGAGCAGCTCTCTGCTTTGAAGTCCATATTTCCCTCAGCAATCACAAATGCATGGAGGCACGACACAATGCTCTAGCCATGAAATCCCAGTAAAAGCCCTTATTTTGCATGTCTGATGCTCTCAGGCCTTGACCTTCAAGCGGCAGTACCTCTGCTGAGCTCTGCTCCAGCTGTGCGTGCTGGCTGCCCTGGCACATGAACACCTGTCCCCTGGGGCAGACAGGGACATCAGGGCGGGCTTGGGTGGCTCACCCCGTCTGAGCATCTAGCTCGTGTTTCTTCACTGGCTTTATCTGTAAAGGGAGAGTTCAGATCCACGCAGTGCCCCAGGTTGTCCAAAACGGAGGAGAACCCTCCACCCCAAAGCCCTTGTCTCCGTGTGTTTCAGATCTTATTTTGGCTGCCCAGGGTGATACTGTCAGATCCTAAATTAGCCTCTTACAATCTAAATTGAATTTAGACCCAGAAAATCCCCTGCTTTCAGATGTTTCTGGTTACACAATAACCCTGGCTCCCCTTCTCAGAGGAGTGCAATGGCAGGATTTTGAAATTCCTTGTTGGTTCATGTTTGCATATAAATGCTGATTTTATCTTTTCTGTACACAAAGTAAACACAAAGCTGTTTTACAATAATGTTGCCGTTGAAACATGCACCCAGGATGGCAAAACAACCCTGGCTTAGAGATGTTTCCAGGCGCAAGGACCATGCCTCCCTTCACACAAAGAAGCCGCCCGCTCCCAGATGCCCAGCCCACCCTCATCCCTGTTGATGCAGTTCAACAGGCAGATTTCGTCAGGCAGGAGTAAGATCCAGAAGTAAAAGCGAGATGGTGATGGTAAGAGATGTCAATTCACCGAGCCAGTGAGCAAACCTAAACGCAGGTTCTCAATGGAGCTGAATTTTTCGGTAGACCCTTGTGAGCCGTGGACCAGGGTGGAAGTGCCCAGACCCGCTGCAACGGGGCAATGATGGACCTCACTTTTACAGGGACTTCTATTTCTTATCTTTTTTTTTTAATTACACTCAGGGAGTGTAATTCAGGCGAAAACGGGCTTGAAGTAAGGTAGCTATTGATGACTAAGTCTCTGGGGAAAACTCTTACAGTAAAATATCCTCATTGTGAAAGGACTAAATGCAGTCCTGGACAGGAGCAAAGCAAAAGGAAGAAGTGTTGCTAGGAGGAGATAACTAACATGGAGTAAGTTAGTTCAGCATAATTCCTGAATTACAGAGCCCTACCTGGGGATCACAGATGGCTATACCTGAAAAACACCCTTTCCCGCAAGCCTTAGTTATAGAAAGAATATCGTAAAATCAAAGAAAACAACATTTTCTGATTATTTCTTCTCTGTCAGTGGATGTTGCAGAAACTCCATTTGAAAGTCAACAGTTTCTGGTGGAAGAGGCAATCTTGTGTGCAACTGGAGAGGAGAAAAATCCAGCCCAAATATCTCCCATCAGCCATCTAAGAGTGTGGTGTCTGCTTTAAGTTACTCATTTCACTAGTCATCTACTTTAATAGCCCATGAGACAGAGGCATTTTCTGGGAGCAGTTCATTCTGCTTGCTGTAGAATGACTATTTGACGTGGGATCAACTGCCCCAGGGTGATGCCTGTCCCTCCTGACGGCCGTAGGTGGGTCTGTGGTGGGCAGATATATCAGTTGTAGCCAGCTTTAGGTGGTCACGGGTCAATGAGTTGCCTCCTGCCCTATATACCTGAGTGCTCATGGAGGTTGAAGCACATCCGAGAAGTCATCTCTGAAATACCACGTATTCAGCCCAAAGTTCACTGAAGTTCAGGTTGCTGTGGCTTTCAGTGGCCTTTGCATCTCGTGTGTAGTAACGCATCTGAGGCAGTATCAGAAATGGAACCCACTTTATTGCTGGTGGTCACCGTACCTGATCTACAACATGGATCAGACCAAAAAAGTCCCCAAGCTGGCCATCAAACCTCTGTCTTTAAAAGTCACTAAATCATAGAATCATTAAGGTTGGAAAAGACCTCAAGGATCATCAAGTCCAACTGTCAACCCAACACCACCTAACCCATTCAACCATGTCCTGAAGCACCCATCTACACGTTTCTTGAACACCTCCAGGGATACATCCAGCAAAAGCAGGGTAACGTGTTTTTCATGTCCTAGCAGTCATACGGGATTCAAATGCTACATTGCAAGAGCAAAACCTGAGAATGTCACACAGCTGCCTCGTGTGAAACAGTTAAAAAAGTGGATTTGCAGGATATTTCTGTTAGAAACCACACTTCTTGTTGGTTTGCATAGGAGGCTTAGAAGAAGGTCTGCAAATGTTCTTGAGGTACTAACTCCTGCAGCCAAGGCCATGAACATCAGGAAGTGGGATGAAAAAGACAACTGAGAAATGCCAGATCATTTAGCAACATTAGTTGTCTTGTAGAAGCAATTGCACGGAGACAAGCAAGTCATCCCAAGCCCCCTGGCACAGCTACCCAGCTCACACCTCTGCATTGGAAATCGCAGCTTGCTTCCGTAATGCAGCAGGTTCCATCGCAGTGCATCAATCCCTGCTGCAAGCCCTCTCTTATCACTAGTTAACACTCATGCAAATTTCATTATTAGATGCAGAGCCTGAGCCTGTCTAGAAATGTGAGCATCAGCTAGGACCAGAAGGAAAGAAAAAGTATATTAAATGGTCAGGAATGATAAAATGCACATACCAGTATCCTGTGTCTCATTGAGTCACCTGTCCACACAAGCTCCTCATCTGACCACACTTGGGTGGCTTTTACTGCTGTTGTTTCATTGTTCCTATACAAACCTCAGACGGATATCAGTCTGTAGAGATGATGGAAACTCTACTAATTTCCTTATGGCTGCAACACAAGCCCACCCCTACCTTGTCCAGAGACCTCCTCCTTGCCAGAATCCCAAATCCTCATCCCTCACCAAAAATATTGTGAATTTCAGAGGGTTGGAGACACCTTCTCCTCTCTGCCTCTGCTTCTGAGGTCATGTATGTACCCCACAGGGACTGAAGGGACAGACACACTTCTCTGCCTTCAAAACCCTACCATATATTTTCTATAGATGAGAAGATGTAAATGTCTCCCTGCCCATGCTGGCTGGATGTCACCACTCCAGTCCTGGCACCCTGCCCTGTCCCGAGACCACCCCCTGGCCCCTTCCCCGGTGTTCCTGCCTTACCTCCAGCCTCCCTGAGCAGTGATTAATGGTGCCCATCAATCAGGCAGTGTGGCGATGAATGCAGCAGGCAGGCTGCGATTAACCTTGGGGAACCTTGTTCCCCTGCTCCCCCCTTGGCCAACCCCCTCCGGAGCCCCCTGCTGAGATTATTGGGTGAAAT
>WKFP01014004.1:57729-116777 GCA_011057875.1 Pterocles orientalis | reverse complement strand
TTCGTATTGAAATGGTGAGATCTCAATCACTCCTTTGAAGTTTGTTTTGCAGGGGTAAAAAAACTCCAAAGCCCAGAGGTTTCCTTCAATAATGCAGGAGGGAATCAGGATTGGGACCATCAGCGTAGTTTATTACAATGCCATAGAATCACAGAATCACAGAATGGTTTGGGTTGGAAGAGACCTTCAAGATCATCGAGTCCCACCCCCTGCCATGGGCAGGGACACCTCCCACTAGCCCAGGTTGCTCAAAGCCTCATCCAGCCTGGCTTCAGCTGCCATTGTCCATCCCTGCTGCCGGAGGAAAGTGGAAAGGGAAGGTGCTCCCATTTCTGCCTGTGCCAAGTGCTTACATTTGGGGTTGATGGGCTGAACCCACACCGATGTCCTTGCAAACATCAGTGAGACTTGCCCCGATGTGGCATGGGACAGAGATACCGTACCTATATGAAAATGAATCTCCTGTGATTTTTCCAGGCTCCTCGTTAAAATGGAGCCACTGCCCTGATCCTGGGGCTCCCAGTGCTAGGGCTGGCATGCTGTGGCAGGCTGGGGAGGAAAAGCCCGCCAGACCGTTTGAACTCCACCTGCACTTAACAACCGGCCTTTTGCTGCTGCACTCTGTGTTAGCGCAGGGTATTTTCTACTCGAAGGTGTTCAAGGCCAAAGTTTACACCTCTGGGTGAGAGGGTTTGCCCACTCGCCCGCCTGTATGGTGGCGGCTCCTTGCTGGGGTTGGCATTTCTCAGGCTGGTGGTTTGGGACGAGCATTTGATGGGTCACACGCTGGCTGTGGCAGCAGAGCCAGCACCTTCCATAGAGACCAACCCAGGGCTGGGAATGCCAGGAGAGAGGATCAGGTGGGAGAGATGCTCTGGCAGGTGGGATGGATTCTCCTTTTCCTCCTCCAACAGTCCTTAGAGCTCACTTATTTGCTTATAATCACCAAGAGGCTTTGTTGGTATGAAATAAAGCTGCACGTGCTCCTGTTAGGAGCCTGTGGGGCCCTTTCAGGTCTTGTCCCTTGCTGATAAGGATGCAAATTAACCAACGAACTGCAATTAATAGCCAAACCCCTTTCAAGAAACAGCCTCATGCTTGAGCACTTCTGAACAGGGTTTTTCCAAATATTTGTCTCTTATTTGAAACCAAATATTTGTCTCTTGTTTGAATGGACATGATGAACATTTTAATCTGTGTTGTTCATACATATATATAAATATACATGTAGCCCTGCAAGCATGCCAATGTCTGTGTGTCCAGTTGGTGTTTCCAAGCTCAGAAGGAGGAAGGTTTGCTTTGCTTGTGAATTTTGGGGGAGCCACTTGGGTTAGCAACAGTTCAGGGTTCAGCCTCTAGCATCAGCCTGTCTCATCATCTTCTCTGGCCACCCATCCCTCTTTACCCCAGACCATGGGGGACCGGAGGATGCCGTGGGGCTGCCCCATGCAGGTGGGTGCTGGGGGGGGAAAGGATGACTTGCCGCCCGAGGAACCCACTGAAGAGGCTGGAAAAGTGAAACTGAGCTTCCCCACGGCACCTGGGGAGGTGGGTCGAGGTGGGGAGGGTACACGGCTATTAAGATTTCCCTTCCAATGTTATTAAAGAATATTTTGCTGCTGCAGCACGACAGGTGTGGAGGCGCAGGCAGGTAAACACAGCCCGGAGCAGGGCAGCCCGCCAAGTCTGTTTCCTTACATAAATCTCTCCACTTCAAGGTATGTAATTAATCCCGGCTCCAGCCTCCATTCACCACAGACCTTCTTTGTACACATGATGTATTAATCACCAGAAAGGACTTTTGCACCTCTGCTATCATTCCTGGTTTGCAGCCTGCTCCAAAAAGAACTTGGAGGACCTGCAGAGACTCAAGGACGTGGTGGCAGAGCTGGGCTGGAGATGGCATCACACACCAGACAGCTGGAGAACATGCGTGCACACATGTGTGGGTACACGCACGTGTGGATGTGTGCAACTCTGCCACGCTATGGTGTGGGCAGCCATCAGACACTGATTTTGCCAGCAGATCTCCACTTTCCCTGGAGACAATGGACGTTAATAAGTAACAGCTCCCCACCCTAAGTTTTACAGGGGTGACTCCAGTTCTCATTAAAAAAACAGGAGGACAGCAGATCCCCATCAGGAAGCCTGAGCCTGCAAGAGCCTGCATGTACATCCGCATCCCCGATGCGGCCAGGCGAGCTGCAGCCCTATCTCCTGCATCTCAACGGAGGGAGAGGCATGGCCAGCAGAACAGTGGAGCCTGCCCACACCACGCCGGTCCTCAGCATCCCTGTTCTGGCCCCGTTTCAGCAAGCCAAAACCCTCTGTGCTGCCCAGGTTGAGCTCTGTTGGGAAATGCCTCTGGAGTCACCACGGTGTCCAGCTTGGACCGAGAGCCCAGTGCAACCAGGCAGCTCAGGAGACAAGAGCCCTCTGCTTTCCCTTATGTTTCCCATTTTGCTCTCCACAATGGTTTGGGTTGGAAGGGACCTTAGAGATCATCCAGTCCCACCCCCTGCCATGGGCAGGGACACCTCCCACTAGCCCAGGTTGCTCAAAGCTTCATCCAGCCTGGCCTTGAAACCCTCCTGCTCATCTGTTTGTCCTGCCACCCTCTTGACCGTGGTGCTGCCTCTGCTCTCCTTCCCTTCATTACCTCCTTCTCAACTAATTGCCTTCGGAAGGAGCCCAGGACCTTGATTTTCCTGGCTTGCTGTGGGCTGTACAGCCCTGCAACCCTTCACTGTGATGGCAGCGGCTGCGGCTCGGGTTGGGTCAGTGGGGAGGGATTTGGGGTGAGCAGAGGGAGAGGGGAACAGATGGCCAGTGTGCTTTAGCCTGTGTGCAGAGCGCTCCTATCTCCAAGGCCTCGTAAAGATTACAGATGTACTTCTTCAAAGAAGCAGAGATTGGAGCACAGGGCAGGCGAACGCCCACCCTGCTTCTGCCGGGGCCACTGAGACCCCAGGGACGCCGGTCCGCCCCATCTGCTTGCAAGGGGTCAAGGACCAAGCCTCCAGCCGCCCTGATAAGTGGGGTGGGAGGAAGCTGTGAGCAAGGCTGGAGCTCCTTGTGTGCTTCCAGCCACTCTGCCTGCCGTTCAGCGTGGCCAGTGCAGTGTCCCTGGCTGGAAATACATGGGTGGCAGGTTTCCTGCTCCAGAGACGTCACCCAAATGCTGCTCAGCTGTGACCTCTGCATGAGGGGTGAGGACTCAACACCTAATGCTTGTGGCTCCCCAGCTATACCTGAAGTTTTTTCAGACGTCACTGCCAGCTTCCCACTTCAAGCCATGCATCATTTTATAAGCCTTTTCCTAAGCCTGCTTGCCTAAAAGCTTTCCACTTGTTTTCCTTTGGCTCTAATGCTTGTCCCTGGATGTGCTCAGCCTCTCCTTCCCCAAGGTGAAGATAGCTACTGGGCTTCTCCAGTTGCTATTTCTCTTGCTGTAGCCTTTCTCTCAGGTGAGAGGCAGTCTGCAAGATGCTACTTCGTAGTCATTCAGTAGGAGCTTGAGCCAAAAGAGACTTTTCCCATTTTTACAGCGAAGACTTACCTTCTCCAGCCGTGGAGGGCAAGGCATGGCACGAAGGCAGAGCACCAACAAAGCAGCCACTCACCCCAAGATAAAGCTGCTGAAGACTGATGTTAATTAAAATGAGGAGAACGTGTTTGTTTCGGCATGTTTATTAATTGTTATGATGACTGTTTGAGGTTTCTGTTGCAGTCATGCCTACAGGTCTGAATTAGCAGCGCGGAGTCACCGTGCTGGCCGGTGAGCAAGCGCCCGGGCGGGCAGAGCCCCTGCCTTGCAGAGCTCACCCTCAAAAACACCCTGAGCTCGGTGCAGCTCAGCCCAGATCCCGACAAACCTCCCAAAAACTGTTCCCTGCACCTTGGGGTGCATCCGAACTGTCCTGTTCCAAACAGCAGGGACAGAGGTGTGTCTGTGGATCCTGTCCTCAGGACCACGCTGGACCACTTCTGCCATGGGGCCACCACTGGGACCCAGGGTGGCGGAGACCTGCAGAGCTCACCGAGGGGCTGGGGATGAGGTCTAGGGAGGACACTGAGGTGCCAAGTCACCTATTTTTGCCAGTCATTAGCAGCAAAGGGCTCCTCTCCCCAATGCAATGTTGTCCCCCCTCAGGCTATTTTTAACTGGGTTGGGATGTGGAGGCCACAGAGAGGTAAAAGCAGGAAAAAACACACACAAAAAAAGCAAAAGGAAGAACCAAAGAGGCATGACCTTCTTTTGCCAGCATTGCAAAGCTTAGGAGCCATTTCTTTCCCACCACGGGAGCCTTTTCTCTTTCCAAACAGGGCTGAGACAGGAGCAGAAAGTGGGAGTGGATGCAAGGGCATCATGGCAGGGCAGGCATAGTTCTGTGCAGCGCCCCGTCACCACTGGTTCCCACCCAGGACAGGATGACAGGAGCACCTTGCAGGTGAGAGCAGCAATGTGACTCCCTTGCAGGGAAGGAGGCAGCTGGTGGCTTGTAGCCCTGGGGAATTGGCAACTGCGATGGCTCCTGAAGTCTCTAGGGGTTTAAACAGCAATGCCAGAGCTTGGGAGATGGCAGAGGCAGAGCTCCTGCTCCTCTCTAATTTCCTGGACATCACTAATTAAATGGGGGGTGTTTCCTTCAGCCACTGTCCATCACCGCTGCAGAGGAAGGCAAGCCCTCGCTTGGCACCCTTGGGCAGTGATGGAGAATTGCTGTCGAACTGCAAAGCTCCTGCATTTCCCACCACCTTTTCCCCTGTCTCCCAGCTTCCCAATGAGTTGATGATATTTAAAAAGCAAGTGACAGCCTTCACAGCGGAGGGACCTGGATGGCACTGGACACTCTCAGCACTAGGACTGTGCAGGCACCTGCATGTCCTGTGGCCGCTGCCCTCCTTGGGGGGCTGTCTGGATGCTCCCCACCTTCCTTTTCTCTCCTAGGGGAAGCTCTCCTGCCCCTAGACCTTTCTGTCCCACTGGGTCCCACCACCTCCTTCAGCTGACTCTTTGAATCAGAGCCAAGAGAAAAAAATTATTTACTTGAGCCTGTACCTTGAGTCCCTCCAGAATAAATAGCTGGCAAGCCTTGGGCAACTGTCTAGTAAAAAAAAGCCTGAAGATGGGAATTTTCCTGATTTTTGGTGTTTTTAATATAATTTAAGACTAGGAAGGAGAATACAGTTGTCCCTGTGCCCTGGCTTTTGGCTAACATCTTGCAATTGGGGCACTGCTGGGGAACGAAGGGGCAGGGATGCTCTGGTGGCTGGGATCTACGGAGGATGGGGACAGAGAGGGAGGACTCCCCAGGGTCCCTGGGGCACAGGGCTGTTGAGCAGCTCTGCGCTCACTCATCATGCACCTCTGCGTCCCCAGGTCCCTGGGTGGGACAGAGCTGATCCCAGCAAGGGGTGCACCCACTGGGTCCTGGGCAATAGCCAGGGACTTCAGGAGCAAGCAGAGTATGCATGCCCTCTCTCTCCTTTGCCTCCCTTTGTCATGCTAAGGAAGAATTATTTTTTTCTTTTGAAGTCTTCCTCCTCCAGCCCCAAATAAGCCATCTCCTCTCCTTGTCCCCCCTCTCCCACCACCTGAGCTTTTCAAGCTTGGCTTCTTGACCCGTGCCCGGCTCTGCACCACAGGCCAGGAGCTGGAAGATGCCTCCTGCTGCCTCCCTTGCTGCTGCTATCAGGTTCAACCTGTTCAATTAGTGGTGCCCCAGGCACTGCGGGTTCCAGCTTTCTCTTTCTGCTTCATTTAATTTGAACACACGCACCTCTCCCTCCCTCCTCCTCCTCCCTGCTCGCTCCGAGGCCCCAGGCTCTGTGCTGTGAAAGGCACAAGGCAGGGCATCACTTACACACCTGGAATATGTTGCAACAAGCCCGGCAGCCTTTTACAAGGAAGTCTTGGTCCCAGACGATGAGTTAGAAAGTCCTTTGCAGAGCCGCCTTTCTTGGGTAAAAAAAAAACCCAACAGTTAAAACCCATCCATGGATTTCCATTGCTCCTTGGGGCATTGGTTTTCTGCTCTTCTTTCTTCTAGTTTTTGGGGGTTTAACATTTCCCCATGCACACGTGGAGAGCCAGCCAGCTGTGCATGTACACAAACAATGTACGCACCGAGGGAAGGATTAGCTGAAACTGTTTGCTGTTTTTTTTTCTGTTTTCAAAAGGAAGCCGCTATTGAAACATTTCAGTTGCTTGCCTGGTTGTGGGGAGCTTTATAATATGTGCCTCTGTCATCCCATCCAGGTGCTGCCATGGAGATACCCAAAGAAGATGCAGGACAGCTGCTCAAAAGCATAGACCATAGAACTATAGAACAGTTTGGGTGGGAAGGGACCTTAGAGATCATTTGGTTCCACCCCCTGCCATGGGCAGGGACACCTCCCACTAGCCCAGGTTGCTCAAAGCCTCATCCAGCCTGGCCTTGAACCCCTCCAGGGATGGGGCATCCACAGCTTCTCTGGGCAACCTGGGCCACTGCCTCACCACCCCAACAGGAAAACATTTATTCCTCATATCTAATCTCAATCTCCCCTTTTTCAGCTTAAATCCATTACCCCTCATCCTATCCCTTCACCCCCTGATCAAGTCCCCCCCATCTCTCCTGTAGCCCCCTTTCAGCACTGGAAGCTGCTCTAAGGTCTCCCCGGAGCCTTCTCTTCTCCAGGCTGAACAACCCCAACTCTCTCAGCCTGTGCTCGTACAGAAGGTGCTCCTGTCGAACACAGTTCAGCAGGGTTCAAAGCACTACTAAAATCAACACAGCTAGAATATTTTGCTGGCAGAGACACTGGTTGCTGGGCTGGGACCAACAGCAGCAGCAGAGGCAATGTGACCATAACAAAGTGACAGAAAGTCATTGCACCTGTCATTTTCAGATGAAGATTTAAACACATCTCTTGCTAAAAACTCAGCTGGAAATATTACACCAGCCTGTGCAAATCTCTCACAGCCACTACACCCAGCTGCCCTGCTCATGTGGTACCTAGACATCGCAAAGCATCAGAGGTTGCCTGTCTCTCTTTGTGCTGGGTGGTTTATCCACGTGGTTTCTTAATGCCTCGGGAGTTTATTCTGCAATGTGCCATTCTTTCCTACCAATCAATTTAAACAGTTGTTTGTTTGCTTACTTTACAGGAAGAGAAATATTTGGCTGAGCTGTACTGCTGCAACAGTTTATCCAGAGCATCCTTCATTGCTGACCAGAACTCAGCGACGGGGTGGAACAAGAGTTCAGCCTGGTGATCACTGCTTGGGAGCCCGAAGGAGGAGCTGAGCGGATGCAGATGCCATCCAAGGTCACCTTCTCCCTCTGAGCGGCTGTTTGAGATGCTCGCTCAGCATTTTGTGATGGACTCCTTCAGACTGGGAGATGCTTGAAGCCCCCCTCTGCACTGCAAGGAGGAGCAGGGGCTGCTGCTGGGCAGAGCCATCCCCAGTGTGTGGGGTGAAATTTAAGTGGGGTAAAGTCCCCCTAATTCGGGGGAATTTTAAAGACCAGTGCCACCAAATTCTTCTTTCCTCTAAAAAAAAAAAACCAAGCCATGAGTGCACTGTTGCCTTTTGTCTCAATCTCTTGCAACCTTCGAACACTGCCTCAAACCTGTTTTGGCCGCTTTCTGTTTTGAAAGGGTGAGAAGACGACCATAAAGCTCTCTATAATCTGTCTGTCTCACCTGGGTGACTCACTCCGAAATGCCATGGGCCCGCGGCGGTGGCTCTGTGGTCCCTGAGGACCAGGCAGGGGCGGAGGGAGCGAGAGGTGCTCCGGAAGCCTCACCCCATCTGCCTGGTGCCTGGTGGGGACAATGGCTCGAAAGGTGCACACAAGTGAGTAGGTTTGAAAGGCAATAAAGCTTTTAATGCAGGAATTTGGGTGATTTTTAATTTTTTTTGTAAATTCCTCTTTGCTGTACATGCCTCTCAGGAAGGTGATACAGTCAGTCATCTAATTTTTCGTGCATTTTACTATTTAAAAAGGTATGTTTTTAAGAGGGTTTGAAGAAAAGAGGCTGTGCTTGTTCCATTGACCCCATGCTATCTGTTCATAAACAACATTGCTGAAAGATTTCTATGGCCAAGATGTGTAACGAAGGCAAGGGAAAAGCTTCGCAGAGCCACAGCTGGGATTTTTCATGCCCCAGGGAGAGACGGGCATCCTGCATCCCCCCGAGGGCTTTGTTTGGAGCTGCCCGGCTTGTTCTCACCTTCTTCCCCTCTATTTCACCCGGGATAACTGGACAACCTGAGCTGGAGGAGAGGGAGAGGAGGAGGATGCTGGTGCAGGGCTGGGTTAGAGGAAGAGGAGAGGAGGAAGGGCAGGAGGGACGAGGAGGGGGCAGGCAGCCTGAGTGCACAGCAAGGGAGAGGAGAAGGGTGGAAGGGGTCCGGTGGCCGAAGCGGAGGGGACAGTGAGCAGCCCCTTTTGCATGAAAGTGGCTTGTCAGATGGAAACGGTGGGTCAGCAGCAGCCCTTGGACAATGGGGCCCTTCACTCTGCTCTGCAGCCACAAAGAAATGGGGGGACGCAGCGGAGCAGCCCCGCTCCGCTGTCCCCTGGCCTGGGGCAGGGCGAGAGGATTCACAGGCTGCAGCCAGGCTTGTCACCCAGGACCCACGGGGCACGAAAACTGGCTGGAAGAATGCTAACAAGATTGGGGGAGGGATATGGGAGGGGGGAAAAAAAAGGAGAGAGAGAAAAGCCAAAAGATTTCAACACAAATAATCTTCAAGGAGTGTTCTGTAAACAAAACGGAGGGCATGGTGCCAGGAGCACCTGCCTCTCCACATTGACATTAATTGTTTGGGGAAGGAGAAGAAAAAAAAAAAATTCCTCTTGCCGCGTGTGCGGCTGTGTGCCCATGCCCCAGGCAGCCGGAGTGGCACGGGGCTGTGTCATGGTGGGTGCTGCACACCCGGAGAGGCAGGAGGGGACATGCATGATGCCAGGCTCGGGATGTGAGCAGGTCCAACCCATCAAGTACCAGTCCTGCATCTGCTTTGCCTTCCCCGTGCTGCTTTACTCCTGGGTGATGCATGAGGATCTGCGTGCTTGCTAAAGCTCCTGGTAGTTTAAACCTCTCAACATCTTGTATCTCTTGTGGTTCCTGCCATTGTTTTCTCTCCGTGTGCTGTGTGTAATCCCTCAGCGGGTGCTGCCAGGCTCCTGATCCCGCAGCTCTCCGGCATCGCTGAGCTCCTCGGGCACAAGTTTTGTCCTGTTCTCGGGGTGTGTAGAAAGGAGCTGGGAGGCTCCTGCACCCACACAAGTGGTGGAGAAGGATTAGACTGTGCATGAACAAGTCCCTAATCATATGGTTTGGCAATCTCCTGGCGAGCCACCTCACCCTTCCCGGTGGGGAGCTGCTTTCCAGGGCTCAAGTGCGTGGAAGCTCCACTGAGCAGCACCACCTCTTGCAGGGACTCAGCGGTGGAGGATGCTGCGGCAGCTCCAGTGACATTTTCCTCCCCTTTTCCAGCCTGAAAACTGTGCCAACCTCCACTAAAGAGATCCCTGCCTTTCATGAGCATGGCTCCAAGGACCTAAAGCATCGCACGTATTTTAGGTTGAGCCCCTAAGGGCACCATTTATGCCCAGCACCTCCATGCAACAATTATCTGGGAGCTGCTTCTTCCCTTTTAGCCACGAAGGACATCAAGGCACACAGGGTTATGGGATGGCAGCGGGGATGTGGGTGGGCTAGACACGATGCAAATGCAGATTGGACACGAGGCTGAATCTGTGTCCGGTGCTGGGAGTGTAAGCGAGGCTGCCAGAGCTGCCCCCAGGGCACCTCCTGTCTCCCTGCTTAAACAAATAACGCTCGCCTGAGGCACACAGCAGGCCCGAGCAAAGCAATCAAGAAATCATCTGCTGGTGCTGATGGATTTGTTAGCTGGTGTAAAGGGTATACTGGTTTCATCTGAACACCGTGGGGCTGATTACAGCTTGCTAAAGAGCTTTCCTGGCTATTATATCCAAAGATTTTCCTACTGATGCAGCTAATACCAGCAACGGGCCGGTGGCTTATGCGTGTTTGCAGCTCTACCCTGGACCTGAACAGCATGGCCAAATTTTGCAGGCATTACTCAATGGCCATGAAAAAAACCAACAAACCCAAAACTGCTGCATTCGCTCATCTCATGCATGCAGAAAAGTCTGGGTAGCTGGTGACACTGGAGGTGGCTAATGTCCAAAAAGTCTGGTTTGGCAACACAAGCTGAGAAACCACCAGCCCTGTGGTGTGGAGCAGTTCTTGTAGTGCTTCCTCAAGGGAGGGAAATCTGCAGCAAAATTGTGTTCGTGGTGTCATCATCCACCTTAAATTGGGTTAGGTGAGTGCAGCAGGGCGCAGGGAACAATGTGGTGCTCTGCTGGTGTTGTGTTAGGCTGAGGTTTTGGTGTTGATCATGTCTCCAAAGCTGGAGGAGAGCTGCTGGAGGACAGCACTGCTGGAGTCAAATGTCTCCTGTCCCTTGCTTCAAAGCTAGGTTTTGTCATGTTATGCCCAAGCTTTCAGTTAACTATCTCTGACTTTCTGCCCTTGATAGTCACCCATCTGTACCTGGGTGACCTCTTAGATTCTCCTTTGGATCCTTAGATCCATCCTTACCTCTTAGACCTCTCTCTCTTGGCCTTCTCCTCAGCCTGCTTTCACTTCTCGCTCTCCTACCTAATGTCCTCTTCTGTAGGTCCTAAAAGCACCTCTCCCTGCCCCATCACTGCTCTTTCGGGGATGGCTGTCCCACCCCATGCCCTGGCTCTAGGTGCTCCCCAATGAATTGCACATCCCCAGGCAGTCACAGCCCACGCTTGGGGTCCCCAGCCAACAGCAGGGACGCCTGCAGAGCTGCCAGCCCCTGGGGAAACCCACAGATTTGAGGGGAGAAAAAAAAAAAAAAAAAGGCCGCCTGTCGCCAGTGCCTCTTCCCCCCATCCCACCCGCTCCCAGTTTAACCATTAACAGGCTGGCTGGCCCCGCCGAGACAATGGTCTGTTTGTTTAGCGCCGGGGGAGCTCATATCGGGGGCCTGGCAGATTTATCAAAGAGGAGTGATTAGCTCTATTAGAGAAGGGATTTGTGTAAACAAAAAGACAGGTGCAAAGAGACGATTCCAGCTGGCAAAGGCTTCACAGAGCTTGAAGCATTTCAGCGGCAATAAAACTTCTTCCAGGAAACAAGAGTCAGACTGGAGAGAGCGTTGGTGTTTATAACTTCTTCGGCTGGCCCTCCTGACCACTGGACCTCCCGACCGCTCATCCTTCCCAACCCAGGTGGGGGGACATGGTCTTTGGTGTCCCCATGTCCCCCACGGCTCCCCCGAGTTTATAGGTGTCTCCAGGCTTCATAGCTCCCCTCCATCCCAGGCGGGAGGAGGATGGGTTGCAATGCTGATGCATGGTAGCGTGAGAAATCCCTCAGGGACGTGCCACTTGTTACCCTAAGACACCTGATGGACTCCTGTCCTGCCATGCCAGCCGCCTTCCTTCTGTTATACAGGGAGGTCCTCTCCATCCTCACCTCGGCTGCATCCTGCTGGAGTGATGCTAGACCACCACGGTCCTGTCAATTGTCAGCAAAGGTGTTTGACATTTGCTTCACCTGTGCAATGTGGCTTCTTACCAGCCCAGTGCCAACCTCTGCCAGAGGGATGAAGGTTGAAACCAAAAAGTGCCCAGACCCTGACCTATCTTGAGAGCTTTCCTTGGAAGGAAGCAGAAAGCTCTATTGACAGCATGAAGACCATACATTAAAAATATGTATTTCCACTGCACTTACTAGTTTACCGTAATAACTGCTCTGAAATTATTATTCAATTTAGACTACACTGAGACCAGAATAAGCATGCTTTTCATCCCCATTGCCAAAGCCTACTCACCAGAAACACTTCAAAGCAGAGCATGCAGCTCTTCCAGGCCAGCATTGCTGCGCAGGAGCTGAAATTTTGTTTGAAAGGTTGTGTGAGTGAAGCAAAATCAAAGAAACGGGAGGAACCTCATCGTGGGCTGAGTTTCTGCTTCTC
Organism: Pterocles orientalis; assembly: GCA_011057875.1. Lineage (NCBI taxonomy): Eukaryota > Metazoa > Chordata > Aves > Pterocliformes > Pteroclidae > Pterocles > Pterocles orientalis. The sequence continues at coordinate 104,737 of WKFP01014004.1, read as the reverse complement.
TGATTTGAGATCTCAGCAAACCTGAGCCAGGAATGGTTCAGAGAAGAGAAATTGGTCACCTCCAGCTGCAGGTCATTGTCATGGCAGAGGACCTCTAACACGAGTTTGTCATTTTTTCTTCTGCAAGAATCTTTTCTGAAATAACATATATTTTCTGCTTCCCATGCTACCTGTGTCCTTAAAGGATCTGTCCAAAGGAGCTATACTGATGCTGCAACATTTTACTCAGTGTAACTCCGATCAAAATGTTTCTTCAGACATGTTATACTGGCTAAGGATGTACTAGCAACACTGACCGAGGGCTGGGTTTGCTAGCTGATTCAGGACCATATGGCAGCTGAGCACCTACTGAGCTTTCAGAAACCCACCAGATTATAATCTACATTTTTAGGCACTGACTTGTCTATGTCTTTAGGCACCCAAGTCAACACTGTAGCCCTTAAACCTCTTCTAAATGCTCCAAAGGCTTCTACAGCTTTGTTGCTGTGTGTGTGCACAAATTTTCCTATATGACTCAGTTGCAGAATTTTAAGAAGTCCTTTAAAACAATCTCCCTCCAATTAACCCCAAACACATGCAATTTCCCATTGCGCGCGTGTCCTGCTGGGCTAAAGGAGAGGTAGAAGCATCCAGTCCCGCTCCCTCCTTGCACAGTCGTGGTACTTCAGGAAAGGTCCCAGCAGCTTCGTTTGGGTGGTGCAATTTGGTGGATGAAACCTCGTCCGCAAAGTGTGAGGCAGCTCTACGATACACGTGCTCAAGCCCTCCTAATGGGATAGTTTCAGAAAGGTCTCTGTAAGTGCTTGGTGCCCAGGGAAAAATCCAGACTTATGGGTGGCTTCTGGTCACTGGTGCACCAAAAGTCTGCAGGCAAGCTGCCACACTATTCCACCGATCTATGGCACAACCTTTCGAACTTCACATCCCCTGACATGGGATATACCAACAGGGATGATGGGGTTGATTAGAGATCTTTGGGAGAGCGTGCTCCATAAAAGGACTTCATGAGCTATTGCTGTTTGCAGCCGGCCACGCTCAGAGCTGCATTCTTCGGCTGGTTGGAGGTAGTGTTTATCACTGAAGGCAGCTATAAAACAAAACCCTGGGGCTACGGTTTCAAAAACAGGTGCCTCAAATGTGGTCACAAAATATGCACATCTCACAAGAGAGCTGTGCAGCGAGCACTGGGCCCTGTGCACGCCCAACCGGCTTTGCTTGAGTGGTACGTGTTTTGACTGCCCAAAGTCTGGTGCCATTTAACGTTACTCCTTCAGAGTCCAGCTTCTCTCTGAAACACACAGTTTCGCTGAATGTTCCTTTACTAAGAGATCCAATGACCCTCTTGCTGCTCCTGTATCTCTGTTGTACTTGCTGTATGGATGACTTACATATTTGGGTCCTGGTTGAGGATCATCTTTTGTACTGCTGCGTTTCCCCCACCTAATGGTGAGGATTGTTCTGGACCTGCTAACATCTTGCTCCGTGCTATTTGTGGGGTTAATAACGGCACCGACGCTAAAAAACAACTCTGTAAGCCTAAACAGGTCTCAGCATGTCGCTTCCCTCTACCAGGTCCACAGTGGTGCCTTTCGCACCTTCCTTCGTGCTAATACAACTCCACCACCCTGACTGTGCACCCCCTCCCTCCTTCTCCCTTCCCACCTTGCTGGTTTACGACCATTTGCTATTGTTCATCTCAGCTGAAAACCAAACGGAGAGAAAAGATGCGCGTGTGGGAAGTCAGAGGTTCAGGCAGCGAGAGCAGAGATGGTGTCAGACCAAAGCAGGAGCTAAGAAGAGCCCTGGTGCTCAAGCACTGCACCTGATTTCTCATATCTGTGCTTTCCAGCCATCAAACAAACCTCTCTCCTGCTTAGAGCTAAAATCTTTCTTGTGTAAGTGTTTCTGTTTTACTGGTATCACATAATTTACATCGACAATGAGGAGGGTCAGTTCCATTTTGTCTTGGCATTGTAGAGCTGTTGAAAGCAGAAAGCTCAGAGGCTCTGCTCTTGCATCAGTCTTCAAGGAACAGAGCAGATTTCACCCCATTAATGTGAAAGCATCAGCTCTGCATTCGAACAGCAAATTAGATCCATCAGCATGACACAACTATCTGAAGAATCTTCATTTATGCCTCTTCCCCAAGGGTCAAATAATGCAGATAGGCGAGAATGGAAAGAAAACCGGGCTCATGAAAATTCATGCAATTATTCCTTGGCAAGTCATTGCTACCATTTTGCTTTTGGGGCAGGAGGATGTAAGAATGCTGGTGGCTGGGCAGAGACCCTGTGAAGGGCAGAGACCTGGGCTGCCAGCTGCCTTGCACACCCCACCGAGGAGTCTGAGCACAACACACCGCAGTGAAGAAATGGCAAACCTGTGGTTTCCCTGGCTCTGCACTCCTGAGCTACGTTTTGCCAAGGAGGTCTTTTCCTGCACCATCAGTCGAAACCTTAGTTTGCACAAAGGAGGAAGTGAATGGGAGGAGAAGGCAAATGAGATGTTCTCTCTCTGGCCTCTCGACAGAAAGGCTCGAGTCTGCTCTGCCACGTAGCCAAATCCATGCAAATGCTGGGCGTCAGCTGGGTCTATGGTGGTTGTTTCATAGAAGGACAAGGCGCTGTTTGCTGAAACATGCAATGGCACTTCTATGTTACAACTTGTGGATGACTTTTTGGGAACCGCAAGAATTGCAATGCATGTGCAAAAGGTGCATGCTGCATTGCCTGGGTGTCACAGATCACAGCGCTTCAATGGAAGGACAGTGGGAACCTTGGGTGCGGTCCTGGAAGAGAGTCACAGCTGATGTTGCTCTGGGTGGATGTGGGCTAGCTGAGACAATGCCGGTGGCCCCGCGCAGCCTGTGCTTGATACCCAGTAACGTAACGTGCAGGTTGGTCATGTCTTATTCCGAGTGTCACTCACGCTGCCACCTCCACCTCCCTGTTTCCCCAAGGGGTACATTTTTGGCATCCTTTGAGTGCAGGTGAGCTGCCAGACTAACACCCACACAGGGTGAGAGCTTGGATTAGGGACCGTGGGGGTCTCACTGCAGTTTCCCAGCCTGGTATACCCCTCGGTCTAGGGCAGCCCTGCTGCGATGCGTTACACGTGTCACCCTGCCCATGCCAGGCACCAGCAAAGCAGCGATTTACACTGTTTATAGGAATGGAGCAGTGCAATCCCACAGATACCTTATTTCTGGGCACCCTATCTGGATTTTAGCCCACCTTAAGCAGGGCAAGCAATAAAGCAGAGACTGAGCCTGATGCAGCCTCTCTCCTTGAAAGCCACCCTGGTGTTTCCCAGCAGCTCCCAGAGCCCTGCACACGTCCGACAGGGATATCTACTTGTGCGGAGGGGTGTAAGTGTATTTGGTAAGTGCTCTTAAGAGCTGATTAGAGCTTGCAGACACCCGCAGAAATCCATGGGAGGACGGAGAAGGAGCTGCCAGCTGAACCCCTGCTACTTGGGATTAATTTGTGCTTTGTGGCACATTTCTTTGACAGAGCAGCCCTGGGGATTCATCCTGCACTTGCTAACCCGCTGGCTGGCCCCAGCCCCGCTCTTCTTGCAGGCAAGGCTGCTGCCCAGCAGAAGGACCTGCCCCTGGCTTCTCTATGGCCTCCAGTCCTGGGTTTCCATCAGAAAGGATCAGCTGTGATATGCAGGCTGCGGGCGGGTAACAGAGCAAATTAATACCTTTCTCTTCACTGGCTCAGAGGGGTGAGTGTTTCCTAGCATCAGGATTTGCTGTAAGAAAACAAACCTAACAATACCAACAGCAACAAAAGCCAGTGCATGCCTAGCAGAGAACTGACAACGTGGCTCAGGTGTCACTGCAGGCTGTGAGAGCCCTTCAAGGACACCCCTAGACCTCAGCCACCCCTGGGGACATGCATGGTCCTTCTCCTGGGAGGCCAGCCTGGGTCCCAAAGGGCACCAGCAGTGCAGCTTTGTGACAGAGAGGTGGTGGGCTGCTCTGAAACCTCCCTGCCAGGCACTCAGCGCCTTTAGGTGACCTACTCAAGCCATGAAGATCAGGAAGAATGACTTTAAAAAGAAGATCTGAGTATGCAGGAAGGCACAGAAATTATGAAGGCAAGAATGGGTTTCCTCACTCTCTTTTATGTGCTGGCTTCCGAGTCTGGGCTGGCTGTTCAGAGGGTTTGTAGGTGAGCATCAATGAGTGCAATGGCCTCTGCTGGGCTTCATAAATCCCTAACACATCATGAATTGCTGGCCTTGCCTAGGCTTTGCTTTCCTTTCCCTTGTCTTACTTATTAGGGATATTCAAGCAGCTTTGCTTTACTCCTACTATCAGCAGCCAACCTGCAGAGAAGGTATGTGACAAAAGAGGAGCATTGCAGCCTGGTGATCCAAGCTGTGATGGAGGGGTAATGCTTCTTACACCAGAGCACAGCTTCTATTTAGAGAGGGCACATTCTGAATTCCTCTTCTATGCCACAAAATAGAGATTATACTCATCACTTGGACTGGAGTGCCAAAGTTAATATGTGGAGGCAGCAACTCTGGGGCTGGAGACCACTGGGGAAGGGGATGGCAGGGTCCTGCTCTGCAACAGTGATGGAGACATTGGCAACACAGCTCTGCTCTTGTGGGTGTAAAAGCAGCTGGGTGAAGCGGTGGCCCTTACCCAAGCAGGGTCGAGCCTCTCCTTGCTGCACCATGGGTTCTTGGCCAGCTCCCTCATCCTCAGCAACCCCGTGGTCCCTTTCACCTCTGTCCCTCCATGAGTGGCTGTGAGCCCTTCTCATGTACACCTGCTGTTGGCTTACTGGCCTTTTGTTGTTTATTATTTTATTTCATTTAATTCAATTTTATTTTATTCCAGGCAGCTCCCCTACAGTTTGGCAGCACCTGCAGTGAACCGTGGCCCATCCCTAGGTGAGTGGGGGGGTCCTGTCTGGTGAGGGCTTTGCTGGGGACCAGCTCCACCACTGCCAGTGGAGCATTCCTCATCCACCCTTTCCATAGAGGCGTGCATGCCTTTTGTTACCTGCCAGGGAAGCGGAGGAACAGGATTGCTCAATTAACATATATGTACCTTGGCAGAGCACCAGCCCGAATGGCTGGCTCCACCCTGCCTTCCCTTCCCCATAGCCATATCGCTTACCCCCTCCTTCTTTGACATACCATTCCTCCTTGCTATCTAGGCTAATCTTCATCACTCATTGCCCTGATGCTCTCCTGCTCTGACACGCTCCGAGTTTCAGTACAATTCCTGCGGCAGGTCGTGTCACGTCCTCTCGCACTGGCTGCTTTACATGGATCCCCGCCGAGGCACCGCACAGCCTTGAGCAAGACTTCTTCTGCTCGCAGTAATTTAGGGCGTCTTGCTTTATTGCTGGCTGTTCAGCTCCCCGGGAGGAGGAGCTGGGGCTTTCGGTTTGCTTTGGAGAGCTGGCTAAAACGCGGCGGCAGGGCAGAAACCAGCCAGCATGTTCCAGCTTGAGCTCCTGCCTGCATGATTTAGACACCGAGGGATGCAGATTTATTATTTCTGGAATGTCAGAGAGTTTCACTTGGGGTGGTTTTTGTTTGTGTTCCAGAAGGGCCCAGCCAATACCCTGTTTATGGCCAGCACACCATGCTCTTTGGAGGAAAAGGGGTCTGTGTCCACAGGGCTCTCTTCCATGCCGCTGCTGCCACAGGAGGTACATCACTTCCCTCACCAGCTCCTTGCAGAGGCAGGGATCAGGGCTCTAGCAAGGGAAGGAGCCTGTCTGTGCCATTTGTTCCTCCCTGCACCTCCTATCCTGTCCTGCACTCCCCTGCCCAATCCCCCACCCCTCCAGGACACACCAACCCCTTTTTCCATCCTACACTTGGGCTGTTTCCGTACATCCTTCCCTATTTGCTTTGTATCCTTGCAGGGTTGTGCTTTATCACGTTAGATGACACCTCATCTTGCAACCCTCAGCATGGCATATGAAGAGGTGCCATTCTTCTTTTGGTGAGGGGTCTGTGAAGACCTCCCCCTTGTCCACTCGAGCCATGTCTTGCTGGTGGAGGTGAGTTTTGCAGAGCACTGAACAGTGCATTGCACTGAGAGATGGGTGATGGGGAACATCTCAGTAGTTTTGATTGTGGAGGTGAAGGAGAAGAAAAGCTGGATGAGGCTTTAAGCAACCTGCACTAGTGTCCCTGCCCATGGCAGGGGGTTGGAACTCTGTGATCTGTAAGGTCCCTTCCAGCCCAAACCATTCTGTGATTCTGTACCTGAGTTGTATGAGGAGAAGCCTCCCAGGTCTGGAGGACATGGAGGTGACACATCACTCAGTAGGGGCTGTGGGAGCAAACCAGGAGGTTCAATGAAAGGGAGCTGGCATCCTGCTCTGTGGTTGCCCTGGCTGCTCGGTTGACATGCAAAAGAGATCATGCTGCCTTCGTGTTTACATCTGGTATCGCTTCCTCGGGCAAGACACAGGGCTGGGCGATGCCCGGTGTCATGGGCTGTAATCTGTGGTCTTTGTGCTTTGTTATATAGCGGTTACACAAGCTGATATTGCAGGGTCCTTTGAATACAAACAGCGTGGTTACATGTTATCTTTTGCCTTAAGTAATTGCAATGGATCTGACAGATGAGATGTGGCAAGAGAAGGCTGCCCCGGAGAGAGGACACGCTGCATGGAGAGGGGTGCAGCCATCGGGATGGGGACCTGTCCTTACCCTTTGGTAAGTTCCTGAAGGACATTTGGGGCCAAGCTGAGGAATATAATCAAAGTTACAAATATAACAAATTATAGCAGTCCCACTTTAAATTCCCAGGTGTTTCTTGCTTGGTGTTACGGCTTCTGGATAGCAAATAAACTCCTGTAGACACCAGAAATCCTCCTTCATGGAGGACTGAGTTTCCCAAATCTGTCCCCTCTCTGACCTGGAGCTGTTCTCCCTAGAATCCTTTTAGCTCAGCTGAACCCTTCCGCATTTACATTCTTTAGTGTTATATATCTCGCCAGCAACATGTAAAACTCCAACCCCAAACTGAAGAAGTTGGAGCAGATCCCAAGCCGTGGGGTCCCCGACTGTCTCACCTGCTCCATCAGGGGAGGAAAGGAACAGAGCAAGGAGGGAGAGGACACCCCATCACTGATGGGCAGTCATTTTGTTCCTCCCCCCCCTCCTTATTTCCACCCCAGAAACCAGCAGTGACTATTATTTTAATTAGCAATAAATAAGGAAGAAGGAAGTTCTGAATCCAGGCATATAAAAATGCTCAGCCAAAAAGCAGAAAACGGAGAGAAAGGAGTTTGAGGAACTAATTTCCTTTCACAGTGACAGTTTTATCCCCTTCTGAAAAGAAAAAAGGCAAGAGCAAAACATGCCTAGCGCAACCACTAAACCACTAAAAAGACCAACAAAAATGGGTTGCTTAACAGCTGGTCTTCAAATAAAGGTGGAACAGAGCCGTGCTTGTTGCAGGCCCGTTCCCCTCTCTTTGCTCACGATGACTAAGATGTTTGTCATGTACCAACCCCAGAGCAAGTTCCTGTGCTGCACGAGCAACGATGACCATCAACCTGGTGGGACTTTGTGGTGGTCTTCCTAGACCCGCAGTCCCAAAGCCAGGCTGATATAGGTGCTTAGCTTAGGCAGACCAGCCCTGAAGACTTTCTGGGACCTGCCTCCAGCCTGGACTGCAGTCTGGATGACAAGGGACTCATTGAATCCTGCTGTCCTTGTGCCTGCTGGAGTTTTGGCCAAGGGGCAGCCTGGCTCTGCCCCCAGCCCCTCTGCTCCCCTCCCACTGCCTGGCCCCTAAGACAATGGGGAGGAGGAGGAGGGCATTAGGCAAATATCCCAAACTTCTTCAGATTCCTGCTTAATGAGCACATTTGCTCAGTACCAAAGTTTTGCCCCTGTATCAGTAATCTTATCAGGCTGAGCCTGCCTCTGCCACCTGCAAGCAGAGATATCGGGGAGGGGGGGGGGTCATAAACCAGTTTGTTTTAAGTTCCTAGGCGCTAAAGTCAAGAACAAGTTTCAAAGTGAACTTATCGTTTGATTTTTGTCATAAAAAAAGAAAAAAGAAAAGGGATAAAACACAACCGGCTTGCTTTATGATTCACTGATTGCAGATGTTTCCTGTCGGGTGACCGGGGTGCTCGGCTTTCTGTTTGCCACTACTGAAAGGCGAAGGTACTTGGCACCATTTCGGGCACGTGTCGTACAACTGCTGAGCCCTGGAGCCTTGCACGCTGCCTCCCTGGGAAGTACCAAGTCCTATGGCTTCGCCTCTCTACGTGCCTGTGTGCGCGCAGGAGGACTTTCCTATCTGTACCTGGGCTAAAACCCTGTTTCCAAAAGGAGTTGTAGGGACTAGCAGAAGAAAACAAGGTGTGGTAACGTGGAACTGCCCACTGCCCACTTCAAGCGGGTTCTTAAATATTTTCTGGCCAACTAACTCAGACATCTTACTCATAGCAGATCTGGGCTAGATCCTGACCAGCGAACGGGCAGAGGATTGCACTATCTCAGCCATGGACTCCCTGAGTCCCGCAGCCCTGGAGCTGGGACACTGCAGGGGTCAGTGGCGCACCCGCTCCAGCTGCATTTGTCTTTGAGCCTGGCACAGGCTTCATCACATCCAGGCATAAACCAATACACTGGCACTATCTGCATCATTATTAAAGAACAGAATAAAACATGAAAATTCCATTTTTCAAGAGCTTTGAATCACCTTATTTAGAGAGCCCGCCCCCCTTTTCTTTTTCCTTTTTCAAGACATAAGCTGCAACAAACATCTGAGAGATGTGGAGCAACAGAAATCTCAAAGACAATTGCTGGCCACAGCACTGGTGACATGAAAAATGTCATTTATCCCTCTTTGGACTGTTTTGTTGATACCAATGGTGTTGCATCCAGATATTGCCTACCGCCCTCATTAAGCCGCTGTCGAAGGAACATAGATACATGGTATATGGACACAGCCCGTGTGTCACAGCAGGTGTACGTTTGGCTGAGCAGCAAAGCTCAGCATCCCCCAGCCAAGGAAGACACCATGCACATGCACCCAGCACATTGTCATCGAGGGCACCGCAGCCTGCGTGAGGCTTTTAATGGGGTCTGCCTGAGGATGAGCGATGATGGGAGCATGCAAAGCCAGATGCTGAAGCAAGGACGGGATTTTTGGGATCCAGACCTAACCACCAGCCCATGCGTCTGCCCAGGCAGACAGGTTGGTGCTCAGCAGCCCAGGCTGCAGGTGCACCTGAGTGCTTGCATGCTCTGCGCGTGCATGCAGAGAAGTTGCCGACACAGGTTGGGATGAGAGATGCCAGGCTGATTTTGGAGATAGGGAGGGAGGCTTTTCATCTCAGGGATGGCTGCAAGCAGCTTTCACACACAGGCTCCGGTCTGGGAGCAAACCCTTCAGACGAACACACTGCTGAACACATCACTGAGTCGCCCTCTCAGAGCCGACACCTGCATCCAAATGCTGGCTCGCTGTTATGTTTGAAGGGGAAAAAAAATCCAAACAAACCCAAGACAGAAAAATTAGAGGCTCTAAGGTTTGTTTTTCCCCCCCTCTTTCTCCCTTGCTAAGCCAGGAGGACGCGGGGTAGCTGGAGGCGTAGCTTGCTCAGGATCTGTCAGCTCCCCAGCCCTACCCTGCGCTTTAAACAGGACAAACAGGTTATGACATTAAAGTTTCAAAACCTGGGGGGGGTTCCTTGCACGGGAGAGGTTAAGGCAGGGGCACTCCAGGCCCCCAGAGAAGGGGTGGGGATGCTTTCAGGTTTGAAATGCAGAAGCAACTTTTCCAAAATCGAAGCTGGCTCAGAAGAAAAGCAAACCTGCTCTCCCCACCCACCTTTCTCCTCCGGCAGCTCTTGGAAGTATTGCACCTTGACAGGTGGAGGCTCAAAAACACATCGCCCCAGGAGAGGCTGGATCCTGCCCTGATCCCAGCAGCCCTGGCTGGGACAGCCACCGCCAGCCTGGGGCCAGGCATCATACACCCAGCTAGGGAGCATGTGGGCATGCAGATGCCAACCAGCCACACGACGATAATGTGCTTCTCTCCCTCAACACCATCCAATACCGCCTAAATATACCCAAAGATGGAGAGCCTTAAACTTAGAGCCTGCGGAGATCTGCCAGTCAGGTCTCTGTGCCATTCCCACCACCACGGTGGAAGTGATGCTGGAGGCTAACAGGTACAAATGGGTTTTGGTTTTATTATTCCAACCATGTGTTGACACGGGAGGGCTGTGGGCAACCCACAGGGCTGCGAGATGAGGGGTTTTGATGGGATTGAGTGGAGCCCTGGGAGGCTGGAAGTAAAGCATTTGCCCTTGGACATAAAATCTCTCCCCCATGCCCTAAGGACCTTCCATAGCCAGCAGTTTATGGAGGATGAGAAGGAGGAAAACTGCTTTTTGGCTGCCTCGTGGCCTGGGGAGCCCCTCAGCTTGTGCCTTTGCCTCCTCACCGTGGGGGACTAGAGCACATGGAGGGCACCCCCAAATTCAGGCTGCTGCCATGGCCCATCACCATAGTACAGAGCTGTCCTGGCAGGACCAGCAGGCAGGAGCAGGGTGCCAAAGCATCTCTCTGCAGGGTGCACTTCTGCGCCTGCTCCAGCAACCCCAGAACCACCTGCAAAAGAACATTCTCACTGAAAGATAAGAAAAGTTGGAGAGTTGGAAGAGTTGCTTGTGAGATATTAATTGAATTGCAGATTGGGCATCATACCTAAAAGCCACTGTAATGGGAGGGAGCTCTTTGGGGTCCAGAATACCCCCTAAGAGATGCCCTGCAAATAGCAGCATCCAAACAGGCAGCTGGTGTTAGCACATGGCCAGCAGCTCAGGAACTGCCTGCACTGCCTGTGAGCGAGGGAGAGGGGAAAAAGCAGCTTTGAGACAAGAGTAACCACTAAGCATACACATTTTACAGGCTGCAAGAAGTCCTTGTTATACTCCATCAGCACCTGCACTGTACTTTGGTTCCTTAAAACTGCTAGGAGCCTTCACGTGGGATTTAATACACAATTTTACAAGGGAGTGCGATGTTTCCAGGGTTTTCTGGTACAAAGATGCACAGGATCAGGAAAGTAAGTGGTGTGCATGGTCCCAGGGCTGTTTGGTGCTCAGGGTATGGGGCATGGAGTGGAAAATCCCCAGGAACTCCTAACAGTCCCAGAACCTGGCCATGGACCTGGGCTCCCTCCCAGCTTTGACACACCTCCAGGAGGTCCCCTTCTAGGTTTGGGGGTGAAAGAGTTTCTTAGCCAAGAGATGGTGTGGCAGGGAGGGAAGTGCTGTACATGGGTGTCCCTCAGCTCCACCATCCCTGGGCACAGGATGCTGTACACCCACCTTTGAGCATCCCAAGAGGCTGCAGCCGCTCTCAGACCACAGCAGTGGAAAGGGCGAGCAGAGAGAAAGCTGTCACCCTGCCCAAGCCCCCCTGCTGCCTGTGTCCCCTGGCTGATGGGTCCCCAGGCCCCAGGAGGGTGACACCCTGACATTTCCCCTTCTCCTTCTGTCTTCAAGTGTCACTTCTCAGTACAGCCAAGGAACTACCAAGCTCCCTGTCCCCTGCAGTGGTTCAGAGGGCACCCACCCAGCAGGAGGGAGTGAGAGAAACAGGGGCAGAGCAGGGGCAGGGGATGGAGACACCAGGGGTTTGGAACCCCTCCCATCTGCAAGCAGATCAGGCTTTCACTCCCAGACATTGTGGGAACTTCCTCATGGATCTATTTTTTTTAATAATTTCTTCTAGCTGCTGAAGCCCTCCAGTGCCAAGCTGTCATTTTGCTCTTTTAATCATATTTTGTGCCTGTGCTGCTCTCTAGGCGAGTCTGCAAGCTGCTTCACTCAACACTTAACCATTTACAGCCTGAAAGACATGCTGAGATGAGATGTTTTGCTCCTTTCTAGAGAATAACATTTTACTGCTTTCACCTCTTTTCCAGGGGCTGCTGAAGCTGGTGCTGCAGTTGCAGTTTAGTTGCAGCAGTATCCCTGTGGAAGAGCAGGGAGAGCATTTGGAGGAGAAAGGAAAGGCAGTCCTCAAGGAAACCCCCTTCTGACTCCTGGTTTAGCTCAGATCTAGGGCCAAGAGAAGTGAAAACTGAATATTCTCAGGTCTTTGCTGTTCTCAGCAGCTTTCCAAAGGGAGACAAAAGGGGTAAAATGATGGGGTGGAAGAGAAAGCTAAAGTGGATTCAGTAACACAGATTTTACGTTTGGCAGGCAGCAGTTGCCAGAAGCCCCAGGAAGAGGTCTTGAAACCCAAAAGTCTGCTGGATCACCTGGAAGCATGAGCCCTTCCCAACAAGCCTGGAGGCAGGATGCTAGAAGAACCCAGAAGATGATTTTACAGCATCTGCTTGAGCAGCCTCCAGAAGTGGCACTCAGCTGCCCTGGCATATTTGGCAAATGCCAAGGAGATCCTACCGAAGAGATTTTTTTAAATACTGGCAGAACTGCATCTTTCAGTGGGATTTGTTCCTCCCTTGCCTTTCCCCTGCTCTCACCCTCCCCTTCTTTCAGCTCCAGGTCTCTGCAAAGGGGCAGTGCTGAAACAAGGTCTTACTGCATCTGCCTGTCAAAGTACCATCCCATACCTAATGCTCCCCAGCCTTGCAAAGACAACACCTTTGGGTTTCAGTCCATCACATGGATCAAGCAGTGGGCTCACACTACTGGAAGCAGGGGCAGATGGTGGGGACAAGCATGTTGCTTGGGTATAAGCAGCAGCAGGAGGTGGTGAGAAAGGTGGTGGGTGTACTGGTGCTGCGGGAGACCTGCTACAAGTAATTGCCTGTAAAAAACTCCTGTGAGATCCAGGATGAGTCTGCAGGGTTGGTAGTTAGATTAATAACGTTCTCCCTCACAGGACAGGAATTTGCCCCGTGGCAGAGCCCAGCCTCTTGCTCTGCAAGATGCACATGTGTCCAGCTCTGTAAAATGGAGCTGGATTGCATCCTTGCTTGGAGCAGCAGCAGGGCTGGGACACATGCCTGGATCCCCAGACTGCCACATGCTCCTATTGCTGCAGCCTCTGCTGCCTTCCCACTTCTTTTAGTTGTGCCCCACATGCTTCTCTGTGAATCTGAAGACTTTGCCTGCCCCTCTGACTCTAAAGTGAACAGGTCCTGTTTACTCTTCATTATAATAATTAATGCTATTACTTTTATTACGGGGCTGCCTAGAATCTGCCTTCAAGGGATGTATTAGAGGAGATGATGGCTAAACACATGGGACAGGACAGGCTCTGCCCTGCAGATGTGATAGCCAGTGGCATGCATCTTTCTTGACTTGGAAATGTGCTGCTGGCGCTTCCGATTGATTACAGGCGCCAATTCAGTAACACAGTTTTGGAACACAGCTTTATGAACATATTCCTCCTTTGAGAGTGTTTTCCACTTCCCTGAACAAGTCACAGACCTTTCCAATGCTTGCCTGAGACTTTCCAGACCTGTTTCTTCTGGTCCTGGTCATCCAAAGAAAGTGCTGCTGGGATGGAGATACTCTATGTGCAAACACGTACAGCAAGAGCAGAGCAAGGGCAGTGGCTGTCTCTGGGCCCCAGCCTTTTCCACACCAAACCAAAGCTGCTGCATCCAATGAGTATTTTTAGCAGTCCATGGGTTGTGCTAGGGCTCTCTTTGCCTTGTCATTGGAGCCCAGCTGCAGCTCCTGAGCTCTTTGCTCTGCCATGGAGAAGGTAAAAGGAACACATGCTGGGAGCAGGGGGTGACAGTGTGGTGGGGACCCCCAGCCGCCCCTCCCAAGGAGCTGCACATTCATCTGAGCTGACTGTTTATCCCTCTCCTGGGTGTGTGACAAGGGGGCTGCATGCTTCCCAGCAGGCCCCCCGCTTGGCAGAAAAGACTGTGTCACTGTCATATCTTCAGCAAACTTGTCATAATTTTCCCATTCTCACTTCCCCTTCTTCCCAACCTCACTGCAGGTTGCATCTCACAGAACAGGCTGCGCTCCCCCATAGCTCCAGCAGAAGAAATGCACTAAAAAACCCCCCATGGAGTTGCAGCCTACACCTGCCACAGCCCAGAGAGCCCCTGTGTGCCTGCCAGAAACAATGGCAGGCTTTCCTACAATCCTTCAAGCACTTACACTGAGACTGGGAAAGACTACAATCAGCGAGGAACATGGATGCATGAGCTGAGAAATGCACCAGTGAGTGAGAAGGGCTCAAATCCTGTAGTAGTGACCACACCATGGGACAAACTGGGCGAGTGGTTAGAACTGACTTCTGGGATTGAAATCCAAGCACTTAAGACATCCTTGAAAACTTTGAAGCATCTTTAAAAAAACCACCACCAAAGCTTTGAAGCCAACAGTAGCCCTGGCGCCTCCGTCGGCGCCCTGGCAGAAAACGTGCCCTCTTGAGCAGGTGCGTCTACCCAGCATGTTTACAAAGCACTGGCCAGTCCTGCGGTGTTGGAAGGGTGGTGGTGGGTGCTCACATCCTCAGAGCCTGAACTGCTGACTGTCATGGCTCTGTCCCTCAAAGCCACCAGGGAGGGAAGGGAGCCAGGCTGCCATAATGGCACCCATTGAGTGCCAAAATCCCAGCTTCCCTTTCAGGGCTAACAGAGGAGCCACCAGGCATTTGGGGGAGGCACTGCTGTGGATCATCTCCCTGCTGCCTTCTTGAAGAACTTATCACCGTGTACCACCCATCTTTCTGCAGGTCCCCAGTGATCAGAAACAACAGGAGACCAGCAAAGGTATGGGGTGCCCAGGGAGAGGGCAGAGGGAGAAGAACTGGCTGCATTTTGCAGGAATTTTGGTTAAATCAAATTTAGATCAAAATTCCCCAGAGACCTGAAGGCAGATTGTCACAAACTGGAGATCACTATCAACCTCAGGAGACTGCCATACAATTACCAATACTTTGCACTATATTCTAGAAGTCTCACTCTTCAAGTGAGAAACTCATTCCTTAGGTTATTTTCCATGCAAAAAATAATTCTGGAAGTGCAAGTTGCTCCCTAGGGCATTCACAGCACATAATCCAAAGCAAAAAAGTATTATATCTCACAGTAAACCATGCAATGCTTTGGGTGCAGGCTGGTGTGGGCCAGGAGCAGGGCTCTGCAGCTGTACCCGTACACAGACAGCGGGAATAGCTGCAGCCTCCAAACAGGGAGACCCAGACGCTGTCACCATGCCTGTCCCCAGCCCTGCGCGGTGTCTGGCTCTGCGTTCGTTTGTCACTAGCAAGGCTGGGTGCAGGAGGGGCAGCATCCCCGGGCTCAGCAGTGAGCCGGCCCGTGTTCCTCCTCCCGCCCCGCCCGGCCTGCAGAGCGGTGTGCGGGCGGAGGGGCCATAGCGGAGCCGCAGCGCCGCCCTGTGGCCATGCTGCTGCCACTGCAGTCACAGGACCGGAGAGTGCTGGACCGGGCCGTCATCGCCTGTCTGACACAGCCATTACAGCCTGCTGCAGCTTTGTATTTCATAGAATCACAGAATGGTTTGGGGTGGAAGGGACCTTAATGATCATCCAGTGCCACCCCCTGCCATGGGCAGGGACACCTCCCACTAGCCCAGGTTGCCCAAAGCCTCATCCAGCCTGGCCTTGAACCCCTCCAGGGATGGGGCATCCACAGCTTCTCTGGGCAACCTGGACCACTGCCTCACCACCCGCACAGGAAAACATTTCTTCCTAATATCTAGTCTAAATCTGCCCTCTTTCAGCTTAAAACCATTACCCCTCATCCTGTGACTACATGCCCTTGTTAGAAGTCCCTCCCCCGTCTCTCCTGTAGCCCCCTTTCAGCACTGGAAGCTGCTCTAAGGTCTCCCCAGAGCCTTCTCTCCTCCAGGCTGAACAACCCCAACTCTCTCAGCCTGTCCTCATAGGTGTCACCTGGGAGGCACTCCAGCCTCTGACCATCTCCATGGCCCTTTTCTGGACCCGCCAGGCCCAGCCTTGGGGCACCTCACAGGGAGGGTCCCCGCTGAGCAACAAACACCTCCAGGCCTGCAAGTCCTGTAACTCCAGCCTGTCCCCCCACCTTCACCTTCCCCAGGGTCAAACAGCCTCCGTCACAGCAGGTTCCTCTCCACCATGGGGGATACTGAGGCACACAGGACACGGCTCACCAGCTGTGAGAGATGGGACTGAGATGTCCCAACACTCAGTGGCACCTGGAGGCCACAAGATGATGCCATCTCCCCATTATGCCCCAGCACATCCCTCCTGCCCATGCTCTCTGTCACAAACACTCCCTTGTCCTTGCCCAGCTCCACCTGAACAAAGTGTGTGAGGTCCAGGTGCTGGAGCCCCAAAGCAGAGCACAGACTGCTCACACAGGAACCTCAGCCCCACAGCAGGCTGGGGGCACCCACCAAGGGAAGCAGCCAACAGCAACAGGAAGATTTCAGCAAAGGTCTCCTTGCTGCTGCAATGGCACCTTCCAACCCATGTTGACATGAGCAATCCTGTTTGTTTCCCACAAAGAAATACCATTGTCCTAGTTTCTTGTGCCTTACAATTCCTGCTGCCTCTGGTATCACTGCAAAGTGCAACCAAAAGTCTATATTTCTTCAATACCCTGTGCATCACCCAGGAAAGGGCTAATAGGAGAGGCAGACCACTTGAGAGGCTGATCGATAGACCCGCCTGATTTGGATGGTAGGTGTCTCGCAGAGTGAGGCGCTGTCTAAACCCTCAATTACCCTTCCCTCGCTTCTCCCTGCCTCCTGACAACCACAGCAGTTAAGCCCTCTCCAGCCTCTCCAAGTGGGCTGCTACCTAATAAAAGGCTGCAAAATGCCAGCACATCCCTGAGCCACTTCAGGAGGTCACTATTTAATGCTGAGAAGAGATGCAGTGAAGGGAAACTGCCCCATGCCCCCAGTTATAAGGAAAATAGGAAAAACAGGGAAGAAAGGAAAAAGCAGTTTAAAAAAACATATATTGAAAGGAACAAGGGGTTTAATCCCTTTTTGAAGCAGTTCCAGGTGAAGCCTGTGACCCCATTTTTCACAGCAGACAGGTAGTGTTTCAGAAGTTACCCGAGTATCCAGCTTTTCCAAAAATCAGGCCCAGATGCATCACCTCAATACAGGTTCCTGAGCCAAAGCCTTTTCAGATGGCCTAGATTTTGACCACAGAGAAAGGAAGGAGAAAGGCTACAAATCCTGCCATAGGACACCCTTGGCCTTGGAGCCCTCCCTCTCTGCTGCCAGGATATATCCCAGTGCTGCAGGTGGGGCTGATGGGGATGGAGCTGCAGGTGCCCATCGTCAGAAATTATCAGCAGTCACCCTGAAGTGAAGCAGGATCTGAACAAAAGGGTAAAAACAAGGGAAAAAGACCACATTCTCACCTGACCATCCCCAACCATCCTGTAAGAGCTGCTTGCACAGAAAGCCTTTCAAATAGATCTAGACCAGGGGGCAATGTTGATTTGTGAAAAGAAGAAGCTAGGAAAGATGCTCTAAGGATGATTGGTCTCACGCTGACACCCAAGCCACTGTTATTGCTCTGTGCCGAAGCTGCGTTGCTTTGACCGTGCTTTGGTGGCAGCCTGCTGCTCTCTAGGAGAGAAAATAGTGCCAGGAGCACACACTTTCTCCGGAGCTGTAATCTCAAGGAGCAGAACAGTAAGCAGTGTTGCATTTCAGCCTTGGGTCTCCGCTGCCTGACAGCTGCAACTGATGTGGGGACACCCCAGGACTGGAAACAGGTGCCCCAAGTGCAGGGGGACCACAAGATGGAGATGGAGACCAGGTTTTCTGCCCATCCAAAGTCTGGTGTGACCTGTATTGCCCCTGCCCTGGGTGATGTCCCTGAGACCATGGGCTGCCACGGGAGGAAGGTCTGGTGTTGAGAGGGGGGATGATGAGGGTGGGACGGTGACGCAAATCAGGCAGTGAAACCACACCAGCTCTGCACCATTTGCTCATTTAAGGTGCCTGAAAGTGTGGGCCTCCCGCAGCAGGGATGTAGTCCAAACAGTGCTGGTTCTGATCAAACAGGGGCTTAATGGAGACCTTCTCCAGGCAGTGCCGGGGCTGAAAAGCAGCCCTGCGTCATGGGGCTCAGGGAACAACAGGCAGCTGTCTCCCAGCCGCCCTGTGCTGCTTATCAGCAGGGCAGCGGAACCATCTCCATTTAGGGATGTGTTTGCTTTGCCCAACTGCAGCAGTGTGATAGGGGATGTGGCAAGACATGGGGGCCCCCGCCGCTGCCCAGTGTCAGCGCTACGGATGCTTGTGCGTGCAGGCAGAGCCTTGCTCCCATCACAAACCTCCACCGGGTCCAGAGCCTGGCTGTGTGCCCACCTTCTCCGTGCTTTCAAACATATCTGTACTGCTTAAATTTGTCCAGTCCACACCACCCTCACCACCACCAACAGGCATGGGAAAGCCTCCTTACCACCTCCTAACCCTTCCGTCTCTTTGAAAAGCAGAGAGAAATGCTCAGATTTTGCTCAGTCATTTGCAAAACCCCAGTGCCAGAGTGAGAAGCTGGTCCTGCACACGGTGCTGGGATTGCGTCCCAGCCTTGACCCCCTAACCTCCCCTCCTTGGCCCCCCAACCTTCTCTCCTTGGCCCCCCGTGCACCATCCTCAGCAATTTCTCAGCCAATTTCAGGAATAAATGGCTGGCTAATGGCAGGGCACTGGAAAGGCTGATCTGGCTCAGTGTGTGCTGTAATCACAGGTTATTGGGCACATTGATCCCACTCCCATTTCTGAGTGCTGACGAGGTGGCTGCAGCATCCCGCAGCCCCCAGAGACCAAACCACATAGCAACATGCTGGAGCCTGTGTGCCCTGGGGACACCCTGGGACATCCTTTGGGGCAGGGCATGGAGGGCTCACTTGGGATGACCCAAGACTTGGGGCTGGATGTCTCTTTTGTGTTATCACATGGGAGACTGACTTTCTACATTTTGGACACCCTTTTGAAGCACTGAAATGAAGGGTCTGATGGGCTATTACTTACTTGCTGTGCTGTCCCTCACTGGCCAGTTTCTGGACTGATGGAGAGCTTTGATTAGCGGATGTTATCCCCAAGTGCTGCCACACTTGTGTCTCTCAGGGATCAAAAAGTGCCCTGAGCTTTCTTTAAGGTTCTTTTGTGTAAATGCTACTCAGTATCCCTACAAAATGAAATCTATTTTACCATATGGAAAACTACTCTAAGATGGAACACTTGAGGACCTGGATGGATAAGTGGGGTGCAGTTGTCCTGAAGCCCATTGGCTGTCCTGTTACACCCAAAGCAGTAAATTTCCCACTATGCGAGTGTTCATGCTGAAGGAAAATTCAGAAAAGATGGAAATCCAGGGAAAGATTCTTGGTTTTTTTTAGCATGGGAGCCTTTTTTCACCCCAGTCATACCAACCGAGCAACTTGGGAAGTGGAGATTTGGTTCCAGTCCTGAAGAGCACTGGATCGGTAACAGCCAAACAAACTGCACGGAAGTGTTAAACTAACCTTCTGCCATCCCATTATCAAAAAGAAAAGAATAAAAAAAGGAGATAATCCTTGTTTAAATATCACAAGCAGCAGCTGAGTCAGTGGGAGCTTTAGACTGGAAATGTCAGGGAGGAATTTAGATTTTCGGAGCAGTTGCTGCTCTGCAATTATCATAAGTCACTTACAAGGACCCCTTGTCTCTCAGTGCCCTCAACCATTCATCTGCAGGGAGGGGGAGCAGAGACAAAACACATGGCCCTACTGGGGACAGATAAGGGAAACCAAACGCCATCCCACTAAAGGCACAAGGCAAATCCCTTCAGGCTATGGCTGGGCTCCTGCCACTGTGCAGGTCCAACACAGGCAGGGAGGAAGAGGATGGGGAGCTGGGGGAAGGTAAACCCCCGGCAGGGCCAGGGGAGCAATATGAGAAAGAGGAGATCGCTGGAGAAAATCACGTACTGGCTCTCCCCAGAAAGGCATTTATTTGCTTCTGGCAATGTTTTGGGGGTAGGAACAAGAAGGAAGATGGAACGATGGCAATCTGGAGAGTTTTTGTTCTCTTCTTCTCTGTGGTGCTTTTCCTCCTGTACCAGCACACCTCGTTGCCATCTAGCACGTCTCTGATGTAAATTAAATAAGTGAAAGTACTATTAACTCTCCTGAGGCAGGCACTGCCTGCACCAAGAGGGGATTGGGGAGGATGAACACTCGAAACACACAATTTCCTCCACATTAAGTGATGTAGAGACACGCATTTCCCTAGCTGGTACACGTGGGAAGGCTAAAGACTTCCTCTGCAGGGATGAAGTTTTTGTATCTGTCTTTTCTCACTGAAAATGTGAGGTTTCCAAGGCCAGTCTTGGCTGGGTGCAAGGTAGAAGGACCTCAGCCATGCTGGGCTGGCAGGAGTTGGTAGGGATCTACCGTCCTTTCCTGTCTGGGGACAGTAGGTACCCCTGCTCCGGCTTTGTGACATGGGTCATTGTAGCCATATCTCCTGTGCAGCACATGGGCTGTGCCATCCCCATCAGTCTTACCCTGTCCTGCCTGTCTCTGTGTCTGATGGACATGATATTCAAGTGGGGGACCTGTTCTGGTTAGGACACATCAAGCAAAGGGGAACACGGCCCTCCCGGTGCCCACTAGGCTTGCTCACCATCACTATTAAAATGTATGTCCTACTGTTGACTTGAAATATTCTTCTTTGCTTAACTTTCAGTTGCTGAGCTTTTTGTTCTCTTCTCCAGTAGATTAAAGGATATTTAATGTAGAGGACAGTCCTGTCACTGTGAGTATAGGAAATGTAATCTCATAGAACCTGCTTTTCCATCGTGTCATCCCAGTAGCTTAATGGTAGAATTACTGAAGTCAGACATATTGTACCAGTATAGATTTCAGACTCTCTTCTTCCTTTACTTTCCATGACTGTGGATCAATAAAACATTGTTGATACACCTTGAAGATCCCGAAGAGAAGCACAGGGCTTTGATGAGTCATCCTCTTAAGCCTGCTGGGTGGAATGAAGCTTGCCATGGGTAATACATTTACATTCATCCTCTAAAAAGGAGAGGAAAATATTTTCTCATGCTCTTTCCCATGTATTTACTTGGTGACTACCTGTTAGGAATAACAGATGAGATCCTGGGCAGATGTGATTCAGTAGGAAAGCATTGACTTGACTACGAAATGCTGGTGACAATTTCCAATTCAGAACTCTTTGTGTCTCTGTAACAGATCTCATCCATTTGATGCTAAATGCAAAACGCCTTTTGCCTATAAACAGAACGATGAATAAACATCTGTATGAAGTCAATCTGGTGACATTTTCATAGGTCTGAGACCCTTTGTGTGATTCCTAATGCTAAAATCACATCAGACCTTTTGTTTGACAGGCGGATGGTTTTTATCTTCCACTGCCTGAGGAGAGAGAGAACTGAGTGAGTAAGAAGTCAGCGATTTTCCGTTCACATGGAAGTAGCACTGAGCTGCATTTCGCTGGTCCCCCTTGCTGACCTGGAGCTGCTGTTATGGAAGATGAGAAAGGGGGTAAGAGGAGGGAGATGTATCTACGTCAAAGAAGTGACATGATGAAAAAAGAGAGCACTGGGCAAACACTGAAAAAGCACTGATGGAAAATCCTTCTTCTAGCATCATTTCCTTCCACGGCTAGAGCAGTGAGGGGTGTGTGGCTGGGAAACCAAGGGAAACAACACTTATGGGAATGGCCCAAGAGCAGACATGGGGTCCACACTTGTCCCAGCCGCACCGTGCAGCCCTGCTGTGCAGGTCCTAACAGTCACAGGGAACTGGTGGCAATGGGTCAAGGTCCCTTCTAGTCCCACACCATCAGCTTTGGCCATGCTAAGACCACACCAAGACATAGTAAAGTGTTTCCAGTCCTTCTGAAAGGGTGAAGGGAAGTTGCTTTGGGTCCCTCACCATGGCTTGTCTTTCTCCATTCTGATGCCGCCATGTGTTAGGTAAATTCTATCTTATGCCGTGGCATGGGTGGAGGAACAAGAGGGTTAAAGGCATCAGGCCAGACACCGTGGTCACTAGCAGCAAACAGACTAAGCACCTGAAAGTCGACTTTCAAGAATGACTTAATACAGCAGGGCTGGGAATTAATGAACGTGGCAATAAAATGGGGACATGCCCTCAACTTTCTCTTTTCATCTAGAGGAAGAGTTGGAGGATCCAGGTCACTGCAAACCTCTTAGTGTTGGGATTTCCAAGGGTCTGGAATAAAAATAAGCAGCAGCGTGAGTCTCTTTTCCACATGTATTCAGCAATGCAAAGGTCTGATGGGCAATCAGACAACAAGCAAGATGACTGAAAGGAGGCAAGAGCCAAATATTTCCATCGATTCCTGCATCTATTGCCCACTATCAGCTGGTTCTTTGCAGCTGAAGGTTACAGCAATTACCAGCCTGGAGGCAGAAGGCAGGAAATGAAGGCAGTGAGTTAACGACTTGCCCACGGCCAGGCGTGAACAGTCAGAAAGACAGCCCCATGTTTTCTGTGCTGCTTGTTGGCAATAGGATTAGTGCCAAGCATTTGATTTTTCTTGTCATAATGTTTCTGATGTTTTCAGGCAGTTGTTTACCTGTGCAACCTTTTTCTTTTTTGCAGAAAGGCTAATTCACTGTCAAACTCAATGTTCAAAAATTCTGTGCCAGATCTCCATATGATAATTACTGTTTCTGAAGGGGTTTTTTCCCCTTCTCTGGGAGCTCCCAGATTCCTCTTCAATCTTTTCTCTCCTCTCAAAAGGGCTGCATTTTTTTTTTTTTAATGCTGATTCCAGGAGCTAGGAGTAAAATATTGGGTAACACAGACATAAATTAAAATCACAAGGACTGGTGGTGCAGGAGGAGACCTGTTGCAATACACACTGGCTACCCTTCCCCACAAAGGTGACATTCCCCGATTGTGTTCTTAAAGAAGTTGTCCACGAGTTGAAATACAGTGAGCCAGAGCTGTCAGCAATTAGTTTTACAACCCCAAATGGCATGCCCCAAGAGACGGTGCATTTTATTCCACCACCCACTCCTGACCGTCTGCCTGCTGCCCACATTTCCAAAGAGAAAATTTCTCCTAAGTGCTTCCCCATTGATCCGAGACAAGATGGTTGTTTTGGATTCTGCAGTGGCGGGTGAATCATCAATACGATATTTCTGAATTTTCACTTGCCTGTTCCTTGTCCATTTCCTGGAAGAGAGAGGGATTTGTTTCTGAAAACTCAGGGCTAAATTCACCGTTCCGGGGCAGAGGCTGATATTTTTCCTCCATCCAAGCAGCTTCCTTTCCCTCTGAAAACCTTTCCCCAAACCATTCACTATTTTGCTGGAAATAGGTTATTTTCCTCTGAAAAGCTGATTGTTATAAAAACTTCCCAGAACTGCGTTTTCATGGTTCACCAAGGAGAGGAGATTTGGTGAGTTTAGAGGCAAAATTTGAGCAGCACAAATCCAAAAGTTTGAATCTGAATGTGGAGGTGAAAACAGAGTTGTGAGACCAGCCAGCCCAGTGCTCCAAAATGGGAGGCAGGAGGTCATTTTCTAAGTGTAATTTAATAGGAATGTGCTCTGATTTAGTTAAAACCTGACCAGGCCTTCTGAAACGTGAAATCTTGGAAACAGAGCCTTGCATATAGCTGCTGAGGGTATTGGCCTCGATTATTGGCAGGAAACATCTTGCTGCCCATTCGGAAGGGCTAGCACATCTCTGCTGCTTGTGGCGCATCAGTTGTGACAGAGTGTGAGCACAAAAATCAGTGTTTTCTAGATAATAGGAGGCTGCAAAGTTAAGAGGGTGATGTGGATTTTAATTATCTTTTTTTTTCTTTTTCTTTTTTTTTTTTTCTCCTGCAACTGCCCCAGTCCTAGGGAGGCTGCAATGACGTGGAGGCCTGAGGTGTTATTATGGGTTATTAAAGTCCTTTGTGGCACTTGGGGATGTTGAATGGAGCTGTGAAGGGAGAAGAGAAAAAAGCACCTCTTGACGGAGCTGACTAAACCCCCCCCTGTAATTGCTTCGTGTGGCAGACTGTAATTATTCACGCTGTGGAGGGGAAGAAGGAGAGAGAGAGAGATGTTGGGTGGGAAAAAGAGCAACGGGGGGGCCTGGGCACCCCACATGGCCATCAGGGCTGCCTTGGTTCTGGTGGGAGATGGCAGCTTGCCCTCATGTTGTCATACCCCGTCCCTTCCTCTGCCCTTTGGCACTGATTCGCCCAGGGACTTGTATCACGTCCACAGGCTGGTGCATGGAGATCTCTCCATCTCCCACAATGAGGGACCATGATTTGGCAGACGGGTTTTCCTCTTGGTCCCCATACAAGGTGCCCAGGAATGGTGATTATTGAAAACAAGGCTTGAGGATGCCCAAAATGACCACATGAATCCAGCTAAAGAAGAGATTATCTTGCTTTTCTCTCTACACCTCCAATCCTGCCCCCAGTGGCAGGTGAGATGAGCCTCCTGAGGACCAGCAGCACCCTGCACCTTAGTGCCATTTCTGGATCCTTTTTGGTCAGCTTTACCCTTGAGGGAGGCACAGTCAGAGCTGCCCAGTTGATGGGCTTTTTTGTCAGGGGCTAGTGCACTAAGCAGTGTCCAGCAGTGTTTGCTGTTTCTGCTTTATGTTCGATTAATCCCTTAAAACACACAGCTGGATACACATGGCACCCGCACACATTCAAGGATGGTTGTGTGCTTGGAGTATGAGAAACAAAGGCGTGACGAAGACCCATCCATCTGTTGGATTTCCTTCAAAAAGCTTCCTAAAGGCTCCTCTTCCTTGTTAGCAAATCTTGTAGTTAGTCAAACCTGACAAAACCTGAGCCAAGCCTGGCTTTCGTAGAATCATAGAATGGTTTGGGGTGGAAGGGACCTTAGAGATCATCCAGTGTCACCCCCTGCCATGGGCAGGGACACCTCCCACTAGCCCAGGTTGTTCAAAGCCTCATCCAGCCTGGCCTTGAACCCCTCCAGGGATGGGGCATCCAGAAAGATGGGTACAGCATATATATATAATAAGGCTAATTTATTTAAGGAAACACTCACTCCGCTCAGGAGTCATGTCTAATATCACACAAAGAGATGGAAATGTCCGAGCTGTGGGTGGTCTCCAAAAAGGTGGGATTTTGCCTGAGAAGGACACAGGTGGAAAACGTGTTAGGGAGCTTTGCAGTGGACCAGCTTGGAAAAATCAATGCCTGTCCTCTTGCAGCTATGCTGGTAACACTGCTCTGAAGGATGTCCACCTACTGCCCAACAGGACAACCTGCTGCCACCTGGTTTCTCCCAGCTCCCCTCCTCTGTCAGCTCCTTCAGAAGAGGAGGACCAACATGATTTTCCCACTCTTGTCAGAGAAAGTCACTCATGGTAGTCTGGAAGTTGTGCCCTCGGTTGCATGGAAAGCAGGACGTACAGCCTCCGTGCTGGAGAGTGTGTCCATACAATGCAGGACTCATCACCAGACAGGGATGGGGGATAACAGATTAGCAGGGCTTAAAGAAGAAAAGAGTTGCACGCCTCGTTTGTTATCCATATAAAGAAGAAGAGGGACTAAAGATCAAGGGCTTTGGGATGAGATAACTAATGAGAAGAACTGATGAGCTTAAATAAAGTGCTGGACTTCATAGAGAGAAACAATATGTAACAAGACAAAAGCAAAACAAAATATATTCAAAGAAATTCCGTCTATTTGTACAATAGTCTTGAAAACTTCTCTGATGTTTTTAGTGCTTTTTGAAGTCACTGTTTGTCAGAGAAGCCTTCATATGTGATCTCTGAATATGTAACAGCCTGGAGGAAGGCTGAGTGATTTGCTCTGTTCCCATATTTATTAAAGTACTTTGCCAATTTTCTCAGTTCTTTACATGAACTGACATTTTAAGGCTGTCCTTTCAGCGAATTGATTACAAATTTGGATAACTGGAACTTGCCTTGATGGCTGATTTTATGTTCATCATACCTGGCAAAGGTCTCTAAAGAGACCTTTAAAGTGACTCACTTACCAAAAATAAAAGATCTATCAAAATGGTTTTTCTTTCTTATTTTAAGGTAAGAAAACAGCATGAAGGAAAAGAGATTAAATTTGTTAAATATTTTGAAATGTTTTTGTCCTAAAATTAAACCAAAAACCTCAAACAAAGAATGCGGAAATTCCATTTCTACATGCTGTTTTAAAGGTAAGTGCAATGCAGAAGAGTTCATCCAAAACTAAAAATTTATTTGATAAAAATATTCAAATGCACTTCTTGTAAATCTCCTCCTACCCAAGTCCCTTTTTCTTTCCTGAATGGAATCCCAGTGAAGCTGGCCCAATCTTGGCAAGGATTTTCATTGAAAACGCTCATAATGTAAGTCTGTCACACTGGCAAAGTCTCTGGATGTTTTCAATGAAACATTTCTTGAGTATTTAGCCTAGCTATGGCTTTCTACCCTTAACACCTTTGCAGCTTCATCCTAGACTGTCTAACACCACCACTGCATGAAACGACCTCATGTGGCTGTAAAGCTGCATAGGACAACTTCTTGAGCAAAGCAAACAGGCAATGGGTGCAAGAGGCATTTTCTTTGCCTTCTTTATATTTTTATGTTACCGGCATTCATGGAGTTACAGAATCCCCAGTGAGGGCTCTGCATTGATGTGTAACATGAAAGACACGTAAATTCTACTTTTATGGCCTCTTTTGGAGTCGATTCTTCTTCCTGCCAGTCTTCATAGGTTATCTTCAGATGACCAATATGGTCTTAGTTCCTTTTAACTCATGTATTTCCATATGACGTCTACTTCCCATGTACTAGGAAGCAATAACAGCAGAGTGGACTCAGTCTTCCTAAGGCAAGACACTGGTGCAACCTAGGTCAGAAACCTGCTTCTTTCAAGGAGCTGGTTTTGACAGTCTACTGACTTATTGCTTGTCTTTAATCCCCCCTATATCAAAGAAGGTATTGAAGATAAACTTAAAAACCCACTGAAATCCATTATTTTATCCCCCTTGGTCTCTGGAAATGACCAGATCTCTTGTGGGGTAAAAATCAGAATGGATTGCTGTGATTGACTTCTGGAGAATCTTCTGGGATTGCCATCCCTCTTCACACGTTGTGGCTGTGATTGGGCAAAGACAAAAATGTTCTAGCATGGGAATGA
Source organism: Pterocles orientalis (assembly GCA_011057875.1). Taxonomy (NCBI): domain Eukaryota; kingdom Metazoa; phylum Chordata; class Aves; order Pterocliformes; family Pteroclidae; genus Pterocles; species Pterocles orientalis. The sequence goes on along the minus strand of WKFP01014004.1, from coordinate 77,630 downwards.
GCATCATGCTCCTTGAGATCCTTGAGAGAAGCCTTGTTTCTAAAAAGTCAGGACAGAATGTGGAAACATGACACATTCTGGGTGGCAATCTGCATGAGACCCTAATCTTCTTAAATTCAACAGAAAGATTAACTTCAGCAGGAGCTGGACTGGATTTTAAACTAGTGTTGTCCCACAGTCATTCTCCTGTCTGGCCACCATGGTCCACCTCAGCCAGTGACACCAAAAAAATCAGGATTGTACTAATCTGGATTCCCCAGTAAGGGGATTCCCAAGGCCACCAGATCCCAGCAGCCAGCAGGTGACTGGGGCTGCAATGCTGCTCCCTCTGAAGCTGATGGCAGTGGGGATGACTCCAGGCTTGCCCCCAGAATGTTTTCTGAGAAAATCCTGCAACACCAGGCAGCATTCCCCTCTATTAGTTTGGCGGATTTTGATCTCATGTTTTGAGCATCCAGGGTTTAGCAGAGGGCAAACAGAAGGTTTAGGAGACTCAGAGGGGATTAGGGATGAAATTAAAGCAAATCAAGGGCTGCTCGCAATGTGCGAGGTGGTACCACATGGCAAGGTGCAGAGGCTGGGGAGAGAGAAGCCCCGATGGCTGCTTAACTCCTTCCTCTGGTTTCCGCTGTACAGAACAGCAGGGTGTTCTCGGCACCCTCAACAAGAGAAGCTGTTCCACCTCAGTTAAAATTATTTTCAGCTCACTACTGGACCAAATCTTTAGCTGCTCGCAACTGCTCACTCCAGCTTCAACTCCTACCAACCTCTAGCTGGCTGGGGCTCCCCAGGCTGCCTCGGTGGGGCTGGCAGTGCTGGTCATGCCGTCTGCTTGCTGGTGTTTGCAGGAGGTGGCAAACATCTCGAGTTTTGCAGCCTCAAGGAGGTCAATAGGATGTTGATCCTCCAGGGCTTTTGGCTGCAAATACTGTCAGCATGCTGGCACAAACTGGGCTGTCCCACCGCAGGAAGGACTAGCCACCAACGCCAACCAGGTGTCTTCAGCACGCATCTTCCAACACAACGCTGCGGTTGGCACAGTTGTGGGTCAGCTCTCTGGCAGCTGGGCAGTGAAACACCACTGGCTTCCCCGCGGCAGGGATTTGTAGCCTGTCCCCAGCGTGGCCGTGGCTCACACGACGCAGGACTGTGTATTCCCACAGTGTTCGTTTGGGGCAGGAGAGCTGCTGCAAATCCCCTGGGAGGAAAAGGCCACTTTTGTTGGCAGCAAAGCAAAGTCCCGGGAGAGGTTCTGAGCTGCCACCGACTGTCACAGCCCCAGCGATCCTCTGGCATTTGGTCTCTTTGGAATTACCACAAGAGGAGCCAGGCCCTTGGGGAGGCAGAACAGAAAGGTGTTTTTTCCAGGTTATTTTCTCTAAAGCCTTTTTCACCTCTGAGGACTCAAGGGGCCTGATTCTGCCATCCTGCTGCCAGCGTTACATGGCCAAACCGAGATGTGAGGTGGTGGGAGAGCACCGAAACACACAGCGTTTGCAGGGGCCAGGCGCGGGGAGGCGTGCACATGGGAACAGCATCCAGTCCCGTGGCTGCCCTGGGGGAATTGGTGTTATTTTTCTATCCCTTTACTGCCTCAGTGACAAGGCAAACAAGGGGAAAAAAAGGGCTGGAGAGGGCTGGATCTCTTCCTTCCTTTTATCTGGTCCTTTCACGGATCAAAATCCTTTCATGCAACTTCCAAGCTGGGAAAGCAAATGTGTCGGACTGAAACACAGCACGAGAGTGAACTCCATCAAGAAGAAGGAGGGGAAAAAAAAAGAGTAGAAATCTTTTGGGCACAGGCAAACAGGTGGGGGGAGTGTCTGGTCAGCGAAGGCAGGGTGTCTGCAATCTTTGTAGCGATTAGATTTAATGGGACAGAAACGTTTCTCTCTTTCACGTCCCCTCCTCCTCTCAGCCCGAGGGGGAGAAAGGAGGGAGGTGGTGATGGGGAGGTGGTGGTGGGGGGAGAGAAGATTTGAAAGAGTCTTTGACGTCAGCCCTGCCCTATAAAAGCTGGCAAAGAGCTGGAAAGCGGAGATCAGAGCTCGTGGAAGAGCAAAGATGCCAACCCCGAGTGTCTCCACCTCTGCAGCCAAAGGCTTTCGCAGGGCGGTGTCGGAGCTGGACTCCAAGCAAGCCGAGGCCATCATGGTAAGACAACCCTACCCCATTTCTTTCCCTCCCCTTCCCAAAATTGCAGCCTCTTCCGTAGCTATAGGCAGAGGCAGGGATAGATGGATCAACACTGCCTTTGTGGGAGTTCCCCTAGATGGGCACCTCCAGGCTCCAGACTGGCAAAGGGAAATTTCCCAAACAGTTCTCTTGACACACTGGTAGATGTGAAATACAGACATTTAGGGAGATGAAAGCCTGAACTAATACAACCACCCCCCCGGCCCAACCAAAAGCAAGGTAAATAACCCATAGACCTATGGCAGGAATAACAAGGAATCGCCGGTGTGAAAGGCATTCAAAAACCTTAATGCTCTCCTAATTTCAAGGCAATAAACTGCAGAGATTTCACCTGTTTTAGCATAATGAAAAACTGTGGCTGTTATTTCAGACAACATACGAGGCGCGGGCAATTTAATCAGTTTGCTGCTGCTGTGTTTGCCGTTTCCCTCTCTCCCAGCACATCCTTCCCCTGTTTCTGTTCCCAGCCCTCCCTGGAGGGGTCTCAGCACCGTCTTTAGCCCAGAGAATGCTTCTGCGAGCACCAGATCTGTGTGTGTCAGGGAAAAGACAGGAAAACTTCCTGCTGAGCTGTCAAGTGTCTTTAGAAAGCCCAGTCTGGCCAACCCATTGGACTGGCTGTAACCACAGGGACATTTCACCTTCCAACCCAAACGCCAGGGCAGGCAAGAGGAGCCAGGAGACTCCCAGCATGGGACAGTCCTGTGGGTCAGAGATGTGGCCAGGACGAGGGCGACCCTGGGGGCAGCGGGTGCACCAGGAGGGGACCCTCTTGGAATGGCAGGATGAAACCCAGGAATTGAGCCGGGTTAGAGAGCAGGTGTGTCTGGCAGATTCTGCAGGGTGACACAGCAGGGCAGTTAGAGAGCTTCCCATTGCCGTCCCCTGCACCCGCTGCCTTTTGCTCTCACTCTCCTCTTAACCCTGTGTGATGCTCTGACTTGGTAAAATCAGCCACTACCTAGGCAGAGAGAGGTGTTTTGGAGAATGGAGAGGGCTGGAAAGGAAATATTTAGGAAATAAGGAGGTAAGCTTGCTTTCTCTAATAAATGGAAATTGGGAAAGGCTTCCCTCTCACACTGACATTTTCATTCTGATAAAATAATGAACACTTAAGTGGTTCTTGAAAACCTGGTATTTTCCAGGCTGCTCATCAAATCAGTACTTGAGATGCTTGTTAATATCTGGAGAAGGGGTGAGTGTTTGGATATTACACACTCTGGGGTGATGCTTGTTTGATGGGAAACGGGCCACGGAACGACAGTGCCAGAGGAATTGGGGTTCACCAGGTGTGCTGGCAGGAGCTGGGCAGCCTGCTTGGGGTGAGCCTGGGCTGGATGTAAGACCTCAGCCTGTCTTTGTGTCCCTTCTTTGAATGGAAATTCTCAGAAAAATAAATTATAAAACTATCCCTGTTGGGATCACTCTGGGAGCAGGCTGCATGAAGGGCTTTGCCTTTACTCTCACCTCCACAATCCCGTCACTTATTTTGCTGGCAAGAGGCATGACTCTGCATTTCTCTGTGACAGTGTGTGTCCCCAGCCCTTGTGGTGTTGGCATGTCCATGAGTGATCGGCCACCCAGCCTCTGCCCACCACCGCACCAGGGTCTGGGGTGTTCCCTTGCCGTTAGCCCCCAGGGACCAGCACCCCACTGCAGGCAAACCGTGCAAACTGCAGGAAAAAAAAAAAAATCTTTGCCATCCCAGAACCTATCTACACCAGCAGGTTTTACATGTCGACTGGACCAGCCAAACACCAAAATCACGCCGCAAAAAAGTCTCTGTTACATATTTAGTTTTTCTGCTGCTAACAGTTTTTACAAGCCACCCTGGGAGTGTCGCTGGAGCAGGGTTTGGTCACAGAGGACACAAGCAGAGCCAGGACAGCAGCTGGAGGCAAAGCAGCAGGATGGAGAATCCAGGGAAGCAGGGGTGGGACACTACTGACCCCATGCTGCAGGGAGGGAAATAGTCTTTGCAATCCTTCCTGCTTGTTGCAAATAATGAGCCAGGAAAAGAAAAAAAAAAGCTGAAATACTTTAATTCAGAAGAGAGTATTTTTAATGACAGTACTCAGGCTGGGCACTCTGATCTGCGGTGAATTCAAAGAAGGAAAAATGAACTAACCCTTCATAAGAGGTGAGTGACTGTATCAGACTCAGGCGCCCAAATAAATGCTTTGCAAAATCAAATCAAAGTTCTTGCTGTAGCTAGATAGGCACTCAGGGAGCTAGTCTGCAAGGCAAATACCCATGTAACGGAGCCTCCGGAAGAAGGGAAGGCATTTCTCTTGAGAGATCCGTTTGCTTAGTTTATATCCCAGATTCCTAATTTTCCACAAAAGGAGGTGATATCCCCATCAGCATAAATGTGAGGGGCAGAGGACAGGATGATGAGATGGGGAGCATGCAGCCCGGCAGAGGAGGCAGCAGGCAGGCAGACCCCTTCCAGCACTCTCCTCCAAGCAAAATTCATCTTTTTTTTTTTTTTTTTTTTTTTTTTTTTTTTTTTCCCACCCAAACCATGCCAGCATGGAGTTAAGCAGCTTCCAGGACCCCTCAACAGGGACCAAAACCCCCTCGTCCTGCCTGCCAGGGGCCACCCAGTCCCAGCACACGGGTCTGACTGGTTGGGCTGCCTCTCCCAGTGGGGCTTTCCAGTCAACAGGTCTTCTCACTATTTAAACTCCTCCCAGTCAGATTTTAACCTGATTTACAAGCAGGTAATTTCCCTCCTCTCCACCCCAGAAGCAAAACCCTGCTGCACCTCAGTGCCTTGGGGCACAGTGTGATGGAACATCCTCAGCTACCGCACTGCCTGGCTTGGGACCGCTGCAGAGCCCAGCACAAGGCTGTTTGCCCAGCTTATTGCAGGCGCTTCAAAGCAAACACCAGCTTAGCTTCAACCACGGTGGTGATATAAAACACACACTTAAAGCTGGACACATGCTCACAGGCTTTTAAAAGTTATGGCTGAGGATACTTATTGGATGTCTTCTCTCTTTGGGCACGGACAGTGTTGATTTAGACAAGCAGCAATATGTGCTTATGTGTTAGAAGGTGGTTTTCTGTGCCACAAGGAATAAAGGGGTTGAGGATCAGCAAATATAATTTCAGAGGGGTATGTTTATTAAAAAAAGGCTGGAGAGAAGTGTGTGGACTGGCGCCTAGATGTGCAGTGTTTGTCAGGCTGCATTTATAATGTCAGCTAAAGCATCCAAGAGGATTTTCACAGGAAACATTAGTTACTGACGGTAGGCTTTGGAAATCAGAAAGGAAATGGGCTTAGTAGTTGAGCAGGCTACTTTTTAAAAGGAAAACATTCTTCAAATTTTCACAAGGTAGGGAATATGCTGCTTAGTTATATATTTTAAAAATATTTTCAACATAATCAGAGGGAAACCTGCAGCCAGTCCTGCTTTGTACGCAGGTGCTGGATGGCTTATATGCTGCTCTTTTCTCAGTGGTGCCCCGGGTTTCTTTTAGCAAGTTCTGAGGGTTTGTCATCTGGTTTGGGTATTGAACACAGAAAATGGGAAACAGCTGAGCTAAATGGAAACTTGGTTGTAAAAAGACCAAGAACAAACAAGTTAGTGTATGAGCTATTTGTTAATAAGAGAAACAGCAGTGATGGCAATAGTTTGTGGCTCCCTATAAACATAAACGAGTGACCTAACATGACCCCAGGCACAGAGCTGCAGCATTTTAGGTGCAATTCCAAGTACCAGAAATATGCAGGAGTTTGCTGGGACAAAACAGATCTATAGATCAGTGGAAGGAATTTATTTTCTGGTGTGTATGGATGCAATTGCAATTACACTTCAATGGGCAAGCTTCCACTTAATGTCAGAAGAAAATGTCATGCTGGATCCTGGGAGAAGTTTAGCTAAGCTGCCCTGCTAATACACCTGTAACAGTTCATGTTCCTGGCCCAGGCCACAGGTGTGGGCTTCAGCTGTCCCTCATAGTGTATCTTCTCTCAGATGACTTCATGTTTATCTAATGCCTCTCCACTGGAGTTCTGCAGACACCTGAAAACTGCGTATGATTGTTTCCAATTTTTATTTTTTGAAGGGTGTTGAAACTGTTGCTAGGCAAGGTGAGGGGAGAAGCCCACTCTTTAGTCATGCTACAGGGATATTTTACACAGATTTTTCCTAAAGCTCCGCGTTTCTGAAACTTCAGTTCTAAAGCCTCTGTCCTTGTCGCCAGATCTTCCTCTCCAAAGCCAGGCAAGTCTGTCCAGCCTTGTGCTTCTTCCTCTGCTGAGGCACATTGATCACACCTCACCCAGCTACCAGGGATGCCTGTGATGTCTCGGAAGTGTTATTCATTTCTGTTCTGCCTTCAGTCTCCGCGGTTCATCGGTAGACGTCAAAGCCTCATAGAAGATGCCAGGAAGGAAAGAGAGGCTGCGGCTGCAGCTGCAGCCACTGATGCCACAGAGTCTACAGAGACCATCGTCTTTGAGGAGAAGAATGGAAGAGCCATGCTGAACCTCTTCTTCATGCTCAAGGGAGCCAAGACTTCACCACTATCCCGCGCACTTAAAGTATTTGAGGTGAGTACCTAACCTGGTGTGCTGGACTCAAGGAATACACCACACATTTCATGGCTGTTCTGTAAGAAATATCACTTGAGTCAACTAAGGAAGACCCAGAATAGACCTGACTACTGCCAGTTATCAGTCGATTGTCTGATCTCCCCACAGTCATGCTTTGCTCATGCCCCAGTGTGCCCTCACTTTCCATCGCTAGCAATGAGCCTGTCTGGTAGGGCTGTTAAACTCTGGGCTTAACTTTGCCTAATGACTGGAGGCAACCACACAGTTTCACACCTAAAATCCACACCTTTGTGGTGTGTCCCATACCCTGACAGCCCCCTCCACTGCTCAGCACTTCAACTTCATCACACATTCAAAACGTGCCATATGCCCTGCATGGCTGCAGACTAAACCCGCCTTGCTTGTGGGTCCAGGCTTTGGCAGTCTCTGAACGGCATTGCCACATTGATCCTTGGTCAAAGAGTTACAGGAACAACTTCACCCCGGGTGTAAAACAGGCATATTGATTTCAGAATTAGCTCCCTACTTCAGGGATTAATTTGATTCACGTGTTAAAGGTTCTTTTGGTTCCTCCCAGAGATGCACGCACTCTGTGTACGGCTTTAATACCAAGGAAAAGTGGTAACTAATTGAGCTTTTTCCCCCTAGCCAGCAATATAATGTTGCATTATCTAGGATCTCAGTACCATGAATGGAAAGACTGAGATAAGTGCTGCCTATTTAAACAGTAATCAAAACATGACAATTTGCATTTACGTAGCATGTTTTAATCTAGAAGGATCCAAAAGTGTTTCGCAAACTGAGTTCTGAGATACGTGTTATCTACAGGAGTTTAATTTAATTGACTTCAGCAGGGAGAGGACAATTTGTTCTTATTCATCAGTCACATGAGTCGTAAGGGGCCTCTGGAGGTCTCTGGTCAAACCTCCTGCTCAGAGCAGGCCCAGGCACAGCAGGTTGCTTGGGGCCATATTTGTTGCATTTTGAATATCACCAAGGTGGAGATCCCACAGTCTCCTCTGACCCCTTAAGCAGTGTTTGACTGAATGGTAAAAAGCTTTTTCTTTTTTCTTTTTTATTCCAATGTCCTTGCTTCCAGCTTGAGCCCATTGCCTCTTGTCCTCCCACTCTGTACTTTTGAGACAAATCTGTCTTCTTTGCACCCTCCCACCAAGTACTAGTAGACAGTGATCCAATCTCCCTTGCCACTTCACTTCTTAAGACTGAACAAATCCAATTCCCTCAGTCTTTCTTTGTACAACTGTGCTCCAGCCCCCTGAGCATCTATACCTGCTACAACACATCAATGTCTTTTTTCTACAGGACATGGTACTCCGTATGTGGTCTCCCTCATCCCAGGTACAGAGGAGCAATCACTTCCTTTGACCCATTGCCCACAGTCTTGCTGCTGCAATTCAACATGTGGTTGGCCTTTCTCACCACATGGGCATGCTGCTAGCTCTTATATTAATGCACATAATAACTATATAACACCTTCTTCCCATGAAAAGCAACCACTTCTTGGGTAAAACCAGACCATCAGCAACACTATACAGCAAAACCACTACTTAACAGCTGTAAACATATAAAAAATGTGTTTGGTGGATAAATATTTCCCTGCAATTGTAGGGTGTTCTAGCTGTCCATTGCCCATGCAGCACTCTCTCTGATAATCTTGTGAAAAGTGTTTCAGATATTCAGAAATTACAAAACATCTTGCATCTCCTCTAAAAGGACTGTTGCATGAAAAGCTGTTTTCTGAACAACATATGGTTCTTGTCTCAAGACGGAAAGAATCCTGAAGACAAGCTTGTCAGACAATAGCCTTGGTGTTGCCGTAGCTGAGGTCTCCTTCCTAGCAGTGCACAGCTGCCAGACAAGGCATGAGAAATACATCGGTGTGACATTTCAAATGCAACACACTGCTTAGCAGGTATGAAACATGGAAGTGTAGGCTCTTATACTTGGTAGATTTTATGTTACACTGCATTTAAAGTTTATAACTGAAATAATTTTTAGAACATCAACCAAGAAGAAGGGGCAGCTTATGTTCAAATATTATTGTTTCTTCCTGGAGCAATTTACTTGCTGCATCAAGAGTTCTCGGTAAAAAAGCTCTTTGAGCTTGTCACAGAGAGAGATTTAAATATAATAAAAAGACAAGCATGTCAAGCCACAACAGAGGAAGATTCATTTCCCAGATCCCTCTGGCAATTCAGGTACAAGATATGAAAGCAGACAGGCATAATGACATTTGCCTCATCATGAACCAGGCTGCAGGGAAGCTGTTTTCACTCTGCCGTATGTGTTACATGCAGCCAAAGCATAGGTAATGCAATCACAGCTGTCAGATTAATGCAAAGGTATTGATTGTTGAGGGGACAATGTAATAGTGAAGTTAGTAGGTACATTCAAAAACACGGTCCTAAATTGAATTTACCTGTGGCATCGCATCTGTTCCTTCTCATCTTTCTGCCTCTGGTTAACAAAAGAAATCATGTCCCTTCCTTTACCAAAGATCTCACAGAGACACTGGAAAGGTTGGGTCATTGTCCAGGGACTTGGTCTTGTACTGCCAGTTTTCACTGAGCTAAAGAAAGTATCCACAAATCTACCAGGGCCCTTTGGAAGACTATAGACTCCATTTTCATAGAATCATAGAATGGTTTCAGTTGGAAGGGACCTTAGAGATCATCCAGTTCCACCCCCTGCCATGGGCAGGGACACCTCCCACTAGCCCAGGTTGCTCAAAGCCTCATCCAGCCTGGCCTTGAACCCCTCCAGGGATGGGGCATCCACAGCTTCTCTGGGCAACCTGGGCCACTGCCTCACCACCCACACAGTAAATAATTTCTTTCTAATATCTCATCTAAATCTGCCCTCTTCCAGTTTAAATCCATTACCCCTCGTCTTGTCGCTGCATGCCTTGCAAAAAGTCCCTCCCCACATCTCGTGTAGCCCCCTTTCAGCACTGGAAGGCCGCTATAAGGTCCCTCCCGGAGCCTTCTCCAGGCTGAACAACCCCAACTTTCCCAGCCTGTCCTTGTACAGGAGGTGTTCCAGCTCTCTGACCATCTTTGTGGCCCTCCTCTGGACCTGCTCCAACAGCTTGATGTTGGGGGGCCCAGAACTGGATGCAGTACTCCAGGTGGGGTCAGTTTTCACCAGCTAAAGAAAAGATCCACGAATCTACCAGGGCCATTTGGAAGACTATAGACTCCATTTTGCCTCCTCCTGACTCTCTGAGGGAGGTCAGTTCTGATAATGCGCCCGGACGATACCAGATCTGTCAGTGCGCCCCAGATGAACGCTGTGGCAGCCCGGGCAGGCCTCAGCCCCGCTGGTTCAGCACCATGGACGGCGTCGCACCTCCTGCGCGCGCCCCTTCCACGTCATCTCCAAACCACCCCAAAATAGCAAAAAAGCACCTTTGTCTTAAGTGGGAGATTAAAGGAAAGGGGGTCATAGGAGGTGGCATATTGCTACATCAATTACATCAGTGTCCCCTCTTGATATGATCTTCTTTGACACTGTGGAAGTCTTCTGTTGATAGTTGTCGACCAGTTGCACTCGTTGACTGCTCAGAAGGAAAAACTGGAATTAACGGATGTATGTTTCCCAGTGGGGGAAAAAAAAAAAAGAAGAAAAAGACAGGGGGAATCCCTTCCAAATGTATCCACATGGACATCTTTGGGAAGTACCAGTTGTTGTTTCAAGCCTTGCTTAATGTTTTTCTTCTCCTTTTCCATGTCCCCAAAGACATTTGAAGCCAAAATTCACCACCTGGAGACCAGGCTTAGCCGAAAGCCCCGCGAAGGGACCGCTGAACTGGAGTACTTTGTCCGCTGTGAAGTCCACAGCTCTGACCTCAATACTTTCATTAGCTCCATCAAGAGGGTAGCGGAAGATGTGAGGACCACTAAGGAAGACAAATGTAAGGAACTTACAGACTGTTTCAGTTTTGTGGAGAGGCTGGGCTGTAGACACAGGGTGAAGACTTTGTTACTCTGAGAAAAGGAGAAGGGAGAAGGGATACTCTTTGCTGAGCAAAACAGAAAAGACTGCCCTGGGACACTTGAATCCTGGAAGCCACTTCCCTCCTTGCCCATTTCTCAACAGACTCCAGGGTCCATCACTCATTCTTCTGGTGCAAAATTGAAAAAAAAAATAGAAACAGGAGATGAAATTTTATGTTTTGTCCACATCTCTGCTGCTGAGTTCTCCATCCCTGCTCCTGTTTTATATTATACATGTAAAGTAGTTTTGTACCTATGCATCAGGAACTCCGCACAGATCCAGCGCTAAACTACTCGACACTCCCCATGACATCTTGTTTTGAAGATGGGGTGCTTCTTATTGCAAAGTATCCCTAGAGATCTGCAGTGATTGCTTTACAACCAGATGGACCACTGGATTTGTTTCTAATGTGAAGTCTTGAATCTTTAAGTAAAATCCAATTTTCATCTTCTTTACTTTTGTCACAAAATGCTCTGCTGAGAGATGGGCAGGGAAGTCATAAGATGGAGATCATGGCGTTAGACCTGACTCTAGGAGTGGAGCATTGAGAGTGTGGGACTAATTCCCAGAAGGCACAGCTGTGTCACGTATTGTTTTGAGTGTGCATTTGGTGCACCAAGTCAGATGTATATAATTCAACCTTACAACCTCTTCTCAACAGAGGATGCACCATCTTGACTTCCACAGATAGTTTTTCTCTTTTTCTTTCCCCACAGTTCACTGGTTTCCGAGAAAAATCTGTGAACTGGACAAGTGCCACCATTTGGTCACCAAGTTTGACCCTGACTTGGATCTGGATCACCCGGTGAGTTAGTCTGTGTGGACACATCCTCATGTCAGAGCCCTGAGCCTCCCCTCAGATGCAGGGAGCTGGAGAACACCCACTAGTGCAGCCAACCAGGGGACTGTAGTGCAATCACCACCATGAGAGAATTTCCTCCAGCCAGTGATGAACTTTGTTGGGTGAGAAGTTTTACTAACTGATTAAAAATCCCATCTCTGTTCCTATTTGTCATCACAGGGCTACTCTGACCAAGTGTATCGTCAGAGAAGGAAATCAATAGCAGAAATTGCTTTTCGCTATAAGCAGTAAGTCTCTTTCCTAACATCCATGCAGGGATAATGCCATGTCAATACAATCTGTTGGGAAGTTATTGTACTACTTGCATGAGAGTTCTTTTATGTTTTGTCTCCCTGTTCAGCCTTGCCAGCTCTTTTTGTGTGCCTCTTCTTTCTATGCATTCTAGTTTCTTCTTAAGTAAAAAATGTCTGTGGTCATTAATTCATACATTGATAAAGCCAGAATAAACCTCCTGTGTAACAAAAGCTATGTACAATTTCATCAGACCTCAAATTCCATTTTGAAGTGTAGCATTTCTTTTAGAATGAGATCTAGTCTTGCCTTCAGTGTTTCAAGTACTGAAGAAGCTACAGAAAACTTGTTCCAATGATTCATTTTCCTGGCTGTGAAAAAAAAATGTGGGTTTTATTTCTAAACTGAACTTTGGTAGCTTTAACTTTCACCCAATGGATCATACATGTCTTTCAGCTGCTGGATTGAATTCTGCTATCAGATATTTTTTTTTTGCTATGAGGGTATTTATAGACTAAATGGTTCACCTCCTAATTCTTTCTTATAAATTAAATCGATTCCAGTAATGGTCTCATGATTGTCTTATATAGATTTAAGACTATTTCTTGTATGCCTAGTTAATAATCCTGTTCTGATATATGCAGTGATAGCACTCAGCCTCTTCACTACAACGTCAAACAGAGCTCTAACATTCAGCTGGGTTTGCAAAATGTTCCCTAGATCCTATTCAGTAACACTGCCTTCCACCATAGCATCTCCCTCTCAAAGCAGGTCTTTAAACATAGATTTCTGTAGCAAGCCATGCTGAAAGCAGGCTATGGAAATTATATGGGTCACCTTCTTGAGCTACCCCTGCAACTGGTGTGATCCCAGTGTGGCTTTCTGCTCTGTTAGGTGTCATGATCTTCGCAGATTTGAAGCCCAGAATATAGACATTGATATTTTTAACCCATACTAATACTAAATGCACAGAAAGTCACTGTGCCAGCAAAGGGTCCTGAGGGACACAGGAAGAAATCCTCTCCTATGATGATGCACCCATTTGAGATGTTTTCTCTCTGATCTGCAAGTTAGCATTTACGAGCTGCTGTGTAGCATCCCTTCAGGCTGGTAATGGAAAAAGGATTGTGCTTTATCACTGTAATATGTGAATATCTCATTTGTTCAAATACACAACAGGAGGGTTTAGGAAATACAATTACTAATTGTGATGCAGAAAAGGCAAAAGTGTCAGTCTTCTTTAGTTCCTGCTTATATTAATGTCAAGATTTTCATGTCTTGCCACCCTTAATCTTACTGACAATATATTTTTCTGCAGTTCAAATGCTTTTAGTTTTCCTTATGAGCTGCTTTTATTTCCCAGCCACTTATTCATTCTTGGAACCACCAGCTCCCTGCAGTTCAGGCATATGAAATTAATTTATTTTCACACAAATTTTCCATTTTTGCCAGTGAAAAACATTTTTTTCTTGAAAAACATTATGCCTTCTAAGCTTTTGCTCATCCCACGTCCATTTATAATCTCTGGCTCCACCAATGCTTTTCTCTGTGTCCATGTATATGTTATAACTGTCCAAACGAGTCAGTACCAAGGTTTTGTCTTTTCTGTCTCCCCCTTGTTTGGTTTAAAGAAGAATGATCACCAACATGCAGAGCTTCTCCAAAGTGGTCCCTTCTCAAAGGGCAGAGGAGCTTGTGCTCTGCGGCTGTCAGTAACGGTGCGTTTGCCTTGCAGTGGGGACCCCATCCCTCACGTGGAGTACACGCCAGAGGAGATCGCTACCTGGTGAGCACTGATTTAATTTGTGACCTCTGCTGGCTTCACCAGTAGAAGCTGGGAATCAAGACCTAAATGTTAGGGCATGACCTCTTGAAAATGTATTCAAGCATACTATTTAATGGTTTGTTATAAAATCAGTAGCTCATTGCATGGCGTTTTATGGCAGAGACTGCCTCCAGGAGAGCAAGCTGTCTCCAAAACAGTGATGCCCTGTCTCCTTCTCTCTCGGGGCTGCACCAAAAGCACTTTCATGCTCCAGCCCCGAGGAGTTTCCTCTAAAGGAGCCTGCCCAGAGGGTGAGGTTGATAATTTGGAGCCCTTCTTCTCCAAGGGAACATGGCTTAGGAGGAGCCTCCAAACAAAGGGCAGTTATCATAGCTGCAGAAAGAAGTATGAGGCTCATGTGAATATCTGCAGGCTGCCTCATGGGCCTCGCTTAGGAAACTGCTTCCTCGGACATGATCATTTCCAGAGGTGTCAGTGCAGGGGTGTCTCTGCAAACAAGGCCAGCTCATATGAGCTGAGCACACAGGCTCCTGAACAAGGGCGTCTCCGGGTTACGTTGACTGTCTTCAGAGTGCAACTTCAGGAGCTAACCTACAGGGAATATTTTAATTCCAGTTAATCTCATTTACACAATCTTCTGACCCTCAAGGTCATAAGCAGGTCTGTGCAAATGCAACTGCTGACTTTGCAGGCTTATTTGAACATGTGTGTGTATGTGCACAGGCTAGACTTAGGGGTGGAGAAAAGCAAAAGGACAAGAAATCTAGAGGCATGAGTCCTTAGTGTATAACCAGAGGACAGGAGAGGACCAGACATGCCAAGCCACTGAACGTCTGCCACCTCTCGCCCTGAAGGAAGGAGGTGTACAGCACCCTGAAGAGCCTGTACCCCACCCACGCCTGCAAGGAGTACCTTGAAGCTTTCAGTCTGCTGGAGAAATTCTGTGGCTACAGCGAGAATGACATCCCTCAGCTGGAGGAGGTCTCCCGCTTCCTGAAAGGTGGGTACAAGCCTGGAGGACCCAGGCCCAGGATTTGCCAGTGCTCCAGCATGGTGCTGGCAGCTACAGCCAGGAAACCTGAAGCCACGGGAGGAACATGTGAGCTGAGATTTGGGAGGAGAGCTGGTGCGGGCTTGTGTGTTGCCCACAGAGGACAAGGGTAGACCCCAGGCAGTCCAGCTGAACACAGTGGGCTGCAGCTGAAGATCAAGGCCATGGTCAAATGATGCCACTGAGCACTTGAGAACAGATGTTGGTCCCTAGTAGGAGCAAAAAGATGACACCTGGTACAGCAGAAGCCCTTTAGTTTCCAGCACTGATCCTTTGGTGTCTGTGCTGGGAACACGGGGCACCCGCACAGCCCGTGAGCCATGCACCCCTGTAAAGGCGGTATGTGTTGTTTCAGAGAGGACAGGCTTCCAGCTCCGGCCAGTGGCTGGCTTGTTGTCGGCACGGGACTTCCTTGCCAGCCTGGCCTTCCGTGTCTTCCAGTGCACGCAGTACATCCGCCACGCCTCCTCGCCCATGCACTCCCCTGAGCCGTGAGTATTGCCCGGCCCCAACGGCCTCCCCTGCCCAGACATCCCACCTGGCCAGCAATTCACCTTTCTCCCTAATGGGCCAACTCTGGTCGCTGCTGACCATGTTCTCCTCCTTTCCCCTGGGCATCGGCAGGGATTGCTGTCATGAGCTGCTGGGGCATGTCCCGATGCTGGCTGACAAGACGTTTGCCCAGTTCTCTCAGGTAAGGTCTGTCTCCTTGTCCCCAGGAGGGCAAGGCATGAGGTGGGAACCCAACCCAACCCCAGTCTTGCCACCTAAATCATTCTTATTCTAGGATCTATTTATATTAAACATGATGTTCAGGAGCCCTAATGATGGACCGAGAACATCAGACTCTGCAGCAAATCATTTTTAGTCCGAGCATGATGAAGCCACAGCAGATGCACAGCAGCGTAGTGCAACAATATGTTTTCTCAAGGCAATAAGACAGAGCAATCCATGTGTAAGACCCTCCGACCAAATCTATCCTGACATTTGCCCCTTCCTTTCTCTTCCCAGGACATTGGGTTGGCGTCTCTGGGAGCCACTGATGAAGAAATCGAGAAACTCGCAACGGTAAGTTTTCCTCTCTTCTGGATGAGGGCCCTCACCCCTCCAGCAGCACTTCTGTGGTATCAGGGGGACTGGTCCAGCCTGGTCTCCCCAGATTTGCAGGCTCAGAGCCCTCACCCAAAGCTGCCCCAGCCCTGCTCTTTCACAATGACTGTGCAGAGATCAGTTAAACAGCGAAGCTCGCTTGAAAATTAACCCAATTTTCTCAGGCACCAGAGTATCACCAAGCATCGTATTTCTAATGCCAGCACTGCTGGGACTCTTTGGGATGGGATTAAATGACATCTGCTTCCTTTGGCTGTCCCTCAGCAAGGTGACCCATCCTGCTCCAAGGACACTGAACCTGTCATGGCCGCGTGCACAGGGGACCAGCCAGGGACACCGTTGCCATCTGTCCTGGCATGGCAGCAGCTTAGTTTAGCACTTTGCTGTGACAGCAATGGGTGCAGGGTAAGGAGGGGGTCAAAGTGCCGGGTGTCTGTTCACTTAAACAACCCCAGACCCCAGCCGCAATGCAAGGGCTCGGAAGCGACAGGGACATTAAGATGAGGTGCTGTGTCCCCTATGTGTTTTTCTTTCTCTTTTCATAGCTTTACTGGTTCACGGTGGAATTTGGGCTCTGCAGACAGAATGGGATAATCAAAGCCTACGGAGCTGGGCTCCTGTCTTCCTATGGGGAGCTCATAGTAAGTCCCAGCATAACTTGCCTCTCTGCTCTAGACTCTGTACAGCAAAACCCTTCTTCCTCTGCACAGCTGCAATGACTTTATGACAATGATTTTTCTGCTCTGTCCATAGCACTCCTTGTCAGATGAACCAGAGGTGCGGGACTTTGACCCCGACGCTGCTGCCGTTCAGCCCTACCAGGACCAGAACTACCAACCTGTGTATTTTGTGTCCGAGAGCTTCAGTGATGCCAAAAATAAACTGAGGTAGGACTGGGCAGTGAGGGAGACCCAAACAGAAGGAAATGAAGTTATGATTGGTCCTTACCAACCCTAACCATTCTGTGATTCTGTGATAATATGTTGAAGCAGAGCTTTACGCCATGGCTGCTTTCAGTTCAAAGTCTCAGAAGTACTCAGAAACTATTAGCAGGTCTTTCAAAGCAAAGTGATTCTCCAGTTCCTACAGGGTCCAACTTCAGTCTCTTGGATTCACCCAAGACCCCACCAAAAACATGGTGGACTCAAGGGCGTGGGTGTGGAGGAGTGGGATGGAGCAGGAGGCTCTTAGAGACAAGACTGAGGGAGCAAGAGAAGGGACAAATGTAGCTCATCTCCCTAGTTCTCACAGGATGGACTTACAGACTATCTCCAGTTCCCAGGGGAGGCCAAGCAGCATAACAGAGGGCTGGTGATCCAGAAACTGGAGACCCAAACCACCCACCAGGACCCCCTCTGCCTCCTCACTGCAGAAGGGCCAAGTGATGCAGGTCAGGTACCAGCTGTCCCTCCTCATGGGAGCATCTTCACAGCACGCGTTCTTCTGAAACACAGGCTTGTGTGTCATGTAGAAGTTTGCTCTGTGGGTGAAAGTTTTAGGAGAGGGGTAAAGAGCTGCTTGAAATGGTGTTCTCTGAATTTAGGATGCAGAAAGATGTTTAACTTTCTGAGCAGCTGCTGGGCAACTTATCCATTTATCATTTAACCAGCAGAAAAACCCAGGCATCATTAGTAGCTCATACACAAACAAAAAATATTTGCTTGATGGGGATAAATTTATCCATGGAATAAAATAAACTTTTGTCCCCTAGGCTGGTTAACATGGGTTAGCAGACCCCAGAGAATATCCCACCAGTGTAATTGGGTTCCTCCATCCCATAGGACTGTAGACAGAACAGAGAGGGGCAATTCTCCCATTGTTCAGAAGAGCATTTTCTTAGCCAGACTCAGAATTGCCCGCAGGAGGAAAGCTCGGTCCTTTAACACTTGACTGCCAGAGGAAAACTTTGCCTATACCATTTGATCTTAGCTTAGCAAAGGGATAGGATGAGATGAGGTATTCCAGGATGTATGACTTTGCAGTTCCTGCAAGTGGGGTATTTCATATAAATAACCAGGGGATGACTGCTGTATTTCAACTTTTGCTTTTATTACTTTCACTTGCACTGTTCATGCAATCCAGACTCTGGCTGCTCAAAAGCAAGCACCTGGGGAGCCCATCCTCTCACACTCACTAGGCTGCTTTAAAAAACCCCAGCTCTTGCCTCATGAGCCATTTCCTTGCATTTTAAAAGGAAAAATACTCTCCATACACAGCCAAGATTAGACTAGAGGGTTTGGACAGTGACAAGCACCGCAAGCGATCCTCTTTAAAGAGCTCAGAGACCACACTGATGTTACTCTGTGAGGTGAAAACATCAAAACACTTTTTTTTTTTTTTTGCATTACTGGCAGCTGCCACCTGATTATCAATAGCAAGAAAAACCTCTTTCCAGAGGGAAAACTTCCTGACAGTTTTCTAGGGACCCTCAGTGCCCTTCCAGGCACCCATGTCCTACTTGTATAATTTAAAAAGGCATCAAAGTGAACACACCTGTGTTGGAGGGCAAGTTTCTAACCTTTAGCAGCTGTGGCTGGTGCCATAAATAAGCAAGGTGAGTTAGCTCTTGCCTGGGAGAGTGAGGCATTGAGGTGAGCTGTATCTTTTAGGAGAGGGACAATGTGAGTATGCAGGAAACCTGTCTGTTTGCACTTTTGTTTCCCTACAAGTATGGCAGCTCCTTGCAAGTGCCAGCCTGTAGCTTTGGCTATGTTGTCACTTGCCCCTGTCTGGGGCTGGTGGTGTTTTCCCCAAACCCTGGCAATCCAGGACTAGGCTTCCCCATGGCATGCAGTATCAGCCAGAGGAGCATTGGAGAAAGGGATGTGCTTCCCTCTGCCAGAGCAGACCCACGGTAGCCACAAGAGGGTACCCTAAGCTCAGCAATTCAGGAGTGAAAGGGTGAAGCCTCAGTAGAGGCAAGGAGCATTCCTGTTGCTAGTGCTGCTTGTCCCCTCGTCTTCCCAGGCCTTTCCAGTGTGAAGCAGTAGCCATGAGTGCCTGAAGATAGACTTCCAGCTTCTACAGAAAAGATGGGGAGGCACTCTTTATTGGGGAGCGTAGTGATAGGATGAGGGGTAATGGTTTTAAGCTGAAAGAGGGCAGATTGAGATGAGATATTAGGAAGAAATGTTTTCCTGTGCGGGTGGTGAGGCAGTGGCCCAGGTTGCCCAGAGAAGCTGTGGATGCCCCATCCCTGGAGGGGTTCAAGGCCAGGCTGGATGAGGCTTTGGGCAACCTGGGCTATTGGGAGGTGTCCCTGCCCATGCAGGGGGTGGGACTGGATGATCTCTAAGGTCCCTTCCAACCCAAACCATTCTGTGATTCTATATTTTCACAGCCACTAAAGAAAAAAAAAATCCTACCTTGTCAAGCATACAAATCTTAGTGTTGGAAGTGAACAGGAGCACCTCCGGGGAGACCTTACCCTTGATTTCTTTCCCCTTGACTGTGTACTTCTCCATTAGAAAGGTACCAACAAAGTCTTGCTCTTGGGAGGTATCAGGCAAAGTCAGCCTCACCACTGAGATCCAGACTCCAGTTGGCTTTGGGTGCCATAGTGCAGTGGTGCTCAGCCATGTGGTTCTGGTGATGCTCTTCCCATTCCCTCATCCAGACCTGAGCCACTGCCTGTCAAATTTATCCTCAGTACAACTTGCAGCTAGTTTTCCCCTCCCCAAACAGAGATTAGTCAATAAATGAATGTCAGGAAGGATTTGGGAATATAATGCTCTAATACTACAGGCTTTCTCTGCACTTAGCTTCTAAATCTCTTTGGTGTTTCTGAAAAAGAAAAAAACAAATTGAAGCAGAGGATGTCTGGTGAGGGCCACAGAGGTGACCAGCTCAGTGCACCTTCCTGTTTGATGCAAGCCCGTGTGTTCAGCCCAGTAAAACCTGCAAACTCACATTTTCCCTTGCTGAACAGGAGGGATCTCAACTAATGCTGTAGATCTGTGGAGGTGGAAAGGTTGGAAATCAGAGCTTTTGTGCTAAGAGGTGTTAACCTGTTGTGATCTGGGTGAATGGTGATGGGCAGGAGGCAGACCCAGGTCCCATCTCTCTCTCTTTTTTTTTTTTTTTT